>JARQZK010002182.1:585000-735000 GCA_030704885.1 Cynegetis impunctata
ATCAAAACTAGTTGATATATACGCATAAATGGAAGTCAGCGTTTTCTTATGTATATACTTTACAATAAAAATAAAAAGTAAATTAATAGAACTAATAACGGAACAAAAACATTATTTATTGGAATACTATCCTGCCCTGCGTAAATACAGAACACTGGTTAGGCGGTAATGGAATTAAATTATCAAACTTGATGATTCACAACTGATGGGTTATAAATATGCAAAGTTCATGCAAGACCCCCCAGAGACTGAAATTACTTGGTGGTCGGTCTTATGATCAATAAAACCAAATATAATTACGTGAACTACCGCATATATAGTATAATTTTAGACAACGTATTCATATAAATCCTATTTTGGTGTTACTAAATTTAGCTTCTTCATTCTGGGAACTGAAAAACTGTTTTCTGTTTATGTAATAGTCTCTACGGGCCTATTAAGTTGTTAATGATATTATTTGGTGGCCATTGTGTTCACGAGTTATTCGAAAAAATTTCATCGGGTAAAAGACAATTGAAGACATAAAAAGCCAAATTACACTCATTCAGCAAATTAAATAGTTTATCAATAGAATAATCAATTTCGGAATATAAATAAAGGAAACTTTCTACAATGGTTTTAACAACTGATTGCTTATAGTCGAAATAGAAACCCTTAGAACTTAAAACGGCATAGAAAAGGTATGATAAAAAAAAAATTATATATATATATATTATTATATATATATATATATATATATATATATATAGATATATATATATATATATATATATATATATATATATATATATATATATATATATATATATTTGACGAGATACAGCTAGAACGGAAAAGTTATAATATAAAAGTGAGATATATACACAAATTTGAGCTTCCAAATGATCCCAGGAGCTAATACAATTCTAGAAACCAATCAGCCGTAAAACAAACACAACCGTTTCATTGATAATTTGACCCATCATTATGATTTACAGACATCTAATTCTTCGTACTGCCATCTAGAAGATTTTCGAATACTGACCGCAATTCAAGGCAATTGTCAATCACGTAAAATTTTTGAAAAAACCTTCAAAAGCTAGCTTTTTTAAGCTGATAGATTTTATATGTACAATTTACTAATATAGAATAGGTTAAAAATGTACCATACTTATTTTAAGAAAACCAACTTTCAAATTGCTCGAGCGTCTTTTGATACATTTTTCATCAAATATGTTTTTATACGCATTATTGTTACACTAAATTGTGTACTAAGTAAACTTAAATAAGAAACTTTATTATCAATTCTCACTTGAACATTATTGAATTTTCAACAACATTTACAATGAATGAATTTTTTGAAAGAAATCGCCAGTGACCGGGTAGGAAGGTTATAACTGTTATTATAAATATATATTTACTCAAATATTATGACGATTATAGAATATCCCTGTGAATAATGGGGATTTTAAGTGGGCTCTTATGAAACGGTTCCCAGAAAGCACTGACGTATATGTAGTGTACCATATTTATACTGTTTACATAGTAAACGCTCTGATATTTATCATAATAAGACCAAGGCAAAACCTAAGTGCCATATGACAATACCGTAGAGTTCCGTTTTAAAAAAAAAATTGAACCGAATGTTGTATGTTCAAATGCAAAAGAAATAAGACTTGAAAATTCTTCAAAATATGATTTTTAAGATTACAATGATTGCCTACGTGCCATTTCTCATAGTGGATTATAACTGGTTAGGAATAGTTTGTGGATAGAATTCGGTGAACGATTACATTCGAATCCATGTTCAAAAACAATCTTTAACTTGCATATTCCAAATTTCAAAATAATAGTTTTTTTTGCACGAAAACAATCCATTCATGGAGGTAGTCTAATATTGCACAGAACGAAAAACGTACGTGAATATAATGAATAAAACCATTGTGATAATGTATTCGGACATCAATTTTCAACCGATGCTCTAGTTCATTGATTCAATGTATTATTATTAATTGCTTGATGTTCAAGTGATTATATCAATCCCCGAGAGGCGTTAATTTCATCACCTGGATTTCAAAACAAAGTACATTCTACTAATGACCATTGTGCATCATTCAATCAACATCCAGCATGATATTAATGTTTTCTGTACATCAACCGATCAACTGCAGTCATTGAATTAAGGAACTCAGGACATTGACTCAATCACCGATACATTATTTCTAAGCCATGCGCACAATGACTTTCGAACATCGTTCAATGTTCGAAGACGTTAATATAATGTGAAAATACATCGATCTGAGCCTACAGGTTGCACCCCCTTAAAATTTTTATTTTCATAAATAAAATAGACTACACTTATATATATATATATATATATATATATATATATATATATATATATATATATATATATATATATATATATATATATATATATATATATATATATATATATATATATATATATATATATATATATATATATATATATATATATATATTTATATATATATATATATATATATATATATATATATATATATATCTATATATATATATATATATATATATATATATATATATATATATATATATATATATGTGTGTGTATATAGTGACAGGTGTATAATTGCAAATAGGGAAAAAATTGTCGAACGAGAACGTTCCAAAGATAACTATAAACAAATACAAAAGATTCATTGAATTGGAATAATACAATTTATTCATAATTTTTCAAATATTGACATAAGATATGTGTTTTACTGTATACAATTCCTTAACGTTAAAAAAAAAAGTATTCAATAAACGACCGACACATAATACTTTTTGGAAGAAAACTCAAATCGGAAACATATAAATAATTTTTAAACAACTATCAACAGCTCTTATAACATAGAAAAACTTATATCTAATTCCATCGAAGTATGTATACTCTTCTTGAATTTTTGTTATATCTTCGTCAACTGTGAAAGATTGAATTGAAGTTTTCTTAGAATTAAAAAAGTATATCCATTCTTCAATTTCTTGTGGTGTTTTTGCAAGATATAAAAATGAGTGCTGTAAGTGAAAATTTTGTGTTATTCATTTTTCCAGTGATATTTTTCTTCACGACTTTGTTGGTGGCTGCCTCATCTCGGTCATCTAGAAATAAAAATATATTATGGTCGAGAATGGAAAAGGTGAATTCCAGATATTAGAAAACTGAGTTTCTTTTTTATTGGGACTCTACTTTTTAATGAAATGAGTATCTTATGAACTTCAAATATGATGTTCAAGAAATATGTATCAAATTACTCTGAAGCTGTCATTTGATTTCATAACAAATGAAAAAATTGTTCTCTTTCAACCCTGACTAGAACAACCATCTGACATAGAATGATAATATCAAGTTCTTTTTGAACTACTAACATTAGCATCACGGGGTGAACACCATTCACTCAAAAACACAATCTACACAAGCAGATACCTACTTTCCTCAATATTTTCGATTTTCAATGGGCCTAGTAAAATCTCAATCGCCTTGTCTTTGACATTGCCATTGAACAGAAATGCAATGATTTTCGCACTTCTTTTTCACAGTTTTTGAGAAAACAATTATCATTTTCGTTCTTCATGGTTGAGTCCATATCAATCTAGAAGTAAAGTTATAATAGTTAGTTGCAACTATAGCTCTATTATATTGAATATTAGAGGTAATACATAAAATTATACAAGAATAAATTAAAAATCATGAAAAATATACCAGTTGACCATCGACAATTTAATATATTACATAAAGTGAACAAGGAAAATTCTTCAATAATTTTTAAAAAAACATACCTACGCTACAGTTGCAAAGTAGACATCTCATGTCAGGAAGTTTGTATTCTAGCGACGGGTTTCTGCATTTTCGATCTCAGCGGTGAATTGTTGGTTTCCAATATCTTTGGTGGATGGCGCTCTGGGTTGTTATACAGATAGTAGTCTGACCATGATTTGTATTGGGGAAAAGTAAATACTGAATAAATATGAAGGTGCATGGAATATTTCGGTTTCTACTTCAGATCCAGATCACATTCACAAGTAGGGTCACAACCTGCAATAAGTGATTATTTTTCAAGATGATGTTGAAATAGTGTAGACCGTCAAATTTTAGTGAATAGTAGATTTTTTGTAAATACAATTTTCTTTTCAGTAATTTACTGAATTTAAAGGGGTATTTAGCAAAACAATGTATGAGCAAGTTTCATTATTGAGCATATCTATTTTTTATAGCAAAATTCATAGTAGTTCGCGAAATAATGTAAAAATTGTTCAAAATGCAATACATTTATATATTTTTACTACAAGTGCTCGAAACACACCATGTTTTCATACTTTCGTCTCTTTCAACACTGTTCAGTGTAACTACTTATTTTTTTGAGATTGTATTCTGGCAAAAAATATGTTCGTAACTTTTATTCAAATGTTATAAAAAACTAACAAGATTAAAATAATACAGTTACTGTACTTACCACCTTCTAAAGAAACTGCTTCCACAAAAATTTACTTATACACAAATAATACTTCACCGTTTGGCTGTTAGCGTTAGATAAATACTCGTATAGCGAATTAGGCGGACATTTGGCATTTTTACGTTGAGACGGTGGGGGTGCAGCAAGAAATTCATCAATCCATGATCTTTATGCATTGTCCCAATGCTCTCGGACATTGACCGAATGACTTAAAGCATTAGGTGATGAACGCAGTGCATTGCTATGATGAACTATACATAGGTTAATGTTTTCAATCATTAATGTTATGCCTATTGAACATAGCTTTATTAAAAGAGGGATTATGACAATGTGTCGTGATGATTAAAGGTAAATAGTATTGATCACTATGTAGTCATTAACTTGATGTATTTTTTACATTGTTCTGATGTAAATAACATTATAAAGATGACTTTTTTCATTAGATTCATGATTCAATTACATTATCATAATGACATAGATTTCATTATAACAACCAAATCGTTGATTGATCAATCACAGAAATTCATTATTATCAATAAATTTTGGACATTGTCCTAATGAAAAATACGTTATGATAATGAATATGCGGTTAATCATTGGCAGTGATTGATATCAGGCTCATTATTTTTTTCTGTGTGGCTTCAGCAAATACGAAATGTAAATGCCTGACAGATATCAATGAACTGTCTATTGAAAAGCATCTAGAAATTACTATACATGTACGAAGGATATTCCAAAGCGGTTTATCTCGCTATATACAGACCGCCGAAATGGAGAAACTCACTTTGCAGATCAAACTTGCTCTAGACGTAGTCCAGAAGCTATCACCAGAAGATGTTTTTATGTCAGAAGACTTCAACATAAATTTCAATAAAGTCAGCGATGAAGGTCAAAACTTTAGAGAATGTTTACAGTCATATGGTCTGCATGCTTTGTTCACGGAACCTTCACGAGTCACTTCCCATTCCAGTACTTGCATAGATAATGTGTTCACGAATCTGAACCCTAATGCCTTCTTTAAACAAACGGAGAACACTCACATGACTGATCATCGCGCACAATTTCTGGAGTTTTCAATGGGAACAACACCTGAACTCAATGAAATCAAAATCATTAGGATTGTAAATGAAAACAATACTAATCGGTTTGTTGTACGAATAACATTGGAAACATGGGATGTCTCATCCGAGACAGATGCTGAAAATAATTTTGAACATTTTCATAGAAGACTGGTGCGGATATTCAACGAAGGTTTTCCCATAAAAAATATCAAATCAAACCGAAAACCCAATCGACAAACTTGGTATCGTCCAGAGTTAGCATTAATCAAAAAACAAGCCGATGCTGCTTTAACAATGGCACGGGTAAAAAACGACGAAGACTCAAAAAACTCTACTCGAAATTAAAGTAAAAACTAAAAGATGATATAGAGGCATAAGAGAACATGACAGCAGTATTATCGATGAGGCTGATAATAAAAGTAAGGCGATTTGGAAGGTGATAAATGGCAAAGTCAAGCCAATCTCCAAACTGAAGAAAGCAGGCTCAACTCGAAGGAGCTCAATTATTTCTTTGTCAATATTGGCTGTGTCAACGGAAGTGTTTCCAAAGATGGGGAATATCGCGACGTGCTCGGAAAGAAAAGAGTTGGACACTCTGGATCGATGTTCCTGTTACCAACAAGACCCTACGAAAGAATTGAATTAGCAAAAAGGATGCAGAATAAATAATCCCAAGATGTCTATGGACTGTCAGTGAACCTACTAAAAAAGGCTACCGAAATTCTGTGCGAGCCACTAAGCTCCATAATAAATCAATGCTTCGAGCAAAGGTACTTTCCCAAGGAACTGAAAATAGCCAGAGTGATACCCATTCATAAGAAAGATAATGTGGATATTTGTGGAAGGCCATCCTGAAGACCAGACTAGTTGACCACCTAGAGTCCAAATATCTTCTGAAAGAAAATCTACACGGATTCCGAGGATGTAGATCAACAACATCAGCCATGATTGAAATAGTGGAATTAATCGTGGAAGCCTTTGATAGCACAGAGGAGATAGAAATTGCATTTCTCGACTTCAGCAAAGCTTTTGACTGCATGGACCATAACAAACTTCTGAAAAAAATTGAATACTGTGGCGTAAAAGGACCAGTACACAAACTGTTAGATTCTTATCTCCAGGATCGATATCGATCAAAAACCTCATCGAAAAAAATCAAATGTGGCGTTCCGCAGGGATCCATTTTGGGACCAATTATATTTGTATTATATATGGATGGCCTAGTGTGAAACAGTAGTACTATTTGCTGACGATACAACTTTAGTTAGTAAAGTCTAGGAGGTAGTTGAGAGTACACACAGAAAAAGCCATCCAAGATGCTGAAACTTGGCTAACCGCAAACAATCTATTCCTTAACATCAGGAAGACCCAAATACTAACATTTTCAACAAGAATAATGAAAGAACCAGGTTGAATTATTGGGTTTTACGTTGTACAGTTCGTTGATATGGTTGGCACATGTTGGGATCCTTTGCAGGAAGCTCAGTGCAGCTGTTTTCAGTATCCGTAGGATCAAACACATAATGGGAATGAGACAAGCGTTGACTACCTATTATGCCAATTTCCACAGCTTGGCTACGTATGGTATAATACTTTGGGGAGCCTCGCACGGGAATGTTAGGATATTCCTGAAACAGAAGGAAGCAGTACGAGCATTGTTTGGAGTGTCCCGGTTAACGAGCTGTAGAGAACTATCCAGGGCGCTAGGGATGTTGACCTTGCCGTGTTGTTACATTCTGAAGTGTCTGACTCATTTTCATGAACACAAGGAAAAATTTCTCCTACACACATCTTTCCATGAACATCATACAAGGAAACGTGATAACTATATCCTTCCCAAACATCGCATGGAAAAAACACAAAATTATTTTAATTATATCGCCATTAAATTATATAATAAGCTACCTTTCAACTACAAGAATCTGAACAATGCAAAGTTCAAGAGAACACTAGAGGAAATCTTACTGGAAAGCTGTTTCTATAGCACTGAGGAATTTATGTCAAATGACTTTTGAGCGCCTGTTACATGTGATTTACATTTTATCAATGTGATTTCTGATGTATATTTAAATATGCTTGTGATTTTTTTATGTGTATTTAAATATGCTTATTTGTGATGTTTGTGAGATTTTACACTCAATTATTTGTATTAAGTTGAGATTTGATTGTATTGACTTGTGATTTTTTTATGTGTATTTAAATATGCTTATTTGTGATGTTTGTGAGATTTTACACTCAATTATTTGTATAAATTTGAGATTTGATTGTATTGACTTGCTATGTAATTATCGATAGTGAATAAATTTCTATTCTATTCTATTGTAACGCTGGCGTGTTTGAAGGGTAATACAAATTCGTGTACTGTAATTGCTGCTCACTGGGATAGAAAAGTATGGAACACCAGTTTCGAAATCGACTGACACGTGTCGATATCTTGATCAGCATTATTCACTTCATTGGAATCTGCAAGTTGACTCGAACTATGAGTTGAATAAACAAAAGTAACGCAACCATCTTTTAATCCAAGAGCATCTATGAGCTAATTTTCGAAAAACAGAGATTGAAAAAGGATATAATATTAAAGAAATAAAATATGTTAACCGAACTTCTGTAACATACTGCGAAATTCCCATACATATGAAAATCAATGTCTGAAAATACGATAACTATTTTTAATTTAATTCCTTATCCATTAACAGTTGATCAGGTTGACAGGGAAAATTGGCATTTTCGCCAGCTTTGTCATAAAAAATTCTTGTAAATTATTTGAATAAGTATAAGAAAATATCTAAGAAAATATAGAGCGTATAATTTTAATTTTGTGGCTATACGGTTGAAGATACGTATTCAAATAGATATATTGCGTGAAGATATATTGCGATAACTATTAATTTCATGGGTATAAAGAATTAATATTTTTTCCGTTGTGTTAATATACATCAAATATCATTAAATTTCACTTATTTGTCCAGAACTCATAATAAATGTTCTTCTTTGAAAAAGCATCACAAAATATCTAATCAGGTAACTTATTGAGTAAATACTTATATAATATAAAGTTTATTTCGATTCATTCAACGAAGATTTCGATTGAATAATTTTCGAGTATCAGAAAAATTATGCAAAGATGTCAGTTTTCACTCATCCGAGAATATTATAGATTCACAATGAGTGACAATGTTGAAGTAAAATGATAGTTACCACCATATGCGATAATAGACATCTGGCAACAAACCGGGGAATGACATGATCGAAATTTTTCGCAATGGTATTCTAAAGCACTAAATTCAGATAACTTATCAACCCAGATTACTATACTTAGGATAGTTATCTGTTAGGATACAAAAGTTATAGGATTTTTTATAATCTATGACACTAAATAAAAATTAGGTATACAGGGTCAGTCAAAAAGTACTGAAGAAATAAAATTGCTTTTTCTTTAATAGAACACCCTATATATTATACCATATTTCAATTCTGCTCGAAATTCTGAACAAAATTTACACAGCACATCATTTCCTAAATTCAACCGTTTTCGAGATATCAAATTTTGAAAATAACTTTTTACTACTCTCAAATTTATTGAAGAAAAAGCACGAAATGATGGATATTTATTATGGAAGTCACACAAAGTGGAGTATGTGGATATGATTACAATTCAATTATATTTTTACAGAAAATAAAAAAGCATAATTGTTCAGGGTTGATGAAAATGCAGGAAACAAGTTGTAATAAACAACAGATTCTATTTAATAAGGTGCTCAAAGTGTTAACCATTTACCTCCTGACAGTAATGAACTGGCTGAACAAAGTTTTGTAGTGAATTTAAAATCATGTGAGGAGGAATGGTAGAAATTTCATGCCTTATTCTTTCTTTCAACTCTTAGAAATTTGGCGGCCTATTTTTGTAGACTACATTTACTGTCAGGAGGTAAATGGTAAACACTTTGAGCACCTTTATTAATAGAATTTGTTGTTTATTACAACTTGTTTCCTGCATTTTTATCAACCCTGAACAATTATGCTTCTTTATTTCTGTAAAAATATTATAATTAAATTGTAATCATATTCATATACTCCACCTTGTGAGACTTTCATAATAAATATCGTGCTTCTTCTTGTATAAATTTGAGAGTAGTAAAAACATATTTTGAAAATTCGATATCTCGAAAACGGTTGAATTTAGGAAATGATGTGCTTTTTTGTTCAGAATTTCGAGCAGAATTGAAATATGGTATAATATATAGGGTGTTCTATTGAAGAGAAAGCAATTTTATTTCTTCAGTACTTTTTGACTGACCCTGTATACTTAATTTTTAATTAGTGTGATTTGAAAAACCCTAAAACGTTTGTATCCTCACATTTTTCGCTAGCTATTCTACTTTAGTAAATAATCGACCGTTTCCATACATATCAGCGACCCTGTATATATATATATATATATATATATATATATATATATATATATATATATATATATATATATATATATATATGTGTGTGTGTGTATATAAAGATTGTAAATTTTAGAGTCTATGGGTTCTCGGCAAACAAATTAGTTAACCATATCTATATTTCATATAACTGTTCTATCCTTCATCAGGACTCTGAAATCATCAGAATTTTATACATAGAAATTTGAACCTTGAAAACATTCAAGGTATGCACATCCGAACGAAATTTTATTTTATTATAAAGATATGGAGGTGTTTTGTACATTGAAATTATAAAATACAGAATCGCCGAATGCAGCTTCCGCCGATTCTCCATAGTGAGCCAACGAAATACCTGCAGCTTATGCGTTACTCTATCAAATTTGCGTATTCCCCATATAAACCTCAGACAACAACGCTGCATCATCTCGACACGTTTTATATCCAACTTTGTTAGAAAACGCCCATAAACAACGTCACAGTAATTAAAATGGGACAGAACCCATGCGTCACAAATGGTTTGCTTCAAACTTTGTGGCAAGATATGCCTGTGTGGAAACAACATCCTTAGTTTTGCAAAAGCCCCTTTCAAACATTTATTTATATGCTCAGTGAATCTGAGTTTATCATCCATCAGTAGCCCCAAATTTTTAACGCTTCTTACAGGTGTTAAGATGTCATTTCCTATACGAATTCCTAGCTGTGTTTGATACAACTCATTATTATTGAATATAATCAATTTAGTCTTACCAGCGTTTATACATAAACCATGCTTCATCGAGCTTGACAAAATGCACTGTAAATCAAAATTAATTCTACGTGAAACCGATACTGAGTCCTTAGCCAAAAAAGAATGATACAATTGCACATCATCAGCATATATATGGCACTTACATGTTGTTACATCTTTTGTCAGACAATTCGTATAGATGCTGAACAGAAGTGGTCCCAATATGGAACCTTGAGGGACTCCGCGTTTAACTTCCTTCACCTGAGATTCTCCTGCCGTAGTCTGCACATATTGTCTTCTTCCCTGCAGATAACATGAAACAAACTTAATGGCCTCGTTGGAGAAACCACAGTAATGCAAGATGGACTTCATTAACTCATGAACAATCATATCAAAGGCTCGAGAGTAATCGATCAAAATCAATGCCATCGTATATTTACAATCAATTGCTTTAACTACATCATCAGTGATGTCGAGAAGAGCAGTAGCACACCCATAGCCTTTTCTGAACCCTGACTGATTGACAGGCAAAATACTGTATTTCTCTAAGTGAAACTGTATCTGATCGTGCATAACCTTCTCCATAACCTTGGATAGTGTGGGTAAGATACTTATTCCACGCAATTCGCTGAATTGCGTGACAGCAGCCACCTTCGGAAGAGGCAAAACTCTGCTGGTTTTCCATACCTCCGGGTAAACGGAACCTGTGAGACATGTATTTATGATATGAGCAACATACGGCAATATGAAGGGACAGCACATCAACAACATCATGATCGAAATACCATCAACTCCCGAAGCATTTGATTTTATGGATAATAATTTTTGATAAATAACATCTTCACTAACAAATTCAAACTAGAATAACTTTTCGAAGTGATTCTTCAAATTAGTTTGATAAAACTGAAAAAGAGCCGGATCAAATTCACCATGGTCGGCTTGGGCTGCCACCAAATAATCATTTATTTCATCCGGTTCATTAATTTCCTTTGGTAATTCCGAGTTCCTCTTACTACTTATCTGCAATGTATTCAGACTGTTCCATATCAGTTTAGAGTTTTTCTTATCCAATATATGCTTCAGGTACTGCTTCTTCTCAACCTTCATTGCTTAATTTGTTTAATTTCTCATAGATTTATAAAAATCCCAGTCAGTTTGACTTTTCGATGTTTTAAATTTCTTCAGTGCCTGTTGACGACGTCTCATCATCTCTTTTATAGCATCGGTCAACCACGGTCTATGCTGCCTCCTCATAACGACTGTTTTCATTGGCGCATGAGTATCAAACAGGATCAAAATGAGCTCGTTAAACAGTCTAACCTTATCATCAATATCAGTGACAAAAAAAATACGCTGAAAAGGTGTAAGCCTCAAGTGATCATCAAACAGATCACGATCGATAATCTTGAAATTTCTAAATGTTACACTCTCTGGAGTTTCCTTTACGTCATCTACACCACACATGCACGATACTGCGAAATGATCAAAATTATTCACATCATCACTTATGTCGAAAACCTCTACCGAGCTGGAAACCAAACCGTCAGATAACAAAATGACATCCAGCAACGATGCACATGCCTCCGTGACCCTAGTTGGCTCATCTATAACCTGTCTGAAACCAAGTGACTCAATAACGTTACTGAAATTAACCTGCCTATTACTATTAGTATCCAGCATATCCACGTTGATGTCACCAGCGCATATAATTTCATCACAGTCCTCAGCCACCACCCTAACAACATCCTGAAAACACTCAATAAATTCTAAAAAGTTTCCGCGTGGTGCCCTGTATAGAACTCCGACTGCCACTTTTCGCTTATTCAACGCTAGTTTTATCCACACCTGTTCCATAGATTCAACTCCATCAAAATTTATACAATCAAATTTAAATCTAGAATGCACATACATGCATACTCCATTATATCCAGGTACACTTACATCACTGTCAGAAGTCGATTGGCTCAACCATGTTTCCGTGACTGCCACTACGTCATATGATTTAGAATTAATTAGAATTAATTAATATATATATATATATATATATATATATATATATATCAATAATGCTCAAACAACTACCGAATATTACGATTTGATTAGAACTACTATAATAATTCTAAACCTTTCAACTGAAAGGACTAGATATCCACCAGAACGATTAAATAAAATATTAGATATACTTGCACGCGTGGGCAAACAGACTCCGGCTTAGAAGATAAATATAATTAAAATAATGTTTACAGTAACGTTCATAGAATAATTTACATAATATTCTCGCTGCAAACATCAGCGAGCTTATTTATTTATTTGTTTTTATTAAAATATGTGATAATTAAAGGATTCTACGATTATTGCTAATTTGAAAAATATGAAAATGAATTACTTGTCATAGTTTCACGATCTGAAACTAACACTATAACAGAATTCAATCCATGTGCACATTCTGTACGGATGTTTTTAGGTTTAGAGAATTCGAAAACTGAAATATAAAGAGTACTGCTTCGTTCGAAAACAATTTTGAAAATAATGTTATACGTTGATAAAGTTAACTCCAGTACCCTTGAATATTCGTTAAGTAAATGAATATTTCACACTTTGACATACCTATTTAAAATTGTATAACAATTTTTTTTCTGAGCAACCCTCGTGAAAAGCGGAAGCGTATAATGCTTTTCAAGTGCCCCAAATCAATTCCAGCAGATGATCCTCTGCGGGCAGAGCGTTCCATAAGTTTGCGGTTCGGTTCAGGAATTTCTTCTGATAGATCAATGTTCAGGCTGCTAATATGTGCACTACAAATTGGTGTGAATTATTTGCATACCTTATTTAATGAGTGAATTGTATTTCTGGTGGAATAATAGAGGCAATGGCTGCAGAACACATGCCGTGATAATATCTGTAAAAGAGACACAACTCGGCAACCTTCCTTCAATGTTCGAATGAATGAAGCTGAGCGATCAATGATGGTTCGTCTATCAGCCACATTGCTCTTTTCTAAAGGTGGTGAAAGCAGTGTTTAGGTACAAATCTCTAAACATGAAAAAAGTATTCCAATGCTGAAGGCTTATAAAGCAAAAACAGCTACTTAGATATTAACGCATTTTTAGCACGGAAAAGATAAATGAACTTATTTGTAGCTGACTTAGCAATTGTGGAGATATGTTCGAGTCAGGTTCAATTGGAAGTAGTTTCCAATTCTCGGAAGTTAAAGTTAATGGGTTGGCTTAATAACTTGGTTTTCATATACTGACAGAAGACCTACGATGGAATTTTCCATTGAAAAGCTTATTGTTTGTATCTTGGTGGCATGCAAAGCAGCCAAATTATCAGATACCCAGCTAGAAATGATCTCAAAATCGATATTTATAGATTCATCTTACGCAACAGGTTGATGGCCAGACAAAAGGCCTCCTGTGGATGGTGGATACTATTGGAATCTGTACTTTCGTCAGCGTAGCTCACAATTTTGTTTTTAGTTATATTCAGGAGAATATTAATATGTATAAGAAAAAACGAACGTCGGTGACAAGATAGACCCTTGAAGTACTCCGGCTTATACAGTAAAGCTCCTTTCACACGGAGAGCCTCACGTCTCTCGCTCCTATACGAGAGTGTTTATCGCGTCTACCTCTCGCCGAGAGGTTTAATTTTTCAAAATACTTTTGAAAAGTGAAGTTATCTCGTCATGTTATTTATGAATTTGAAGTGACTAACTCTAGAATATTATATTCATTTTATTTATTATTTTCAAGATGTTTGACAGAAAACTGAAATAAAGTTTGAAGACATAATTTTTCGTGGCATTTAGCAGAGTATCAGGGATTGAATATTTTTCATTTGCTTTTGAAAAACTTTCAGCAGTAAAAAAACAACTAAAGGCTGCCATTGTTCTAAAATCCGATTTACTACAGCTTGTGAAGACAGCCATCTTGTTTGACTCAATTTTAATAATTTATGAGGTTCGATGTCAAGATTCGATATGAATTTCTTATTGTAGTAACGACGTAATGATGAGAAGTAAAATGTAATACTTTGATTTATTGCTTTTGTAATAGCAATCGAGAAGAGCCTGCTGGGGACAAGACCGTGAACCGTTTTCGCTCCTCGTGTGAAAGCCCCTACTCTTTGTGTTGCATTTCGTGTAGGGGAAAAGAGTCCTTTGGACTCTTTCCTCTCTCTCTGGTTCGAGAGACGTGAGGCTCCCTGTTTGAAAGGAGCGTAATGGTATCCGCACAACGCGCCTGGTTGGTAGCGGGTAGCCTAGATGGTCACGTGGCTGCAAGCATTATCTTCGTAGTTTCTTACGAGGTACCGTATGTGCGCGCAGGTCCGGTTGCTGGAAGAACAACTTTTTGTATTCTACCAGCTACCAGCGACCAGCGTGCGAAATGGATGTGGAGAAATTGATATGTCTTGTGCAGAACAAACCACCTCTCTGGAATTAGGCCCATCCAGACCATCAAAACGGAATTATTGTGGCTGAATTATTGAATGCCGCAGAAATGAATGTAGATCATAAGTAGAAATTTTAAGGCGGATACCTTTAGAGTATCCGCACAACGGGCCTGGAAGGTATCCTGGAAGCTCGCCGGTAGACTAGATGGTAGAGTTAAAAACTGCAAGATACTCGCACGTCAACGCCGGTAGATTGTAGCTGGTCATACGGAAATCAACCCGCGAAGTGTGCAGTGATAGTGATGATTTTCATTTATTAGAAAACGATGCTACAAAGTGGTTCTTAAAGCAGAAAGCTGAAAAAGTTCATGTTCTTAGCAAGCCGTTCATTTGCATAGATTAAAATTCCCAGCAATTATAATCTTTCAGCTCCTTCCTTTGTATGCCTACTATTACAGACACTGTACAATGCAAAAATGTTCATTCACTTGAAAATGTAGTAGTACTACGAAACTGCTGTCGTGAACAATTTAATAAAAATAGTAAAAATTTAGTATTTCATTTCTGAATACGAAAATATTCTGAAATTTCTACTTATGATCAACATTCATTTCTGCGGCAACACCATCCCATAGATTAGCCACAATAAATCTGTTTTGATGCGCTGGATTGGCCTGATTCCAGAGAGGTGTTTGTTCTGCACAAGACATATCAATTTTTTCCACATCCATTTCGCACGCTGGTCGCTGGTAGCTGGTAGAATGTAAAATGTTGTTCTTCCAGCGACCAGCGACACAACCTGCTAGCATACCATCGACCGGCCTGCGCGCACGTACGGTACCACGTAAGGGTATCCGCACAACGCGCCTGAATGGTAGCCTGACTGGTCGCTGGTAGCCTAGCTGGTAGAGTTAAAACCGCTAGATAATCGCACGTTGAGCCGGTAGATGGTAGCTGGTCATACGGAAATCAACCTGCGTAGTGTGCAGATGTGTGGTTGAAATGAATGATTTAAGTAGTGACATTGATGATTTTTATTTATTAGAAAACAATGTTACAAAGTGGTTCTTATAACAGAAATCTGAAAAAAGGTTCACGGTACATTCTACTAATCAAAAAAGACAAGAATTTGGAGAATATCATCATTTATTCTATGTGACTATTCCGATCGTTTCTTCTCGTATTTGAGAATGAAGCGGAAAACTTTTTAGGACAAACAATCCGAAATTTTGCCACCCGATATAAAGAATAACAACATTCTTTCAAATTAAATAAAGAAATATCAAATTTTGCGAAACACTTTCTAGATTCAAGTCACTCTTTTCCAGGCATATATAATATAAACATTTCACATATAGCTCCGAAAAGTAAGAAACCAATATTTTAAAGTACATAGAAATATATAAATATAATAAAAATAACCTAGTCAATTCGTTAAATGATCAAACAGATGTACGGTATTCTCCAATATTTGACCCATACTAGAATAAATTTATGTTGTTAGCAAACTCTTCATTTACATAGGTTGAATTTCGATAATACCAGTAATTATAATCTTTCAACTCCTTGCTTTGTATGCCTACTATGACCGACACTGTACAATGCAAAAATATGAATTCGCTTGAAAATGTAGTAGTACTACGAACCTGCTGTCGCAAACAATTTAACAACAATAGTGATACAAAAAACAAAGTAAAGTGTTTCTCATTTATATTTAAAAAATGTATTATCACAAAGTAACGGACAAATCCATCCAGTATATCTAGTATTTCAGTTCTGAATACGAAAATTATCTAAAATTTCTAATTAAGATCTACATTCATTTCTGCGGCAACACCATCTCATATCCATTTCGTACGCTGGTCGCTGGTAACTGGTAGCTGGTAGAATGTAAAATATTGTTCTTCCAGCGACCAGCGAGGTAGCCCGCTAGCATACAATCGACCGGACCTTCGCGCACGTACGGTACCCCATAAGAAACTACGAAGATAATTCTTGCAGCTAGGCTACAAGCTACCATCAAGCCGCATAGTTTTTCCGGAAGACCATAAGATTCAAGTCGTTTAGCTGTCATCTTCGTTTATAAATTATCAATTGGTATAACCTTATGATATTAAATTCTAGAATTTAGCATTGACGTTAGATCACTACAATCTTGCTTAAAAATAAATTATAGGAATCTTAAATCGTGAATAAACTGAACATTTCGCCAACGAAATGAGATACTAGAAAAATTATATTGTGTACCATCACGTCAAAAGAAATTTAGCAATTTAATTAATTTTTAATTGTTTCTAATATTTTTTCAGCGTAATAAACCATTTTCATAAAGCGTATGATGTCTATTCAAATAATAATATACCATTATATTTAGAAACCTCATTAGTATGATTAACTATCACAATGAAATCTTCCACTATTCTCTGAATCACTTATAATCCATTATTCAAGAAGTGTACTATCAATGATGCTTCACTACACGTATTTCTTTGTATGTACGCAATATGTAGCTAAAATACATTCCATAGTGAATACTCTTTTAGTTTTCAGAATATCAAGTAGATGTGGTCAAATCGTGACCGTCTAAGAACCGATAAATTATAGGTGTTTAAATTTCAATGTTGTTTGTTTATTTAAACTATCATTCCTTGACATGCTAAAAGGTGAATCAATATTATAGATTCAATGTTTTTTTGTAAAATTAATAATACTGATACTGTTGCTCACAGGTTGCATAAAGAGAAAATTTGGTTATAACAGTAGAACTAACATGATGATATTTCAATTATAATATTTGATTTTCTAAATAAGAATATAATTAATCGTACACTAATAACAGATGATTCCTGTTTCACGTATATAAACTAAGATGCTTTATATCGATTCACAAAAAAATATTTGTTTTTAATTTCAATGCTGATCATTGACTAAGCAACAAGTACATAATTTAGTATCTATATCTTTAAGATAATTTGAATAGTACTCTATATTTAACCATCAGTAGTATTATTATATACTTGACAGTATGAAAGACTATCTCGTCTTGTAAATTCTGAAATGATTAGTTCATGAATTTTAACGAAACTAGTACTTCTATCTGAACTTGAATATAAATAAAATAGTCCGTTTATTATATGCGCTGAAGATGGACGTATGTCTGAAACCGGTCCTAGTCAGTTTATTATATGCGCTGAAGATGGACTATGTCAGAAACCGACCCTAGTACGTTTATTATATACGCTGCAGGTGGACGTATGTCTGAAACCGGCCCTAGTCAGTTTATTATATGCGCTGAAGATGGACGTATGTCTGAAACCGATCCTAGTCAGTTTATTATATGCGCTGAAGATGGACGTATGTCTGAAACCGGTCCTAGTCAGTTTATTATATGCGCTGAAGATGGACGTATGTCAGAAACCGACCCTAGTACGTTTATTATATACGCTGCAGGTGGACGTATGTCTGAAACCGGCCCTAGTCAGTTTATTATATGCGCTGAAGATGGACGTATGTCTGAAACCGGTCCTAGTCAGTTTATTATATGCGCTGAAGTATGTCAGAAACCGACCCTAGTACGTTTATTATATACGCTGCAGGTGGACGTATGTCTGAAACCGGCCCTAGTCAGTTTATTATATGCGCTGAAGATGGACGTATGTCTGAAACCGATCCTAGTCAGTTTATTATATGCGCTGAAGATGGACGTATGTCTGAAACCGGCCCTAGTCCGTGTATTATATGCGCTGCAGATAGACGTATATCTGAAACCGGCCGTAGTACGTTTATTATATGCGCTGAAAATGGACAGTTGTCTGAAACCGTAACGCTGAATGTATTTATAATTATAATATATTTTTATGACGATCATGGAGTGAACAATTTACCAATTCAATATTTAAAAATAAAACAATTGATTCTCATGTTTTCATTTTCTAATTTTATTTTTATTTAATATAATATGTGAAAGGGATCAAACAAAACGATTTCAGTTGGTGAAGTTACATGCCCGAGCGAAGCGAGAGCTGGCTTCACCAGAAGTCTGAAATCGTGTTCCATCCAGTGCCACACACTACATTTTTAATATTACCCCCATTGATATATACAAATTTAAAAAATTTAGATCCATTGAAAAATGAAAATTGTGAAGAAATTCTACATACTAAACTTTTAGAAGAGAAATTTTTCATCTAGAATTTCACTCTACTTATTTTGCTAGGCGAAAAAGCTTTGGGTTTTTCAGACTGAAATCCCGTATTTTTCTTCATTTTGTGAAAATATAACATATGCCATTTTGAAAAAATTACAAGGGTTTGAAATAAACAAAATTTATTCTGACGGCACTAGTTTCGATTGGCTCAATAAATTGAAAATATTTATAAGAACGGATATAATTCAAAAACTGGCTCGTGTATCGTTTATGAAGACATTCCATTTGTATTGAATACATTAGGTAACATCATTGAAGCGCATCAAATTTCTTTCTAATTTATCTGTACATTATAATTTATTCAATTAAGTCATAGAAAAAGTTAACATTCACTAGTTCAGTAATAACAATAGTATCTTACTTCATTTCACTGATATCGTACTTAGGTCATACTCAATAGGAGTTCGAAGAAACTACGAGAACAATCTTCACATTCCATTCATTAAATATAAAAGAATAATGTCGTTTTTGAAACATTAGAAAACAGGACAAAGTATCTACATTGTTTCATGTACAGAATTACCTCGTTTGCAATATTCCATTACTTTCAAAAATGGAAGTCGTAGTACATTCCTCCTGGAAAAGAACAACGGATCGTTTTATACAAATTACCCATCAGTGAGATCACCCAACTCGTCAATAATTATTAACGTAACAAGGCCGATATGTAGCAAATAACAGCCGAGGATTATAACCAACCGAATCCGTTATTTGCGTATCGGCCGTGTGTCGTTAAAAATTTTTTCTACGACCGTGCGTTTTAACCCACTTTCCCGCACGCATTTTAGTTTTGAAAGTATCACTTTCCCGCACTAGTGCGGGAATGGAATAGCGGGGATTTTCCCGCACGCTTTTATTGAAGAATAAACTGAATAATGATATGTCATCTCTATGCACCGAACGCCACCGACGACGTTACTATGGAAACGACATGTGAATTAACATAATATGTCATTAGTATCAAATTATTTGAATATATCAAATTTGATCTGTGTGTTGAAATCTAATCGATCTCGTAAAAGCGCTTGTAGAAAAAATAATATATCAAATAAAATTATATTATATATTTAATTATATATATATATATATATATATATATATATATATATATATATATATATATATATATATATATATATATATATATCATATCAAATAGAATTCTCTGTACTACAAATGACTTAAAACCGTTGCCGTCGCCGTCATCGTCATCTTTATGCGACCTGCAACCGATGCCATCCTCATCGACGTCATCTACCTTCCAGTTGAAACCAAATAACTCCACTGGACCGGCAATTCTCACTAGTCTACAGAATGCAACAAATTGTGTTTTCAATAATAATATTTATAATAATTAGTAGTTTTTAGTTAAAGTTTTGTATATTATTATGTTTGTTGGAATAAAATAATTTCTGAAAAATGAGTTGGTATACTTTTTTGTATATACGGTCGTAGAAAAAATAATGTTCCTAACTCATGCGTAAAGTATCTTTCCAGCACTTGACTGCTTGCCCGAACTCCGCTCCGCGTCGTTCGGGTCAACTGCAGTCGCGTGCGGGAAAGTATCACTTTCCGCACTTGTTAGGAAAATAACTATTTCGTAATCCCGTTGAAAGATTATATTTTGATTCCGAAGAAAGAAAAAACCCCGTACCTCGCAATTCTAAAGAAAAATCCCAACGTCGTGCACTCTGTTGTCATGGAACAGTTTGACAGTTTTATAAACAACGTCAGTTTTTTGTGTTCTCAAGTTCGCTTTAACGACGACCATGGATGAAATGGATGAAATTGAGGGACAAAATCAAATTCCTTTAGTAATATTGGGAGAATCATGTGCAGTGCAGCAAGTGTTGATTAACTGCCGAAACTAACTCAAGAGCGATATCAAAGAGAATATGAAAATTTTGAAATGTGGCGTAAAAGCAAGAATGTAAAGGTGGTTAATGAAGATGTATTATTAGCCTATGCGAAATGAAAATCAGAGGTTTATTCTCCCAACTCGCTCGAACAGATTTCAATGTTGTTATTTTAAGCAGAATGATGTTTTGAAATAAATATTTGAACAAGTGATTTCTTAACGGCCGGCGGCCGTTAACACTGACTTTTCAATTGTCATCTGAATACCGTTAAATCAAAATAACAGTATGGGATTACGAAAAAATATTAAACATCTCTCAACAAAGCACGAAATGTGAACAACGTATAGTTTCAGATAATCAGCCATATATCAAGGATTTCTGTGATATTAGAACACACAACTGTACACGAGGTATAAGGAAATTAATATTTTTACGATTCAATCAAAGAAAACAAATTAATTTATGCGTGTGAATAAAAATTGGGTGCTTCTTATACCCCATTTACATACAGCTCACGCCCACGGCAGTAAACAGGGAAGTGGTGAGAGAAGTAGGCAGTACGTATGTAAATGTGTCGCTCGCGCGGTCGTTGAACACATACCCTTGCCACTGTTGTACGCTCCCTTCACTGGCGGTATCTTGAACGGAAGTGAAATGACAGGAAGCACGAATGGCAGCGACTGTTTACATTCTGCCGTTTAGAAATTCATGAAACTCTCCGGGAGATGTCTTCACATTTCAATAATCGAAACAATTATCCCTTCTTCGTTTGAAACGAGAGAAGAATGAAACAATTTTCACCTACTATCAATTTATTAATAAAGCTATCCAATATATGGATATACACGGAACAATTGATTAGCCAGGCAAATTGCACCAATTCATTGGTCAGGCAAATTGCACCAATTTATCATTAGATAAATTGCACAAATGAATCACTAAGTTAAATCGTACATGATCTATTACCGCAAAGTTCTATTGGACCAATTTATCTGGTCAAATTTATAGGTGCGATTATCGATTATTTGGTCAAATTGAACCAATTTATCTGCAATAGGTGATTTTTCGAAAGATATTATAGATTGATTGAAGAGGTACGAAACGAGATTTTGTTCAATTATACATACAAATAGTAACGACAGGATTAACAAAATACAAAATTTCACAATCAAAACTTGAGAGCTAACTATATTTGAAGAATGTAGTATTGCACTAATTACTTATTACTGTTATTTATAAAAACTCGCTGTTGCGACTAAACACATATCATTGTGTTTTATACTGACGGCAGATAATTTTGACATGCATTAATCTGCAGAGAAATCGAAGTGGATCAGCATGTATTCAGGACAAAAAATTGGGCATCGCGAGCAGCATTGGCAGTAGATGAATGTAAATGGGGTGTTCAACCTCTTAGAAAACGTAAGGGTATTTTACAAAACCCAAAGAAATCGTGCCTAATGCACTGGACTAGAGTTGATATACCACACATTTAAAGAAACATTGTTATACTAAAAAAAATAAGTTATTCAATGCGTTGGAAAGTTTGATTAATTTCAATTTTGTAATAACTTCTTCTATTGAAATACTCGATCAAATGGTCTATGTAGTATCATCCGTCTCGAAAAGCTTGAAAATTTGAAGAAAAAAAAAGAGATAGAAACAAAAGGAAATAAAAAAATAAAAAACATATTGTCCAAAAAAACAGCTTTTCTACCCCAATTATTTCTTTTTCTATATGTATCAATCACTATTTCTATCTATTCACATGAATATGAAGTTATATTTTTCATATAAAACGTATGCAATATTAGTTTTAGTTATCCATCACACGTTACAGTGAATTTATTAAGACATAAAAGTTAAATCAATCAATCCACCAGACATACTATTACAACATTATTTACGGTAGAATGATGTACCTGAACGAAGTTTATGTTGGACATAAATTATTATTCATTCAGAAAATTATAACTGAAATTGTGATGGTTAGTAAAAGTACGAAATTAAAGTTTCTCATTCAAAATTTGTTTTCTCCACTCAGTTGGTTTTTTTTTTGTACAAACCACAGTGCACTTGTTATGAATATCGAAAAATAGGGATTAAGAGCTGTGCTTGTAGGCGTTATTATAGGGCAGCATATGAGGAGCCTAAATGGCCTAGTTCCAAGTCTCTGAGTTGTGTCCTGACAAAATTCACACCAATTCCCTGAAAATAACGCATAGAAGTAGTTTTTGGCCTGGAGCCGACCGCTGGTCAAGACCTCATCAAACGTGTGCATATTATTCGATCTTAGAGGGCAGATTAGTGATTTTTGTGGAACTTCTGGCTTAACCATTAGCCATAGTAATGAGTCAAAACAGTATATGAAATTTCCTAATGAAAAACCAATGATGCGTTACGAAACACGGTATCTTCAGTTTATGTGTATACCGAAATATGCCGTACTGAATTTAGATCACCTAAACTTTTCATTTATAAAAATATTTGTCAGAAAATCATTGCATAATTCGACATAGATGAGATCTATAGTTCGGAAAGGATGGCGCAATTGGCAATACTTTTCTTGGTAAAATATCGATTTATACTGTGTAATCGGCTATTATGATTTTCGAACTCCTAGCTTTAGCGAAGTTCTTTATGTTCGAAAATCCACAAAAGTCACTGATCTGCCCAGCATGGCTCCTAAAAGTTGACAATCCTAATGGTACTGTTGGATAGTGTGGCAACACATTACTTCGATATTCCTCACTTGGTGATCTTTCCCTGGAGTAGAAGAGTAAATTTTTCTGCGTCGTACGATTTCTTCACTGTCTTGTGCGAAATGCATTGGGGTAATGACAGTTTATCATTATTTGGTATCTCTAGATAGAAGGGAATTGGTGCGCAGGCAGGTCACTAAAGTAGGCTCTCGGTTCAAAAAACATACTTTCAATAAATTTCCTGCGCACCAATTCCCTTCTATCTAGAGGTACCAAATAATGATAAACTGTCATTACCCCAATGCATTTCGCACAAGACAGTGAAGAAATCGTACGACGCAGAAAAATTTACTCTTCTACTCCAGGGAAAGATCACTAAGTGAGGAATATCGAAGGAATGTGTTGCCACACTATCCAACAGTACCATTAGGATTGTCAACTTTTAGGAGCCATGCTGGGCAGATCAGTGACTTCTGTGGATTTTCGAACATAAAGAACTTTGCTAAAGCTAGGAGTTCGAAAATCATAAATGCCGATTACACAGTATAAATCGATATTTTACCAAGAAAAGTATTGCCAATTGCGCCATCCTTTCCGAACTATAGATCTCATCTATGTCGAATTATGCAATGATTTTCTGACAAATATTTTTATAAATGAAAAGTTTAGGTGATCTAAATTCAGTACGGCATATTTCGGTATACACATAAACTGAAGATACCGTGTTTCGTAACGCATCATTGGTTTTTCATTAGGAAATTTCATATACTGTTTTGACTCATTACTATGGCTAATGGTTAAGCCAGAAGTTCCACAAAAATCACTAATCTGCCCTCTAAGATCGAATAATATGCACACGTTTGATAAGGTCTTGGTAAGAACTTTCTAATGATGTGTCACACTTGGCACCCTGCGCTGGTGAACGGGAGCCCTTTAATGGTCCGTTTTTCTGAATCGCAAGGTTTTTTCTTTACCTTAGACGAAGAGCACCAGGATATAGCACTTAATCATGTAGTTTTTTATAACGTTAGATCAGGCATGGTCTCTAGATGAACTGAAAGTGATGCGCTTGACCAGCGGTCGGCTCCAGGCCAAAAAGTAATTCTATGGGTACTGTTCACAAAAATGCTGTGCATTTTATCAGGACACAACCCAGAGACTTTGAACTCGGCCATATAAGTCCCTACAATCCAGCTATGAGTAATACCCACCTAAAATGTCGCCATTTCAGCCAAACAGGCCTTTGAAATTTGGTAATTTTCGTCAAGATACATTCAACTACACCCAGGGGTGTGTAACTTCAACGATAGCTGCATGGGTGTCTATGATCTTGTCATTGAATGCCGGGAACAATCAAACACATCTGGGTGACATCCGGTTCCTTTGTTATCATTCATAACGCACTTTGGCTTGTACAAAAAGAAAATGAAAAGAGAAAACTACCAACCTTTAGTTGGTACTTAAAATATCTTTCGATTCAAATATTCCTTTAATCAAAAATTACTGATTTATACGCACAGCGGGAAGTTTCCATATCAGCACCTGCGTCAAGCATCTATTAGCATTTTGCACATCGATATCAGTAGTTTGAGAATAAACATTTCAAAAGGACTTGAAATCAACAGGCGTTATAATTTTCTAAATTAATTCAATAACCACGTGGGTGAAACAGTTCACAGCTTAAGTGTTTCAAGAAGTAGAATAGTTATTTGACAAATTCAGCAAAACCGAAATTTCAAATTTGCACTTGACAAAGCCAGCGAAAATTTTGAAGTTTCCTTCCAATGAAAATGTCACATTTGTTGTCAGAATGAAGTGATCAACTCCTCCAGAAGAAACCACCAATTTATTTCAACATTAGAATTGATGAGTGAGAAAACATTTCTGAAATATTACTGAATATTATGCAAATGGTTGATCAACAAAATTAGAAGAAAAAGCACTTCAAATGTTAGCGCAAGCGTTCCTGTTCATCGGAGTGACATGTTTACAATTTATGTACTACTTTTATGTGTTGCTTCTAGTTTTTATGTATAAAACTATGTGTAAATGTATTGGCATAGAAAATTCGAAATTTTGAGAGGGATGATATCGAAATGAAAATAAATCTTCATTGGAAATAAAACTGCAACTTTATTAACAATGGTGACTATCCAAATATTATTTCCTCTTTATCGCTACAATGTAAGTTACAGTTGAAATCATTTTCTGAAAATTTTCTATATTTTTCATGACACAATATATTTATTTGTTGAATTTTCAACTACGTAAAAAGTACCAGTTGCCAAATCTTTGATAGAAGAGCATGATGTTATTTTATCAATAGAATCTAGTATTCTTTCGAGGCAAGTTTTCTAATTCTAGTATATTCTAGACAATATGGGCGGCAAAAAATTTTGAAATGCCAAAATTCTCTAGAGGAGAAAAAGTAAAAAAAAATTTATGTAGAAAATATTTCAATTCAATTTTTAAATTCACTTTTCGATCTGTGGGTAAGATATTAATTTTTTTAAAATTCAATTATGATCTTTATCGAGTAATGTTCCTTACTTTTTGTTTCTTTAGTGTGGTTAATCTTACCTGTGCAAAGCGTTTTGAAATTACTAAACCTTAATTTGATCTCATTGTGAAAGAAAAATACAGTATAATTTGGTATTCATTTAAAAGTCAAACATTTTGAAAATTAGAACAATAAAAATATTGGATCAAAATTAATGAAATCAATTTCCTAAGGCCTAGGGTATATATATACATATATATAAGAGTTTTTATGGACTATTCACGTTCAAGCGTGATGGCGTGACCAAGGGAAATAAGGATTCATTTATATATATATAGAGATATATATGTATATAAATATATATATAATTATATCTATATATATATATATATATATATATATATATATATATATATATATATATATATATATATATATATATATATATATATATATATATATATATATATATATATATATATATATATATATATATATATATATATATATATATATATATATATATATATATATATACATATATATATATAAGAGTTTTTATGGACTATTATGTTTACTTTCTATGAATGATGATGAAATTAATTATATCAACTGAGGTTTTACGGAATTATATTAATCAATATTCATCTTACCAAACCACAAACCGATTAAACAATGAACTACACTTATATTTGTTAGCCACGCTACGACCTTCATGCTCAGTTAACATTAAAACGATTTGCACTCACCTAAACCTTTTAAGCTTGATTGAAGGAGATTCCATATGTCACATTGTTACAAATGACTTTGCACGGTAATGATAAGTCATTATATAATCTATAAATAGCAGTCCAAATAATTTTAGTACCACTCTCTTGAAAAAACAAATTGGGACGGAAGCATTCTTACAAGATCGGAAATTGACTTCGAGATAATTAACAATCAATTGCAATGTTCAAATAATAAAAACTAGGTATAGCTACACAAGGGCGCACCCAGGATTGAGTTTCTGGGGGGGCTGAATCAAAATTTACCTCATTAAATTTAAATAGAAAACGCACATCCCGTATCCGGTATCTATGGTTAACCGATAGTGACCAGAGGGCTCATTTTATAGTAGTAGATGAGCTCATTTTACAATTATTATCTTAGTAATCTCAATTCTTTTGTTACTATAATAAATCTCGGGGGGGGGGGCGTTTGCAGCCCCATGGCTCCCCCCTGGGTGCGCCACCGTAGGTACAGATAGTCCATTCACTAAATCAGAAAATAATTCGCGATGAAACCTTTCGATTCATCCAAGTATGAAACTCGAACCGTAATTTGTATCCACAACATAGAAATAGTTTCATTGCAAGAAGAAGGTTGTATCTAACAGTTCTATCCATCTAATCCAGTGGTCCCCAACCCCAACGGGCGCCAAAGCGCAAGCGCCCGTCTACCGTTTTACGTATGCCCGCCACTCACGGTCTATTCTGTAGACTAGAACAGATACCTGTGCGGTATGAAAACTTAGGCCCGGTTTTTCAATGCTCGGTTAAAACTCACAGTTAGCTGACTATAGGTTTAGCTTAACCATCAGCTAAAGTTCCAACTAAGAACTATTGCGTTTCTCCTTCGAATGTTTGACTCTAGGCTAGCAAACCGTCAGCTAGCGACATATTTGTTAACGTTGGTAGTACTGATGTTTCAGGGAGCACTTCTGATTGGTCGTTCCCCTTTTACTGTCGATTTCGGAAATATATATTTTGTTATGTTATTGTTGATTATTTTATAATAAAATGGGTGAAACAAAAGCATTGAAGAAGAAAATAGTGGCAAACTTTAGTCCTTCTGATAGATCGTTGCTGTTAAAAATTGCAAATGGTTTCAAAGCAAATTTTAAAAAAACAGATTCTACTACTTGGAGGGAAAAAATAGAAACTTGGAAAAATATTTATGGAGTTTGAAATAATTTACTTATCTGTTATGGTCTCTATCTGTTGTTCAATTTGTTCTAATATATTCAGAACAGTTTCTTTTCTTAACCTAAATCTTGTGAAAAAATCCAATTCATAAATTAGTCAAATGGATTACTTCTTTCTCTGACCACGTATGGCCTTCTTTGGTAATCAATGAAGTCTATTAATTTATTCTTCATCGTCATCACTTAAAAAATCAAATGCGTCCATCTTTCGTAGAAAAACCAAAATAGAAAATGAGGTTACTGGTTACAAAGCAGTTGAACAAACTCGACTGCTCGGGCCGTTCGGGGTAGTTAACCTACGGAGCGCATGCGTCTGCAAGATAGCTTACAGTTAGCCATTTGACAAAGACTTTCAGGTGATAGTTACTCTACCCGATAGAATAGCAGTAGGTTAGCGCAAGATGAGAGGTGGAAAAACGGTTTACCTAAAGGTTATCGACTAGCCGAAAGCTAAATCACTTTAACCGAGCATTGAAAAACCGGGCCTTAGAACGAGTAGCGCAGTGGTCTCAACTGACGGTCACCGTCTGCTTCTCGACTAGCGCGCTCTTCCAACCCGGTGCAAAGAAGAAAAATCCTTTCCAGGATGGTGAGTTGTTGAAATAGCATTTTTGATTGACGCCGATTGCTCATTCGAGGGATATATTACCTCAAAAAGAGAAAACTGTAAACTGTGGTATATTAGTAGATATTTTATTTGTTTTTTGTTATTTGTTTATATCGCAAACAAGCGATTCAAAGTTTAAATAAATGAAAAAATTGAAGATGTTTTATTTTATTCGAAAAAATATATTTTACGGGGTGTCCGGGAAAGAACTAAATTTTACCCAAATGTCCGGGGTTTTTAAATTTTTTGTCCGGCGTCGGCAATTTAGGTGATGGCAACCCTAACTATACTGTATGTTAAACATGTATTGACAGGCTGCTCAGATTCAATTGCGATGTTGTATTAGAATAGCTTATGTTCAGGTATAAAGCAGAAATATCAAAATAAAGAAACCTAATTTTTTTGTAATTGCAGTATAAGATATTTCTGAAATATAAATATCTGGCGGATTGTCAGTTGCTGATTATTGAAACATTATAAAAAAAGATATTCTGATTGTCGTACTTGAACTTGTTACCACATAAAATTAATTAGGTATCATCGGATTTTCTGAAAGCCAGTAAATCAATGAATGGGACTAAAACTTAGCAATGAACTACTTCTCGAATTGAATTCTGATATAATTAACAATTCTCTTCTCTGAACGTAATAACAATATAAAATTTAAGCCGCAAAACATTATTTCATCTTTGTTTTTCCATACAAAAGACATGGTCGATCATTCAGAGTTATATTCAAAGAATATGCATAGGTATATCTTTCTATAATAAGAATAAATGTGGTTCTATTCTCGCAAAACATTCAAAAAAGTAAGTAATTGAATTATTTAAAATCATCATAAGCCTATGATAATTAACATATTTATATTTTGAATGACCAGACTGATCTATGTAATTTCATAAGTTTTGATATTTTCAAATAATTTCATAATACTCTATAATTTTCAAGTAGATATTATGTACTCAAATAATAGACTTAGATTTCTAATTTCCAAATAGCTGTAATCTGTAAATATCACAAGATGGTCAAATACTTTTAGCTACCCATCTCTTCTGAACCCTACTGTAAAAGTCATATATATATATATATATATATATATATATATATATATATATATATATATATATATATATATATATATATATATATATATATATATATATATTTTTATTTTTTTATATATATATATATATATATAAATATATATATATATATATATATATATATATATATATATATATGATAATAATAATAATAATATTTTATTAATCCTTTAAGATTAAGACATAGGTACATATGTATAGGACAGGTCACAAAAATTACACTTCAGCTTCTTTCAAGAATATCACATAAATAGTCGCTTACAGTGTAATAACATTTTCTTAACAATAAGGCCTTAACTACTTTCTCAAACCTTCTAATATCAAGCGACTGAATACTTTGAGGCAAATGGTTGAAAACTCTAATACTCTGATACATGGGAGACATTTCATACTTTCTGGTATTATAGCCATGAAAGCTAGAAAGTTTAGTAAAATTGAACTCATTTTCCTTCACATACACTAAACATCTAAAAATAAAAATAGAAACCAATGTTAATATGGCATCTTGACGAAAAGTGGGCCTACAGGATGATCGCTCTCCCAACATCTGGGGAGTTTCCCCATAGTAAAACATTATATGTTAAGTGACTGTAGACCAAGCTATAGTAGATGTTCAGTACGGACTGTAGAGGAAGTGAACCTTTGACTCGACTTATTGCGTAGTAAGAGCTATTGAGTTTCTTGCACACTACGTCAATATGTGCGTTCCACCTCAGATTACAGTCTATGTGGATTCCAAGAAACTTAGTGCAGTCTTTAGTTGAGATGACATTATCTAAATGGGTAATGAGCAGTTTACCATGATTATCGTTTCGAATAGCGAAATTAATACATTCTGTCTTGTCGACATTTATCATTATTGCATTTGAATTCCACCACACCATAACGGCTATGGAGGTGTCATCAGCAAACAAGGTTATTCTATGTTTACTTAATAAAAAAATAATATCCTCAGACTGATCAGCCAGCAAATTTAAGGGTAGATTATTAATAAACAATAAAAATAGAAGTAGTCCCAGAACGGAACCCCGAGGGACTCCCATTTTCATATTATGTTCAGCAGAAAAGGAGTTATTAACTTTAACTTATATATATATATATATATATATATATATATATATATATATCTATCTATATATTTATATATATATATATATATATATATATATATATATAATATATATATATATACAGGGTGTTCGGCACATAAACCGTCAAAGTTTTTTGTGATATTGTTGGGGTCATTTGCTACCTTTCCACCATGTACTCTGGGTCGTAAGAGTAGTCACGGTTGAGGAGATTAAGTAAACAATTGAGAGTTTCATTTTCGTTCAAGAACTTTCGATGACCTTTCTAACGGTATGCTATACATTGCATAAAATTACGGATAATCCGTCAGAAATATTTTTCTTGTTTGTTCGAACAAAATGTTTAACTAGAAAACAGTTAGGTATTAAATTATTGTTAGTAGTTGATCTTTTGTTCAAACAAACGATCATAAAAATTAAATTCTTCTTCTCACCAATTCCGAAAGATTTCCGCCCTTCTGACGGAATCTACGTAATTTGAAGCAGAAATGAGAAGTTCTTGAAAGAAAATGAAGCTATCAATTCTAACATTTTTCAGCATTGAATTTTGAAGTTGATTTATTTTCACAAAATCACTAATTTTGTGAAATAAAATCGGAGTATGTCCCCTTGGTACTGTCGATTGGAATAAAATTTATTAACTATTTGAACACCATTATTTTTTTTTCAAATGGTGCCTTTATAGGCTCAAAAAAAAATACGAGGGTTCAAAGGCAGGATTTTGTGTAATTTTAGAGAGAAAAAAATGTAAACAAATACCTATCTACTTGAACCTATCTACAAATACCTATCTACTTTTAAAGGAAAGGTGGAAAGGTAGAGAATAACCTCAACAATATCCCGAAAAATTCATGTGCCGAACAACCAGTATAAATAGTATGTAGTAAAACCGATATTACTAAATAGTCTTATATTACTAACCATTGTGTTTCACTATCGATGGTTATTATTTATATGAACTAACCAAGTAATCAGAAAATTAGACATTATAATACACCTATCAGATATATGTACTTAGTCGATCTCACCTGTGAAATTTCAGATGATTGGATTGTTGTGAAATCCTTGACCATCTTCATTGATGATAATTGAATAAAATACCACGGCAAACTTTTTAATACAACATAATCCGATATAATAATGAGAATAAATAACCTCACAAACGCTTCAGTTTATCAGTAACTGATCAGTATTTACTTTCGAACATAACACTAGTTATTGTTGATGTATGTTTCCGACCGAACTGTATTTTACAAGAAATACTACTAATTAAGATATAATTCTCCAAAATTCAGTGTCTACGCTCCTGAACGCATTGACGTCAATGCATTCTTCGCTTTAAACTTTCTTTGTGTATGAATGCGGGTTCGTGTTAGACCGATCGTTTGCTCACTATATGCACCAAACCACTTCACAGTACTATCTATCAATCTCACATTGATTCAATCTAGGGATTATGGGCTGAATATCGGAACTGTTAAGTAAGAACGAATAGCGGAAAGGCGAACGAAGAAGCTAGTGTAGATACTAACAAGAAACACACGAAAAAATGTTAAATGGAATGGAATACCTGTTTTTCGGATGAAAATATAACGTTCGAGACCGCGTATAAAAATCAAATCTGTGCAGAATATGTTTCATTCCCAGTGAGATTGTTTGTACGTTAAGTAGAGCAACAGAGTTATTAATATCATTTATTATGTTGGAAAACCCATTCCCTTTTTGAAGAACAGGACCACATCCAGCGATAAGCACTAAGAGAATACATTATGTTGATTGAAAAGTCGAGTACATAAACCTTAAGTAGAACCTTGTATGATTAAACAATTTTTTGCAATGTTTTACGTCGGTCATTCGAACCTTTTTATTCGATAATAAAGGGTGATACAAATTGTTTCGCGAGAGTATTTGTCATGTGTAATACAACTGTTTGGTTAACACAATGAAGTTAAGATGAGAGAACGAATATATAGTTTAGTGAAATAAAAACCGATGCGGTTGAAGATACCCGTCAGAAGTTCCTTTCTCATTTTTTTCGCACTCTTATATAGTTGTTTTTCGATTTTTCGGTGGTATTTTCCTCGAAAATAATAGACTATTGCAGCGTCAACAGTCAGATGCAGGTGTTGTTTTTCCATCCGTTTCAAACCTTCTAGACCACGATGATATATAGTGGTAGGGGAGCCCGAGATGCTAAATGGGGATTTACTCGAGCGTCATGGGGACCTTTTGGATTGTGAAAATTAAATGCTAAAACGAAAAAAAGGTTGTATGATGAATGCCATTTCACTGGGGGGGAAAACGTGTGCAGATCTTCAAAAATGTAAAAAAAATTCGCTACATAGATTTACTCGAGCGCGTCAGATATTAATAGTTTATTCACCCCACATCGTCTCTGATAACGAAGGTAAGTTAATCTGCCGGTTTGCATGGTGGGGGTGACCGTACGAGACCAAAACTCATCACCGATATTCAAAAATTCAAAAAAAAAATCGTGACATTTCCTTCAAAATAAAAATTAAAATTTAACCGTGCTCGAGACTGTCAAGGTGACGTTTTATTTTTGCAACCTTTTTAGACTCTAATTTCCTTATGCCACGTGCAAATCGTCATTTAGTGAAAGGCATACTCTTCTGCATGTAATTAACTCACCTTGCCTTAATCTGACGCGCTCGAGTTTTTCGAACGAACGATTTTTTTTACTAATCTGATCGGCTGCCCTAGACGAACGCCCCCATATTGAGGGTTCATGTATGGTGAGGACACTTAACAGGGTGCAAGGTTTCCCCCAATATGTTATTCTGCCGCGCTGGAATAAATCCCAAAATCCCCGCTTGGGCTCCCCTACTATAGGTATATATATATATAAATATATATATATATATATATATATATATATATATATATATATATATATATATATATATATATATATATATATATATATATATATATATATATATATATATATATATATATATATATATATATATATATATACAGGGTGTCGCACCGGGAACTGAATCGATCGATATAGAACAAAGTACGGATCAGAAAATCTTGAAAATTTAGATGATTACTAATGTCGGTGTGGCCAATCCAACCAAAATAATTACAAGCAGCTGGCACTTCCGCTTATACCGGAAGTCGATACCAACTTGCTTATTTTAAATGGAACACCCTATATATTTTAGGGTTTTCGAAAAGAGCATAAAATTCTGAGTCGAAAATGTGAAACATACCTTATGCCTAAACCTAGCCGTTTCAGAGATATTTGACATTTTATAGAAAATTCGACAGGTGCAACGGTTTACAAGAACCGGTATAACTTTCTTCCTGTAAAAGATACTCATTTGTTTCTTGTCACATGAAAATAACACAAGAAGAACTACGTTCTACAACTGAAATTAATTCAATAATATCATACCAAGTGTTCCGTTTTTCGCGTTACATTTCGTCAACTTCGAACCGCGAAAACTTGTTTAGGTCAAATGGAACACCCTGTATTTTTTTACGTCAAGTTGTGTAAAATTGAATTCCCTTTGTTCTGATATTAGCATTGTGGGGGTTAAGGTTACAACTTTTTGAATTATTTCTGATTTTATTAGAAATTCATGAATTGTTGTAATCATTTCATCAAAATAGCCATGATTAGAAACAATCAGTCATCTTATGTCAAAAAATGGCAGCACGTTCAAATTATACCCACGAAGACTTTTTAAATTTGTTCATTATTGATGGAGAATGTAATAAAGTAATATATATATTTCATTTGGGAAACTATTAAAAATAAAGTTTATGAGAGTCCATTAACAACCATTGAAGATTGTATGCAGAGAGTAAGAAATGCCTTTCAAAACATATCACAGGATTCAATTAGAAGAGCTACCCATGAGGAACTAATCCGAAGGTGTGAAAAATGTGTCGAGGTTCGAGGGCGGAATTTTGAGCATTTATTAAATTAAAATGAAATGATATTTCAAATTGATCTTATCTCTACTATTTTAGTTCATGCCATATCTTCAATTCGATTAATACGAATGTTACAGTGTTAGTGTTATTTTCCGTTTTTCTGAATATCGAGTAGCAAATGTGCTGCAAGTTCTTGATATTACTTTATTACATTCTCCATAAATAATAAACAAATTTAAAAAGTCTTCGTGGGTATAATTTAAACGTGCTGGCATTTTTTGACATAAGATAATGACTGATTGTTTCTAATCATGGCTATTTTGATCAAATGATTACAACTATTCATGAATTTCTACTAAAATCACAAATATTTCAAAAATTTGTAACCTTAACCCCCACAATGCTAATATCAGAACAAAGGGAATTCAATTTTACACAACTTGACGTAAAAAAATACAGGGTGTTCCATTTGACCTAAACAAGTTTTCGCGGTTCGAAGTTGACGAAATGTAAGGCAAAAAACGGAACACTTGGTATGATATTATTGAATTAATTTCAGTTGTAGAACGTAGTTCTTCTTGTGTTCTTTTCATGTGACAAGAAGCAAATGAGTATCTTTTACAGGAAGAAAGTTATACCGGTTCTTGTAAACCGTTGCACCTGTCAAATTTTCTATAAAATGTCAAATATCTCTGAAACGGCTAGGTTTAGGCATATAGCATGTCTCACATTTTCGAATCAGAATTTAATGCTCTTTTCGAAAACCCTAAAATATATAGGGTGTTCTATTTGAAATAAGCAAGTTGGTATCGACTTCCGGTATAAGCGGAAGTGCCAGCTGCTTGTAAATATTTTGGTTGGATTGGCCACACCGACATTAGTAATCATCTAAATTTTCGAAATTTTCTGATCCGTACTTTGTTCTATACCGATCGATTCCGTTCCCGGTGCGACACCCTGTATATATATGTATATATATATATATATATATATATATATATATATATATATATATATATATATATATATATATATATATATATTTAACTTTTTGATAATTATTAGCAATAATAGGCTTGGTGAATCTCAAAAAACTCGATTTTATTAAAAAGTTGACGTTTCGCCACGACATTCGTGGCTTTATCAAAACTTTTTGATGTCACTGAATTCGAGCTTTTATATAGAATTGCGCATTATTTGGTAAAAAACGTGAAGTGTTTAGTTAAAATATAGTGAATAGGGAAAAAAAGACGAGAATTGAAATTATTATAATTGATTATTTTAGGTGAATATAGCTGATGTATTTACATGAAATTGATCATTCCGATTTAGACACCACCTAAATTAGAAAACATTTATTTTAATCACTAGCTTCAGACTTGAAATCGAAATCTTTATATATGTTCATCCGTTTGTACTTGAATCTCGATAATGGGCTTAAATTCTACGACCCTGCACTCTGAAATGACAACTGATCTTTGATTGCTCAAATCCTGGTCTGATACAAAGTTGCTTTGCTTCAATGTCGATAAAACCGCCGCCTTGTTTTATAGAGATAACTCCCTGAAACTATCCCTGCAAAAACCATTATATAAAAATAGTCGATTCTGTCAGACTTTTAGGCCTCCTCATCTACAATTTTCGCAGCATGTCCATATTTTAGCTAAAAAAATATCATCGGCCTGTTTCGCCATTAAATTTATCTCAAGTGAATTAGATACATCTACAAGAATTGCCTATTTTGCATTGTTCGAATCTCATCATGGTCTTCCCTTCTAAGGTTCATGTAATTCTTCACAACTTGACACCATTCTCAAATTGCAGAAGAGAGCAATTCGTTACATGTATGTTCTGAAAAAAGGGCTCATTGCAAACCTTATTTCAAGAAAAATAGAATTTTAACGCTTCCTGCTTTATATTTACTTGAATCTGTGTGCTTGAGTCATAAGTATTTTCATGACGTACCCTGACGGTCACAACACGGGTATTACACTAGATCTTCGAGACATCATGTTCACCTCCTAAGGCTTGAGCCTCACATGTCCGCACCGTGTCCGCACCGATACACGGCCGTATCACGGCCGTGTCTCGGTGAAGAATAGCCCCGTGCTTTCTCATGGGGCTGTCTTCACATCTCCGCACCGTGCCCGCACCGCGTCCGCACCGTGTCCGCACCGAGTCCGCATCGTGCGAGATAGTTCATGTTTTACTTTTTGACGGACACGGTGCGTTCTCCGATGGATTCTCGGCATATAGTAGAAATGGAGACCAGAGCGTAGCTGGTCGGTGGTCAATTTTTCTGTTCACCCTAGAAAAATCGATAGTATTGAAAAATTTTTTTACTGTCCAATCTTTAATTCTCAAGTTCGGTAATTCAAATAAAGACATGTTGTATGTTGTGCATCTGTTGTTCTTACTATTGTATCCAATCCGGTGTATCATAAACTTTATTACGCCTTTTGGAACCCTACAGAACATAAGCCTAGAAGAGATTGATTATAGACTAGAGAACAATCCGGTCATCCGGTCTGGGATTCTGATATGGCACGTTTTATTACAGGATACCAGTGAACTCAATTTGAGATAGAGTTCACTGCAGGACACCGACCATATTATATTCCTATGACACCGACAAACACAATTACATACCTAAATCGCTCTCAATCAGGGTGCTTTCGAATGAATGACGTTCAAAGTTCCAATGGATCCACCCCCAATTACCCCATTCTCATCCCAGTAGTTTTTTCTTATAAGAAGAAAAATCAACAAGGAGAGGACAGTTTTTTCTTTACATCTATATTGCGAATATACAACGACGAAGAAAGAGTACTTCTTCTTCTTAAGGTGCCTATTCGTTTCGAATGTTGGCTAGTAGCATGGCTATTCTGATCTTGTTGACTGCTGCTTTAAAAAGTCCTGTGGTGGTAAGAGAGAACCATTTTCTCAGGTTGTGAAGCGATGAGATTCTCCCCCGTCCTGGGCCCCTTTTTCCAAAAACCTTACCCTGCAAGATAAGCTGCAACAGACTGTATCGCTGTTCGTTGCGCATAATGTGACCCAAATACTCCAGTTTTCGCTTCTTTACGTTGTTTATGATTTCACGTTCCTTGTCCATTCTGCGAAGAACCTCATCATTGGTGATTCTATCAACCCAGGAAATTTTCAGGATACGCCTATAGCACCACATCTCAAAGGCCTCGAGTTTCTTCATAGACGCCTCTGTCAATGTCCAGGATTCAACTCCGTAAAGGAGAACCGTGAACACGTAGCATCGGAGCAGACGGATTTTAGTTTTTAGTGGTAGAGAGTGACTTTTAAAAATGCTGTTCATTTTGGTGAGTACTACATTGTTTTATAGTTCTTGTTTCCGAAGTTTGTGAATATTAGTCAATATATTTTTTGTCAGCCCAGTTTGAAACTACTACCATTTTTTCAAACCTGATACTGTGCCCATTCAACAATTATCGTAAGTAATTGCACAAGTGCATCAAAATAACCGATAATTTTGCATGACAGCGTGTTAACTGCATGAGTTCATTTTCATTTTTGGAGAAAGAGCCCGACACCGAAGGTGGAGGGCTCTTTCTCCAAAATATGAAAATGACCGAATGCAGTTTTTTGAAGACAACACGCTGGAATGCGAAATTATCCGGTTATTTTGATGCACGAGTGTAATTTTGGGGAATATTTCCCGAATAAACTTTCAACTTGTCAAACTGACGTTAGTAATTCATAAATTCTCGTCTTGTCATCAATAACCGTAATATGAACTATGCTACTATGCAATTATCGGTCTACAATGCAATTATCGCAGGGCTCTTTCGCTTTCTACAATGCAATTATCGCTGTAATTTTCGATAATTGCATTCCATATACAAGGGATTTTTGACAGGAGGGAAATATTCAAGATAAGTTGTTTTTGTTTCCGCATGCGTCTTTTTAGTGGTATAATTATGATATGTTTAACTATTTATTAAATTAGGATGTTGGCATCAATAATTAATAACTGAGATTGAATCACTTGCTGAAGTATCATTAAGAATATAGTTTAAACTTCAAAATAAAACGACACTTCGCTTAAGTTTCACTATTTTGAAATAATAAGGTACCGTATTACAATCTAATTTTAAAATACAGACAAAAGTAAATAGTGCAGTCACTTGAGCGATCACCCTCGGAATGAGAAATAATAAGTTGAATTTTTGTAGGTATATACCTTCATTTTGGCGTTCTTAAAGTTATCTCGAAAGTCTCATATAATCTCGTGTCTGCGTCTTAATTTGCATTATATATCAATTAAAATTTATTTTTTAATAACATGCTACAAATTTTTCTAATACCGACCGCGCTCGTAGTACGGCCGTCATGCGGCCGTGTGACAGAAATGTGTGGCTTTGAACTTCTTGGCCGACACACGGCCGTGGCACGGCCGTCTCTCGGTGCGGACACGGTGCGGATATGTGTGGCCTGACCTTTATTCTTCCTCTGAATTAACAAAAACGTCCATCATTTACAATGCTAAGAAAATTTACAATCAAATTGAAAAGATTTCGGTTCTATTTTGAATCATATAAATTTTGTATATTTTTTGTACGGAAATGTGGTTTGTTGTGTTTTATGCTTTACATTGTTTAGTTCTCATAATTTTCACATGATGTCTTTTTATTTCTATGTTTTCACTTTGTTCAGTTCCTATATTTTCGTTTTGTCAATAAATTGTATAATTTTAAAGACAATAAAGCATAGTTTGATTTGATTTGAAAACCCGAAAAGTACTTCGAATTTACATCACAATGTGTGCATTAATGTTTGGAATATGATCTATCTGAATATGTTTCATCTAACGATTGGGGGAACTTCAGTGTCAAATTTTATTTGTACTGTTCGGCTATCTGACTAAATAAACAAAAATACGTAGAATATTCAACTCAAATAAATTTCAAGGTCAATGAAAGCGTCACATCTTTCAATTATAATAATAAGGCTGCCACTTTACTGGCGAACCTTATTTCTTCCTTTGATATTTGAACTTCAGCTGAATGAGACGGAGTCATGCCCGTATTTAATAGTAGCTATTACTGTTCATTCATTTTCTTGGGTTTGCGTGTCAATAACTTTATGATAAGATATATCATTATATATCAGGGGGAAATATAACTATGAGAAAGTAAGTTTGTGCAGAAAGGTAAATGAAATTCTGCAAACAACATGCTCCGAAACGTCGTTGTTGTGTTTCTGGTGATACAATGTACAAAATGTGAATCTGAACAAATTTCCACGAACATCGAACCTCTATTTCTATCTAATTACATCGCTGAAGGGAAAATTGACGATGCAAGAACCAAAAGCGAGGTTAAGCACAGTTCTTTTTTGAATAAGACGAGTTTTTCCGGATACCTAACAGTGAATAAAAAGTTTAACTCAAATATGTTCTTTTGGTTCTTCCCTTCTGAGATTAATTTTGAAAAAGCGCCAGTTGTTTTATGGTTACAAGGGGGTCCTGGTGATACAACTTTCGTCAGTTTATTTTACGAAAACGGTCCTTTTACCATAGAGAATAATACCTTAGCTCCAAATCAATATTCCTGGACGAAAGAAGTGTCAATGCTCTATGTTGATAACCCAGTCGGAACTGGATTCAGTTTCACCGAAGGAGGATACTGTGAAAACCAAACTCAAATAGGTGAGGAAGTCTATGAAGCTCTCCAACAATTTTTCAAGATGTTTCCCGAAATTGTAAGTAACGATTTTTTCATATCCGGAGAATCGTATGGTGGAAAATATTCTATTGCTGTTGCTTACACGATTCATAAAAAGAATCCAACAGCTCATACAAAAATTAATTTAAAAGGTATTTCATGTGGAAATGGTGTAGTTGATCCTGAACATGAAATAAACTACGCTGAGTATTATTATCAGCTTGGCTTAATAGATTTCAATACTAAGAAGGAACTTGAAAAATTAGAACTGCTAGCCGCTGATAACATACATAAACAAGAATATCAACTAGGCTTTTCACATATGATCGAAGCTGTTTTAAGTAGGCAATCTATATTTGCTAAAGCTTCTGGTTTTGAAGGAACCTGGTACAATCTACTTTATTGGAACTACACAGTTAATTACACCGACATAGAAAATTTCGTTACGAAAGCAGATATAAGAGCCGCCCTCCATGTTGGAAATAGAACTTTTCACCGTGGTAATGAAGTAATTGAGCATCTTATCGATGAAATAATGGTTTCTGTTGCTTCCTGGATGATAGAACTCCTTAGCCATTACAGAGTATTAGTATACAATGGGCAATTAGATTTAATAGTACCATATCCGATTACATTGAATTATTTAAGACACCTGAATTTTAGCAGTGCTGAAGAATACAAAAAAGCGAAGAGATACGAGTGGCGCATTGGCCAAGATATAGCCGGGTACGTAAAAAAAGCGGGAAATTTAACAGAAGTCTTGGTGAGAAATGCTGGACACATGGCCATACACGACCAACCTTCCTGGTTATATAATCTCTTCCACCACTTTTTTAGTAATACCTCCATAGAATAAGTAGTATTTTCAAATAAAAACTCTCAAAATAATCGGAGCAAATTCATCGGAAGAATACCTTCTGTCATAGAAAAAACACATATAAGAAAGAAAGCGTGGGAGGCAATCTTCATATCACATGACTTGTTATATATCTATAGGAAATAAAATGATGAAGAGTGTTGCCTTTAGTATTATTGAAAATGTTTTTGAATTCTAATAATTTCCCCAAAAGTGTTCACAAACTCTCAACATTACCAACAAATATAGAGTAATATCAATACTATTCTTATACAAAAAACAGCCATTGATAGAACACTGAAATAAATCAACCATTCAAGTGCAATATTCTATATATTTTATACCTCTCATTGTATACCAGACTATAACTGAATTTTCTATTGGATATTCAACTGTTGTTTCTGTATAACACATTAACATGCATAACTTCTTTAAATTATTACTTTAGTGTGAGGCAGATATTGAGGAAAACCTGAAACGTTTATTTTTCACTTGTATATTATATGTTTATTTCACCTTGGATACGGTTGCTTTAAACATACTCATTATGCCCTAGGCCATAACCCCCGCATTTGCGGGCGTTATGGATCATAAAGTCCGCTAATTTTATGATGAGAAATGAAGCAACTTTCATTGATTGAATACTTCATAATCCTTGTCGTATACGACTCTGGATTTCTCCGACAATGAATTATTCTCAGCTTTGGCTGCATTTTCTATGATATTCTTGGGTAAATTCATTTTCATTTCCATTATTTCTTACAAGACTACACAAAGAAAGCAGCAATGACAATCACTAAATATGATGACAAAAATATTCACAAACGTCAGAAGATCAACAAATGACATGCCCACTATGAGAAGGAAAATGGATAGGAGCAATGAACCTATTTTAAAATCGCTTTTTCATTATAATAAAATATTTTTTTCGTGAAAAATAAAATCTTGTATGTACCACGTGCGTTACTAGATCCTTAAGCCCAACGGGGGTAAGTATCTATATAACACACTTGGTACATTAATAACTATTCCGTTCTAGGCCTCGGTAGACCAGCGGTAAGGTGAACCGCCTTATACCGTTTGTAAACCGAGGAGTGTGGGTTCGAGTCCCACCTAGCTCTTGGGTGTTGTGTATGTCCGGAATTTAGTTGTTATATATGTTTAAAATTTGTTGGATAATGTACATAGTTTAGAAGCCCATTGGCTGTTCGGAACCGGCGTTAAACTGAAGGTCCCTTGAGTTAAAAAAAAAACTATTCCGTTATAATAGATATAAGTAGCCATTTATTTATATCAGGTAAGTGTATAGGTTAAAATCACCATGCACCTTATAAAATAATGAATTTTTTCAATTTTGTTCAAATCACTGATTTAGACAAAGAGTGGAAAATCAAGAATATCAAAATGAAACTGGAGATTTTTGTAGAATGTGTAGACGGTATTCGTTTTTTGTTTTTTCAATGAATATTTATGATCATTATTCAGTATTTCAGAAATCTTTCGTTATTTTTAACAACAATCAGAACACATTGACGTCATTGTGTGCCAACAGACAGCACGAAGTTTATCATTACTTATGGCAAAAATGAATAGGGCATTGATGTCAATGAATCACAATTCTATTATCATATTTTCCGACCGTTACACTTCAATTTTGAAATAATTTGAATAATACTAACGTAAGTTGCAGATAAATGAACCATTGTTTTTTGGTATGACTCATATTCTATAGCTGAAGCATGTAAACGTCCTGCAAATTTCATAAATATTGTCAACTCATATTTACAACACTGTATTCGAAAGAGTTCGTACCCATCATTTTAATTGAAAATAATTAAATACAAAGCATAAGCTGTTTTTTACCAAATTATAAAACAATTTTGAATTCAGAAAACAAAATCTTAAAGACTACCTAATGATTTTCAAATTTTATATATATATATATATATATATATATATATATATATATATATATATATATATATATATATATAGTATATATAGTATATATATATATATAGTATATATATATATATATACTATATATATATATATATATATATATAGTATATATATATATATATAATATATATATATATATACTATATATAAATATATATATATATATATATATATATATTTATATGTATATATAGATATATTTATATGTATATATATATATATATATATATATATATATATATATATATATACAGCTATCGAATAAAGCTACTAGGAAATCATTATCATGCTATTATCAAAATGTTAGGGATTTGCGTACTAAATTAAACGAGTTCGCACTATCAATTTCTTTAACGGACTTTGACATAATTTTATTAACGGAATCGTGGTTGTCTCCTGATTTTCAAAATGCGGAATTAGGTCTAAACAATTATTCCATTCATCGAAAGGACAGAGATTTTAATACAAGCACAAAAAAGTTAGGTGGTGGGGTTTTAGTAGCAATTAGAAATACCTTTGATTCGCATGTTATTTCAACTGATATCAATGTCGAAGTTGTTTTCATATATGCTAAAATATTTTCAGAAAACTGTATAATATCTAATGTGTATTTTCCACCTAACACTAACTATAATGTATATGAGACATATTCAAACGAATTCGAATTGTTAGTTGATAAATATGATGAAGTGAATCTCATATGCTGTGGTGACTTTAACCTGGGAGGATGAATCACTTGATTCGGTACATGTGATGTCAAGATCGCAATTTATTTTAAGTGACATGGCAGCAATGCTCAATATGAGCCAAATCAATAAAATAAAAAATATAAATAACATGATACTAGATTTAATTTTTATATCTTATAATGGTGTGCAGGTGTTTATGTCGGATGACGTGCTGGTTAGTTGTGATCCACATCATCCGGCATTATGCTTCGATATAACAATAAATAAAATTGAAACTAAACAAAATAATATTTTGTATAGGGATTTTAAGTCGGCAGATTATGATTCCATGCTGGCAATTTTTAATAAAACAGATTGGAACTCGATAATTGGAAATGAATTAGAAATTAGTATTAATTCTTTCTATGTTTTGCTGTATCAGATAATAAACGAGTTTGTTCCTAAGCGAGTAAAAAAACAAAGTACTTTTCCGAATTGGTTTTCTGCTGATTTGAAGAAGGCAATTTCAGACAAAAAGGCAGCTCATAAAAAATTCAAACAATCGCGGCGTAATACTGATTATTTAGAATTCATTTCACTTAGAAATAAATGCAGGATTGAATCCCAAGCCTGTTACAGCGAATATATAGTAACGGTTGAACAATCCATTCACGAAGATCCAACATTTTTTTGGAAATACATTAACGATCGTAAAGATAAAGGTCTGTCTACTACAATGCATTTAGATGGCGTAGCATCTAATAATGTTCTCGAAATAGCTGAATTGTTTAAAACTAATATGTCACAAGTATTCAAGCCATCCAATCCCAGAGTTGTGAACCTCAACTGCAAACATATTGTTAATATATCTAATTGTTCGGTTAATGTTGAAGAAGTAGCGAAAGAAATCCAATTAATGCCAGAAAGGAGTGATGAGGAGCCTGATGGTATACCTGCTATATTTCTGAAACGGTGCAATGAAGGTTTGGCGATCCCCTTGTGCAGTTTATTTAATGTTTCCATGAAGTCAGGTATATATCCTGCTCAGTGGAAATTGAATTTCATAATAGCTGTTTTCAAATCAGGTGACAAAAGTGACATAAAAAATTATAGACCAATAAGCAAAAATGCATGCATTCCTAAGTTATTTGACACTTTGATTGTAAATAGAATTGCTCCGTTGTTCAATCATGTATTCTTAGATGAACAACATGGTTTTATTCCGAGGAGATCTGTAACGACCAACTTGTTAACATACTCTGAGTCTGATGTGATATTGGAATCTATGAAAGCAGGTCGATGCTATTTACACAGATTTCAAAAAAGCTTTTGACTCTGTGGCTCACTGGTTACTAGTAGCTAAATTAAAAGCATTGGGAGTTGGTCCCCCACTCATTGATTGGTTAGCAGACCGTATTAGCGATATGAGATTAAAGATTTCGATATGTGGTGTATTCTCCGACGAATTCATAATGAAATCTGGTGTCCTTCAGGGTTCACCTCTGTCATCACTTTTGTTCCTCTTGTTTATCAACGACATAGGAGATGTCATAAGGTTCAGTTCATTCTTACTTTTCGCAGATGATTTAAAAATATTTAGACAAATATCTGAGGTCGACGATTGTGAACTTCTTCAACTCGATCTCAATGCAATAATGAACTGGTGCTCAGCAATGAAATGGAGTTAAACATAGAGAAGTGCCAAGTGATGAGGTTCGGAAGAGTAAAGTCACCATATTCTTTCCATTGCCATTTGAACCAACGAATTTTGAGGGACGCGAGTGTTATTAGGGACTTAGGGGTGTACTTCGACCCGAAACTGGAGTTTATTGCTCACATACAATTCATTACTAATAAAGCCTTCAAGATGCTTGGTTTCATAAAAAGATCGATGTGTCATTTCAACAATTTGGATACAATTAAGTCAGTTTATTGCGCAAATGTGAGAAGTGTGTGTGAGTACCTACGCATCCGTGGTATGGTCACCGGTTTACTATATTCATAAACATAATATCGAGAGAGTTCAGAGAAAATTCTTGAAATGGGTTGCATTCAAGCAAGAATTTCCAACCTCGTTTCAAAACTATTATTTGATCCAAGAGCAAATGAGTTTGAGGTCTTTGGAATCACGGAGGGAAAACTTTGACGTGATGCTAATTTTCAAGTTGATAAATAACTTTACTGACAGTAAATATTTGTTAGCTAAAATAAGCCTTAATTGCAGGTCCGCATTATTGAGATCTAGAGAAATTTTTAACTTAAGTTTTGCTCCAACTAATTATTTTATGAACAGCCCCTTAATTAGACCTCAAAGACTTGCGAATGAATGCGAAGTTGATCTTTTTGCAGTCTCAATTTTTTCCCTTAAAAAATATTTCGAATCGCAACCGATAAGCAGATAGTTAGGAGCAGGCTCGTTTTTGCAGGTGCTTATGAAGTTGTCGGTTTAATTTATGAAGGAATTTGATTATGAATGTTGTTTCATGTTTTGTTTTGTATTTTTAAATTGAAATTTGAAATATTATTTTTTTGTATCTTTGAATTTACTCAGTTTAATAATGTAAAATGGCAGGTCCGTTTGATTAAATAAATAAATAAATAAATAAATAAATATATATATATATATCTATATATATATATATATATATATATATATATATATATATATATATATATATATATATATATATATATATATATTTATATATATATATATATATATATATTGGAGCCTTTATTGTTCATTATTTATATGAACGATATATGCAGTTTTGAGAAATCCATTCGTGAACTTTTCTACCGATAATGAGGAGGAACACTCACTTTAGTGACAGGAAACAGTTCCGAATATGTAGCAGTAACCTTAAACGATGAATTATATATTTTGTAGCGTTGGTTATCAGCCATTCATTAATTACATAAGGATGCTTTCATAATTGCTTTATCTAACGCTTAGCTAGGAATGACCATCACTATTCATAGAAGACGCACATTACTACTTGTAAAATATTACGTAACAACAGCTTTTACTTCCTCTCCAAGATAAGGTCACTTAGAGATTTTTTAAAACACCCCTTCCTCTCAGTATTCATGAATGGCCCCTTATATGTAAACAAAATTAAAGTTAAATGCCGAAATTTTAAAATATATAGTTGAGGGTTGTATAAGTCACAGTAATAAATAATCTCGAGGTAATCATAAAATTATTCTTAATCAAAGGTAAATTGAAGGGTGAGACGCAATTAACTTTTTAGATATTATAATCGATTCACAGTTAACTTTTTATATGCATGCGGACTATTTATATGAAATGTTAGAGAAGACATTGGATGTGTAGCTTGTATTAGTTGAGATTTGTTACAATGGTCAAAATTCAGAACTATATAATGTTACCCAATTTGCATTGCTGCATATCATTATTACTAACATATCTAAAACAAAATATAAATTTTCTTTAAGTATTACAAAATAAATGTATGCGTATATTATTGAAATGTAATCGAAGTATGTCGATACAAAAGATGTCACCCATAGGTGATTGTCGGTAGAACGAAATATCGACAAAACAAATATAGCATTAATATACAAAATGGTTAATAATAAAGTACCAGAATATTTAACACAACTAGGTCTTAAATACATGCTCCTAAGTTACAGTCTAAGGGTTATTTTAATACCGAATTTATTAATGAATTCTTTTTGATAGGTTTATTCTCTGATGGCTTTGGTTGTTTAATGCTTTGCATAGTGGGATCAAATATATAGGCCAAGCTACAGAGACTTATAGTGAGCATTTTGTGTAAAAAGTGTTGAAACAAAACCAGCTCCGCCATTGTTTGTAAAATAATTCCACTTGATATAGCGATATGTTTTTCACTCGACTTTATTATTTATATCTTTGTTATTAACAATTTCATGCAAGGCTGGGTCACAGAGACCCTGTCGATGGCAGTTATGGGTTGAAACCACTATTTTATCCAATGCAACCATTGAATTATTCCTCTCAATTTCTATTTGTCTTATACAAATTTCTAATCGGAGAGGATTTCAGATGTAACATCTAATTTTTCAATAATCCACTGACAACCGGAATAACAACCGGAATTAGCAAGATGCAGAATGAGAGAATTTCAACTCTTGTACCGATGCTCTTTACAAAATAATTTTGCGAAAAAAAAAATTAGTTTGTTATGACATTAAACTAATTCAACAGTTTATAACGTATAACACATAAAAAGCTCACCTAGGTATATGTGTAGCACATATATTATGGCAATTTAAAGATGAAGAACAAATTCAATATAAATATAATTACCCAAACTAATGTTTACAATTTTCTCATCCTATTTAAACGGTGGAATGTGTTCAAGTTAACATAGACGAATATTTTTGTATTACCTAGAAATTAAAATGAATATGAAATACCTTATAATTATATGGGGAACATTCTCGTTTTAGAAACATGAGTGTCGATAATATCTGAAAAATGTTGAAGAACAAAGTTTAAATTTAATGATGATATGAATTTTATTAATAAATTGATGTCCTCTTCAGTCTTGGTCACGATATGTTAATTTCTGATATAATTATATATACAGTAAATATAGTAGATTTTTATCGTTAAGTACGATGTTATGATGTATTACAAATTCAGATTTTGTAGAAAAGTAATTTCATTAAAAACTGGAAAGGCCCACTTAATCATTGCAAACTACTAATAGGATTAAGTAATCGCCATTGTAGTTTTTTAATTGGATGTTACAGGTTCCTTCGGTTATACCCAATTATTACAATGTATACATGGCAGTTTCAATGTACCCTTCATATTTTTGAACCAAAATTCACAAAATCGTTACTAGTTGGTATTCAACATATTTCATGTAGCCAGGGGCGAAGCTACCGCCGTATCAATGATACGGGGCCCCCGGTCTACAGGGGCCCCTAACGTGCCTACAGAGTTTTCACTTCAGAAATGAGAAAAGTCAAAAAAAGCAATTTCTTTTTTTCCCGGGTTAAGCGTGCTCCCAAAAGTTGGCAACATCGTACATCGGTTATTGCGGGATTCCCCCGTTTAAGTCATTCCCTTAAACGGGGGAATCTCGCATTAACCGATGTACAATGACAAACCACGGAGAGCAATTATATTCACGCGTTTTATTTCATCCCGGTTCAAACGTTATTATTATTACATTGTAATACAATACAATCTTGTTCTTCTGATTATTTGTTGGTTACTTAGTTTGATTTGTGAAAAGAATGAGTGAAAAGAAAAGAGATTATCCCAGTGGAGCTATGAAAAGAAAATGTAAACAGAAAAGGGAGGAGGTTATGAAAAAAATGCCCAAAATTTCTTCATTTTTTCAGCAATCAGCTTCTGTGAGTGATATAGATTGCAATGGTAAGTACTACTTATTTATCTACCACTAGCGAAGGGTGAATTTGGTTTTTTGACATAAGACATCTCAGTTAATCTTTATGAACAATTAATTGCTCTGAAAACATGCTTAAAATCTGAAATTCAAAAAATTAATTCCATTAAGGAACTCATGGAATTATTGCTGATAAAATTCAATAGCCTTGCATCCAGTTTCCCGGAGGTAATAACAGCATGCTTTCTATTCTTGACCTTACCAGTTACAACCGCAACAGCTGAAAGAAGTTTTTCGAAATTGAAACTGATAAAAAATTACCTAAGGACTTCGATGGGACAGGAACGGCTATCAGACTTGTCACTATTGTCTATAGAGGCAGAAATGAAAAACTGAAATCGTCTTCAGTTATGGATGATTTACCTAATAAATCAATTTGCCGAAAATAAAGCAAGAAAAGTGTATTTTTAATTTGAATTGTTTCCTAGCTCAATTTCTAGAAGGAATTGATAAATTATGATCAATAAACATTTATTTTAATTTAACGTAAGTACTTTTGTTTTTTTTTTAATGGGAAATCCTTAATTTGGGCCCCCGCAACTAATTTTGATACAGGGCCCCTCCAAGGCACGCTACGCCACTGCATGTAGCCCTAATTTTAAAATGTTCATGACAACTTATGTCACTACGCAAAAACCGTTCGAACAGTCTTGAAATAATAAAAGATTAATATTGGAAGCAGTTACTTGATGTGAATTTATTTCAATGCGGAACTAAATGCGAACACTTATTCAAAGATATCTTCGATAAATTTTATTACATTATGAAACTCGTTTCGGCCTTACCAGGAATATGAAATTTTGCATTGGAATAAATAATAGTTTAAAAAACCACGCTTTAATAGCAAACCGAAATAAAAAGTAAAGAATAATTTATTTCATTGAAAAACATAGTGCAGAGATGCGATTCGAACAGAATAAATTATGGGTTGAAAGCTCGCGCTTCATTAGCAAACCTAAATAAAAATTAAATTCGCGAAGTGCATTAAGTACTGAAGACAGGGCCGGATTTACCAATAGGCTGCAGCCTATATGCCCCCACCACTCAAGGGGTCCTCACCAAAATTTAATTTTGTAGAGAGGAAATTTTGAAATTAATATGTACTACGATGACTGATGCAAATTTGAATGATCGAACTATACTCAGTAAGGAATTCGATATTATGAGGGAAATTGATATTAGCGAGAAAATTGAAGATTTTGCTGAAAATAAATATAGAATTTAGTAATTTAGTATAACAATTTTTGTTAGTATTGAGTAATGTTAGTATTAAGTTAGGATTGAGCATTCAATTATTAATAAATATATTCTACTAATATAAGCATAGTAACTACAGGGTGCTCTAAGCAAGCCTCAGTTCTGGAAGAACATACCAATACAAGGGCGTCACCAGCCAGTGGTTCAGGGGGGGCAGTTGATATATGGAGAATGGGAAGAGTATGAATTTTGAATACAGTTGAAAGCAAAGTTATTAATAAATAGAAAAAAATAATTTGGGACAAAATATAGAATAAAATAATAATAGAATTAAAAGAATTTGGAGGCAATCAAAAATTCCATTGACAGTTACAAGATTTCAATAATAAAGCAGTCGATAGAGATCTTTTTTTAATAAAATAATTAAAACACAATGTTGGTGGGTTTTTTGTGAACTATTCGATCACTTTATTATGAAAATCTTGTGAGTTTTCATTAATATGTTTTCTGTGCATACTCATCATGGCTAGACCATTGAGACGATATTCCCCCATAGTGCTTCTTAACCAGGTTTTTAGTCTCCTGAGCTGCCAAACGATCGCTCTACCGTACACGTTGTGCACGGTAGAGCGTTCAATTTTCAACGCTTTTCCTGTTTCAGGAAATAAGGTTTTTGCCTCTTTTAGGACATCAATAACGGTTAGATCAACTTCCTTTTCAAAACTGATTCCCGAAAAAATCTAATAATATCTTTCGTGATACCAGATTCAGTTTGTGGGACGAGCAATGAAAGAACTTTTCGTGCATTTTTTGCGTAGAATTGCTTGTACCCCGGAGTCTTTTCCCGATATTGTCCAACAATCGTCAAATCCAAAACCGACGCATTTATTTGGATTAGGGTCTTCTTTTGTCAGGAATTCATCGATGCTATATGCAATAGATTTCGCTTCCAGACCTTTCAGCTCAATAAATCCGACAAACATTTCTTGGACTTTGTTGGTTTCCTCATCAAAATATCGCAGCCCTATCGATAATTGTTCAGTGCCATAAATGTTAGCTGTTTCGTCCGCCAACACCTATATGCTTCTGTTGCTTTTACTTTCTTTATAATATATGCTCCAATAGCCTCTCCACAAATGCCGATAGTTTTATTTTGAATATCAACCGATCGCATCTTGTAAAAGCCCTCGAGAATACCTTCGCCATAATGTATACCACTCAGCTAAATCATGCGACCCGCAAAATATAATGCAGGAATTGATAGATGTTATAAGTTTCCGATTTTCTTCAATAATACCCTGAGAGTATTTCTTGAGTTGAACATCTACAGGCACACTTCCGAGAAATTATTTAGCAGCTTCCAGTGCCGCCTTATGGAAGAGGGTTTCCATGTGCTTCTTGCACTGTTCGTGAACATCTTTGAACTAACAAAAAGGCCTTATGATAAATGATCTAAATAGGCCTCTAAAAGTGCTTGGATTTGGCGGAAACAACGTACAATATATACAAAATGGCCCTTTTTGGAGCCTGGAACGGGCCAACCATGGAGTTACGTTTCTAACCAGGAATAATTAAATTTTCTCTTTAAATTTTTGGCGTCTTCCGCAAAATTATATGTCGCAGAAGGGGACCAACAGTTTTCCAGCAATTCCTTGTTCTCTTCGGTTGATAACAACGATGCCCGTTCAATAAATACGACCGATGTCATTTTCGTTGCAGTCATCTATTGAAGAATCGGGATCCAAGACCAGATCTTTGGATGAGCAAGGTATCGGTAGGTCAGCCTCGGAATCATCATAAGGACTTGTGCCTGAATGATAACTGAAAAATCTATTCCCTTTTATATACCATACGAAGATTTTTGAATTACTATCCAAACTAACTCCAGTGGGTGCAAAGCAAACTAACTTCAAAGTCGAAAAATCTGTACTAAAAATTGTTCATTTTGATGGGTATCAGAGCAAACAACTTTTAGTATAGGTTTTTCAACTTTTACAGTATATCAAAAAAAATGTAGAGAATGATCCGACAAAAGATTACAATTATGAGCACCGCAAACGCTCGCGTCGGACTTAGTCTTAACTCCGACTTAGGACTTTAATTTCGTTGCATTTGACTACATGAATCTCTAGGGGGGGCAACTGCCCCTACCTGCCCCCCCTTGGCGACGCCCTTGTATCAATATATTGCACATTCCGAATTAATAAAGTAAATTTCAAGATATACAAACTAATAAATTAAAATTGTTGTAAAGAAAATTCATTAATTTAGTTTACGTTAATGAAATTTCTAAAAATGCATATGAGTTCTCTTTAACACTTTAATGTGAACACGTACACCTGAGGCACTTCGATACTTTTCAATAATTTTTTTTCACCATACTATATAAATTTAATAATATATAACCCGTAATTCATACTCAATGGGACCCCCATCACTTCTCAGCCTAGAGGCCCCAAAAACGTTAATCCGGCGCGGAAGAAACACCTTTTTAATGCCGCGAAAGCAACCCCAGATACCAAATTTCACCTCTTTTGGTTTGATGGGAGCCACTGGAGATGCCAATTTATAATGGCGGCTGTTAGAAAAATTTATCCAAATTTCAATAGTCTCTCACTGCGGGAAAAAATCCCAGGTACCAAATTGCTATCTGATCATTTAGTTTGTTGGGAGCCGATGAGATGCCATTATGCGCCGAAAAAAGAGTAAATTTCGAAAATGTCCCAGGATGTCTAAAATGGATTTAAAAAAATATACTCCCGCACCTGACTTTCGATACGCTGAAATAAACATTCATTTTCGGGGAAAATACGTCTAAAAATATTTCCACACCTATTACATGAGGCTGATAAAATTAGATTGGTAGACTGTTTAATCTTGGGTTATTTCAATTTTACGGATGTTGTTTATTGGCCACATATCTTAATATCTTCAATTTTAAGGATTTTGCTTTTCAGTTTTCATTAAAGAATAGTATAGGAATGTTTCTTCTACTAGCCTGCTCGTCATTAATTACCTAAAGTAAAGGAAGAATAATTTCATTATTGTGAGCTTTTTTTACAAATTTTTCATTATGCCTTTTAATCCTAGATTTATTGGTTCAACCTCCGTTCTTTGGTGTGAATCTAGTTCGATGAGTTGTGTAGTGAGTTATTAGGATGTTAACTTTTTCTTTCTCCGGTCATTTTTCCTCTCAATGTAGTGTTGCTTCAAGTCTGATTCTAAGATGGGTCATATCATTTTGTAAATTTTACTTGATGTTTTGGTGTTGATACTTTAGTCTTGGTAAATGATGGAGCTGAAGTGGTTTGCATTGTTTTGTGACATATCTAGGGTGTGGGGGCAAAAGGGTATAAGTCCAAAACGTATCTTTTACAGGAGAGCTGAAATAAGATTATGAATTCGTTTTCATAATTCAATAAGTGCTTGTACACAAATGAAATTGTAATAATTTATTAAAAACTATGTTACCAGCCGGCTATAGTATTTATATATGTGGACATATGAACTAAAGTTAAAAATGAAGTTAATTTTTTCGTTTGAAAATAAATTTCCATTAGGTCATTCTTGTTCGCCGTCCTCTTCTCCTGGATAGATTTCATCTCGCTGGTTCGTTGTTTTTAAGCCTTTGTAAAAATCGTGAAAAATAGGATTAACTCATGGTAAAAGGTCTAAAATATCTTTTTTCTTTTCTTCTGATATCGGAAGTGTATCTCTGTACAGTTTCGCAGGTATTAGGTTTGTACCAGGACGGCCTCTTCTTAGTATGGAAAAACATTGAACTGTTTCGTACTCATCTAAGGAGGTCTTAAACAAAATTTCTCCACTTCCTTTAGTGTAACGAAACCATTGAGCATTATGCCACAAAAACTGATTTCCGCATACGTCTTTTTTTCGCAGAACAACTTCATTTGTAATCAACTGCTGAAAATTCAAAAAATCTTCGTGTGTAAGTTCAACGACTTCATACTTGTTCTTCTTTCCCATTTCCCGGACCAGCTGGTACCAATCATATGTATGAGAAATTATTATGTCTTTCAGTTTCTTCTTCTGTTTTTTTATAAGGCCATCATGAATATCACACTCCATATGGGTATGCCCGGGTATCAAAAACTTGTGGTATATAGTCTCCAAAAAAGCATTTTCTTGTAGTGCTACAAAAAACATTGCAGATACATGTGAATTTTAATTTTGACCACCACATGTGTCAGAATAAAGGACAATATGTTTAATATCAGATGGAATTGTCGTCCGTTTTTTATAAAGGTCATTTTGATTAAGCTGTGTACACGTACTACTCAATGAGGAATAAAGTTGTACTCAGTGTAAAATTTACTTTATTAAGAATTGCAAAGCGCTTTCGGCTATTAGGCCATCATCAGTGCGTTACTCGTCAGGTATACATGGAAGTCTTTTGTGATAAAATCGACAAAACATTGTACAAACAATTATATAGACAGTTTTCACATTTGGTACCTATCCCATAATGGGTTATCTAGGAATGTGTCTCTTTTACATTTTAAAATTTCATAAACTTGTTTCCAGTCCACACTCCACGTGTCGAGTGGATTTAATATTTTTAGCGTTCGAGTATTCATCATGTAATGACAATAATAGTTTATAACACACTTCAAACACAAGATTACTAATAACTACCAAATACGACAGAAGAAAGATTCTGTTTTCAGGCACATGCACGTGATCAATGTGATACAAGTCCATACAAGTCGATAAATTTTAGGAAACTCGCCCGGTTCAAACGATATAAGTGGTGGACTTATACCATGTGGGCCTATCTGAAAATGCAAATTGGGACTTATACCAAATTATATCTCATGTTACCGTAAATATGAAGCTATATCAATGTGGCCATGAGAAAATAAACAACTTTATTTGTCAATGGGCGTACTTAACTCATTTTGACGAAAATTGGACTTATACCCTTTTGCCCCCCCAACCTAGATATATTACATGCGGTTTATTGAAGGTGAATTTAGGGTTCACTTGTATTCCTAGATATTTCACAGAATTTTCTGGGTGGATTGGGATATTGCCAAACTGTAGCATTGGTGAAGTGTTTTTCAGTTTGTGGTGGAAGAGCGTAAAAACTGATTTCTTCGGATTTGGTTTGATTCTCCACTTTTCACCCAAGCCGATGTTTTGTCAGGTCCTGACAGCTACTGCTCCAGTTAAGGAATTACCATGAGAAATCATCAGCAAACTGTAGTATATATGCACCTTTATTAATTCTGGAAGAGTGATACAAATATTCTTTTATTAGTTTCACTATATATGTTGGATACCCAAGCAGATGTAATTTATACAATAATCCTGAATACCATACACTGTCAAATGATTTTTGCATATCCATGAACAATGCTGCAGATTGTTGCCTTCTTTATATTTTGTTTGTATATTAGTTGTTAATATTATCAGAGGATGTATTGTTGATGATTTTGGTCTAATACAAAGTGATATTCCAGAATGCAGTTGTCAAGAATTTGTATTTTTCACGTTTCGATAATTTTTTCAGAGTTGTATGCACACACTGGTAAGAGCATTTATCGCTTCTACCTATCGCCCTTTCACACGGGGAGCTTCACGTCTCTTGCTCCTGTACGAGATCGTTTAATTTTTCAAATTTCTTTTGAAAAGTGAAGTTATTTCGTTATGTAATTTACGAGTTTGAAATGACTCTTTCTGGAAGAGTATATTCATTTTATTTATTTTTTCCAGTATGTATGACAGAAAACTGAAATAAAGTTTGAGGACATAATTTTTCATGGAATTTAGCAAAGTATCAAGGCGGATTGAATATTTTTCATTTGTTTTTGAAAAAGTTTTAGCAGTAAAAAAAAGAACTAAACGCTGCCATTTTTCTAAAATCCGATTTACCACAGCTTGTGAAGACAGCCATCTTGTTTGATTCAATTTTAATAATATATGAGGTTTGATGTCAAGATCCGATATGAATTTCCAATTGTAGTAACGACGTTATGATGAGTAGTAAAATGTAATAGATCTATTGCAATTGTAATAGCAATCGAAAGCCTGCTGGGGACGAGAGCGAGAGCCGTTTTCGCTCCTCGTGTGAACGCACTACACTTCATTTTGCATTTCGAGTAGGACCCAGCTCCTCTGCTCGAGATGCAGGAGACATGAGAGCTCTCGCTCGCGAGGCGTGGCTGCTCCTGCTCTCCGTCTGAAAGCGTCTATAGACCTTTTCATCACTTATAATTTTTTGTGGGCATGCGTCAGTATCCGCCATCTTTTTCGTACTGTTTTATGTAAACAAGGATTGTAAAATACCATTGTAATGATTAAAATTCACAAATGCGAAATAAATAATATCCGTTAAGAAAAACTAACCACAAAATAAAACAATAAAAATACATGCTGTAAGTCCACTATAAATATCTTATTTGTATGGAAACGAATAAAAAAACAGTGTTGTTATGGAGTATGTATATGTAAGAGTGGTATCAATATAAGTCATTTAAAGCCAATACATGTGCTAATAAGATATAATCCTAGTTAATTGGGAGATATTTACTTAATACCTAATAAATAACTTCATTTTACTCAGATACTACGATTGGATTGATATATAACCCCGCAATAATATAGCGAACGCCCATGATACTTCATGCACTTTTTTGATTGTTCACAGTTACATGCTTCATTTTAATTGTGAACAAGTACAGCTCCATCAATAATTTGTTCCAATAATCAACTTACTGTGGAGAAAATATTGCTTTCCAATGCATTTGGTACAAAACAGTACGAAAGTTTCAAATTGCCGCTCTTTCAACATGGCTGCATATTATAAACCTAGAAGAAGTACGTGTAATCGTGACTTCAAAGCATTGTTTAGATTTAGTGAAGAAAATGTCGAGTGGCTATCAAATAACTTTTTGGGTGTAGAATCGGAAGAAACAAGAGGTTATGCTATACTTTACACTGATAAAATAAAAATATTTTTGAGATATGTGGGCGATCCGGGTTTTCAAACAGGAGTGGGAAAGATATTGGTGTTCACCAATTTTCTGTTTCTAAAGTTGTGACGCTGACCAGATGATAGAAAAATGTGGACAGTGGATAAAATTCCCTCACACTCCGGCATATGTAATAGAAGCCAAATAAAGATGGCAAACAAAGTACACTTTTCCATGAGCCGTGAGTGTGATTTTGCGCCCACATAAAAAATAAGAAACCAGCTCTTCATCGTGATTAATATGTTAACCACAAAGGATATCATAGCATCAATGTTCAAGCCACTATCGAACAGGCTCCACCAATTTCGGAAATTAAGCAGCGAGTATCTACTCTATGTACTAGGAGCAGAAACTCATCGAATCGAAATATTTTTACTCATATGAATTGGAGTACAAACTCATACTTTATGCTCACGCTCATGAGAACATACTGGAAGTTTATACTCTGGTTTTATTCATACCACCCAATATTGCGTAAGTTAAAAGATATTAAATGGTTATCTATAAAGAATCGCAGGAAATTACACTAAGCTTTTTTGTTTCGCGAGTTATATCTTTTAACTGTCCCTCGTATTTAATGAATAAAATTCGATATCGAACTGATCTCACCGCCACCTCATAGTAGAGCTTTTTATGACAGGGACTTCACTAAAAATATTGATTCGCTGTACAATATTATTCCAAATCATTTAAAAACTTTATCAGTAAGGCATCATTGTAAACTAAAGCTTCTAATGAGATAAAGGGAAGTGTGAATAATTTCATATTCTATTTTCTATTTTCTTCATGGGCGTACTATTCTGTGAGCGTCTTTTGTGCATTGGTGTAAGCATAGGCTTGTCCGTACTAAGGACGTTAAACTCGCATCTTTTTAAAATTACCTTTTAGAATCCGTTTTGCTAGATTTTAAAATTAAATTGTATTCATAATGGCAAATAAACATATTATTATTATGACGCACTTTTTGACTATACCAGATCTTCTCCAGGCGTTAAATTTGAAATGTTAAATTCAAAAAATAATATTCAAAAACTTTAGGTGAAGTGAATTCATTTCAATGAGAAACGAAATAAAATCATTTTTATCGAGAAAATTTCACTTAATGTATTAAATTGTGACGCAAGTTTCGCCCTTACCAGGTTTCTTCAGACATCAAATTTGAAATATGCATTCACTAAATGAAGGTTTACATTTGAACCTCTGGGAAACAGTAGAGATCAACAAATACAAATATTCTGGAAATTTGCTCAAAAATTAAGTAGACCCTAATATCTCACTTCCTTTGAATTTGTATACTATTTGAAGGCTTGTCTTGAAGTTTCAAGAGCTAAGTATGTTTTCTTTGATGGGAAATTTCAGTGTCAGAACCCCAAGACACGAAACGTGCAACCATTTCAATAAATGATGTTCAAAAACTTCAAGTGAAGTGAAATAATTTCAATGAGAAACAAAATAAAAACACTTTGTGATAGAAATACACAAAATTCATCACATTGTGACGCACGTTTCACCCCTTCCAGGCTTCTCCAGACATTCAATTTGAAATAATGCATTTATTAAATGAAGGTTAACATAATTATTCCTCTGAAAATCAGTAGAGATCAACAAATACAAATATTCTGGAAATTTACTCAGAAATTAAGTAGACCGTAATATCTCACTTCCTTTGAATTTGTATACTATTTGAAGGCTTGTCTTGAAGTTTTAAGAGCTTAGTATGCATCCTTCGATGAGAAATTCCAGTGTCACAGAACCGCAAGACACGAAACGTGCATCACATTTCAATAATATTCAATATTCAATAAATAATGTTTAAAAACTTCACGAAAAGTGAACTCATTTACGTGAGGAACGAAATAAAAACACTTTGTGATAGAAATACACAAAATTCATTATAATGTGAAGCATGTTTCGCCCGTACCAGGCTTCTCCAGACATTCAATTTGAAATAATGCAGTCATTAAATGAAGGTTAACATAATTATTTCTCTTAAAATCAGTAGAGATCAACAAATACAAATATTCTGGAAATTTGCTCAAAAATTAAGTAGACGTTAATATCTCTCTTCTTTTGAATTTGTATACTTTTTGAAGGCTTGTCTCGAAGTTTTAAGAGCTTAGTATGCATCCATCGATGAGAAATTCCAGTGTCCCCTCCCCAATACACGAAACGTGCATCACATTTCAATAAATAATGTTTAAAAACTTCACGAAAAGTGGACTCATTTCAGTGAGAAACGAAATAAAAACACTCTGTGATAGAAATCCACAAAATTCATTATATTGTGAGACACGTTTCGCCCATACCAGGCTTCTTCAGACATCCTATTTGAAATAATGAATTCATTAAATGAAGGTTAACATTATTATCCCTCTGGAAATCAGTAGAGATCAACAAATACAAATATTCTGGAAATTTGCTCAAAGATTAAGTACCTCAATATTTCACTTCTTTTGAATTTGTATACTATTTGAAAATTTGAAGGTTGTCTTGAAGTTTTAAGAGCTTAGTAGGTATGCATCCTTTGATGAGAAATTTCAGTGTCAGAACCCCAAGACACGGAACGTTCATCCATTTCAATAAACAATGTTTAAAAACTTCACGTAAAATGAACACATTTCAATGAGTAATAAAATAAAAACACTTTGTGGTAGAAATACACAAAATTCATTATATTGTGATGCACGTTTCGCCCGTACCAGGCTTCTCCAGGCATTCAATTTGAAATAATGCATTCACTGAATCGAGATTAACATATATTCCTCTGAAAAAACACTATACAAATACAAATATTCTGGAAATTTGCTAAAAGATTAAGTAGACCATAACATCTCACTTAGTTTGAATTTGTACACTATTTGAAGACATGTCTGGGAGTTTCAAGAGCTCAGCATACATACTCTGATAAGAAATTTCAGTGTCAGAGACCCAAGATACGAAACGTGCATCACAGTTCAATAAATTTTGTGTAAACACCTCAAAATAGTTTATCCAAGCCTTCATATTCATAGAGTGATGAATATCACAATTTAATCAACAGGAAGCATGAAATCAAAGGAATTCTAGTGTAGATTGCAACAAATTTCCAGAACAAATTTTCAATAGTCAACCGTAAAAGGCAATTTTATCCTTTCTCAACTATTGCGGTCCAAAATCATGATAAGTCTTCGGATTTAGAGCATGAACTCGTTGTAAGCAACTGTTCGACAAACGGAGGTCACCATTGACGTCAATCAATTGGTCACGTGGCTACAACCGCAGACAATTTTCCAACATCTATAAACAAGGAAAGTGACATTTCGTTCGTAACATCTGATACGCACGTATAAGAAGAGAATATATACAGGGATATTTAACCAGTGAACTCGATGTACAGATTCAGTTCACTGTATTTAACAGATGACAGTTTTGAGCAACTATACTTAAATAACAGTTTTTATCGCTATTCAATACATGGTTTCGTCAAGAATTATTTACCAATAATTTCAGTATTGGTGTTGAAAATGCTCACATGAATTCCGTTAAATATTTTACATACAATTTTGGTTAAAACTACTTCACAAACGATGCCACGATGTTTATTAAGTGTAAAAGTATTTACTATTACATTCTAATTCATCTCTGATGGAAATATTTACAAGTTACCTATATAGATCAAAAACTATTTCGGAATATATTTTGTAAAATATTTTCGATTATAATTAAGATCAATAATTATTCTATGGCGAGGAAATGTTACATACTCTTTTCTCCAAAATCCCAACCAAACTTTTTTCAGGGAAAATCTACTTCGAACTCAATAAATAATTTTTCCTTAGGTAAGTGTGAATTTGTGTTTTGTATGTAGTTGTTCAAAAATTATACTGCCTATTCTGTTAAATTCAGCTACGCAGGCTAGGTATTATAATAAAAAACTAGCATCATGTCATTAATTTCTTTCAACAATGGAACCCATCATCATCCCGGATATTTTAATTTTGCCAGGTGATTAAGAGAATATTTTATTTTGTAGTTTGTTGTTAGTATTTTGATTTTCGAATTATCTATAAATATTAGTGTTGAATGGTATAAAATATCTATTCATTTAAAATATATCATTCTTAAAGGTAGATAGGTATTATAATTTGGTCAAAATGGCCTATTAAAGAAAAAAAGTGCCAATTAAACTTTTTTTAATCATGACGCCATTACCACACTTTTATATTAGGTATATTTGGCCAGGTGATTGACGATAGCACTAATTTTTTGTAGTATTATTTTGAAATTTTCAAATTATGTACTTTTGACAAAAATTTTTTTCTTATAACGTATGGCATGTTAGATATCATTGGAAAAGACATGAAGAATGACATCTCTTTCGGCTCTCGAGCTCAACTAGGATAGCTCCTATCACTAAGGTCGTATTTTGCGCGCGAAATGCATCTCGAATAGAAATACAACTCTTTCATTGCAACTCAAAATTAAAATTAAAAAATTCTTCATTATTTCATTAAGAATAAAATAAATTTCGCAAAGTGCATCATGTACTAACAGCGAAGCAGGACGGCATGCGATTTGAACGGAATAGACCCCGCGCGGGGCAGCACGACTGAGGAAAATGGTTGAAACTACCCAAAGGCACTTCCATAACATTAACTCAATCTACGTTTGAACCCTCTAACTCAATTTTCAAAAGCTGTGGAGTTTGGCAAATTTTGGATTGGCGGTTGGAAAAATTAACCAAATTTTGGTTGTTTCGTTCTGCAATGAAAACAATCCCGGGAAAAAATTATCAGCTCATTTGGTGTGATACGAACCGCTGCTTATATGCTTCGAACCGAAGTTTATATGAAAATTAGAAATATCTGCGTAAAACTGGCAGCGATTGCAGAAATTCGCCCAAATTTTGATTCTGCAACGGAAACAATCACAGGTACTGAATTTCACCTCATTCGACTTGATGCGAGCCGCAGGAGATATATATATATATATATATATATATATATATATATATATATATATATATATATATTTATATATATATATATATATATATATATATATATATATATATATATATATATATATATATATATATATATATATATATATATATATATATATATATATATATATATATATATATATATATATAGACAAATTGAAACGGCTGTAGCTTTTAAAAAGTGTTAAAAAGTTCCTTATCGAATTGGAACCTTATACTATTGCCGACCTTTTATCCTTGTAAACGTTTTGTTTTATGTATACAATTCTGATGTTCAATTTGTTTAAATGTGTAAAAGTTTGTTTTTAATTTTAGCCATTTTAGTTTTGATCAATGTTTTGATGTATCTAGTGTTTTAAAATCTATTAATTTTTAGTGTTGAGTGTAGGTTTTGAACGTATTTTATTGTACATTTGACGCCATTTGTTAAATACTGTGTAAATACTTTGTATTTTGCTATGTATTTTTTGAAATATAGATATTTTGATTTTGACTTTTTATATATATATTTATATATATATATATATATATATATATATATATATATATATATATATATATATATATATATATATATATTTATATATATATATATATATATATATATATATATATATATTTATATATATATATATATATATATATATATATATATATAATCAGACATGAAAAATTTTTTGGAAATCGTGGTCTAGGACGTTCAAAACGGATGGGAAAAATACTCCCGCATCTGACTGCTTTCCTTCGATACACTGCAATAGTATGTATTTTATACATAGGTATATAAAAAATACGACTAAAAAGTACGTTTTCGATATTGGGCCGATATTTTACACAGAAATATTTTGGAAACGATTTGAGATTGAAATTTGGTATTTTTTTAGTTCCAGCATCCACAATAAGTATTCCAAATTTCACCGAAATCGAAAATGGTGAGGAAAATTGGGTGTGTTGATTTGATCCACTAGTGGAATTTCTATATTCTACAATGAATAATAAAAATATACCAACAGGAAACAATTTTCAATCAATGAAATAATTTTTTTCGACCTATTAAAAAACTGGTTTATTTTTCGATATTATATTAGAAATTAATCATGTTAACAACAAGTACAAAGTAACAATTTAGAAACATATTTTTTTCAATTCTCAATTATTGATATAGTAGCATCACAAAATAAATCAAGAAATGAAAACGCAAGTTTGTAAGAAAAGAATAGATTCTAAACTTTTCTATTCTCTATATATTATTTAATATATAATGTGAAGCTATTTACCCACTATTTAATAATGAATTGATAGTCTTCACTATCTTGGAGAAGCTGTGCAAACAGGATTTCCGGAATTTGCATTCACTTCTATTTGTTCAAATAGTGCAGTCATTGAAGCGGAAAATAGGTTTTTACCTCCGAAATTTTTTACTATGAACTGATTTACATGAAATTTTGGAATTGGGCTCATCTTACCCTTAACTTCAAAAGTGATATCGACCCGAACTCCGTTTTCACCCTGGGGGTGGTTGCCACCCCTTTTCGGTGGTGGAAATTTTTTTTTCAAAATAAACTCGGATATCAATAGATGACCTAATTTTGGGCAAAAAATGTTTCATAAAGTTTTTTCAGAAACCCAATTCTTTTCAAGTTATTGGCAATTGAAAATTCGGAATTTTCAGTTCACCAATGTTAAGTTTACTAAGTAGAAAAAAATACGATTAGTTTTTGGGCCATAACTACTTTAATTTTGAAGCTATCACAACTTATAAAAATTCATTTCAAAGGTAATTAAAAGAGCTACAACTTTTTTTTCATTACATGTAGTGAAAATCCTTTTATTTTGAAACGGTAAAGGGTCAAAGGACTCGAGACTGTGATTGCGCTACCGCGCGCTCTTTAAACAATCACATCTCCGTCAATTTTCGTGTGACGAGAAAAAACCGAAATTTTTGTCAAAAAAAACCTTACATTTTTTATTATTACACTTTTTTACGTATCTTTCATTATTTTTGAGATATTATGAAAAGAAAGTGGTTTTTTTAAAAATTCGAACTTTTTTTTTCTTAAAATCGTGATTTTTTCGAAAAATATGTATTCCAAAGCAGCCAAACTGCTATAATCCATGAAACACTTTATAATGAAGTTAATTCTAGACGGAATACGATTAATTTCAATTTTGGTGGAAATGGCACTTATGAAACCCATTGATTTAAAAAAAAAACTATTAGATGTTCCTCTTTTTTTCATTACAGCTCACTCATTTTACGTGCAAAAGACTTTTAACAGTGCTCATTCTGAAGCACTAGAAAATCTTTTCTCATCAGCATGCATAAAATTTATTCGCTCTCCGCTAGATGGCATTGAATACATCGATTAAATTTCAGACAAAATAAAAAACGGCTCTGATCTTCAATATCTCGCTTAATATTGCACTTAGACCACTCTTTAAAAAACTAATTTGTTCATTTTTTTATCTGCTACAATTTGTTCATCATAATATTATCGTTAAAATGCATATTTTTGGAGATATTTGCAAAAAACCGTTGAAAATCGTGGAAAATTTTCGAGTTTTCAATTGCCAATAACTTCAAAAGTATTTGGTTTCTGAAATGACCTTATGAAACATTTTTTGCTTAAAATTAGGTCTTCTATCGATATCCGAGGTTATTTTGAAGAAAAAAACTCCACCACCGAAAAGGGGTGGCAAACACCCCCAGGGTGAAAACGGAGTTCGAGTCAGTATCACTTTTAAAGTTAAGGGTAAGATAAGCCTAATTCCAAAATTTCATGTAAATCGGTTAATAGTAAAAAATGTCTGAGCTAAAAAGCTTCAATGACTGCACTAAAACCAACATAATTATGGTAAAGTAAATGCATAAGATAGAGTCTATCTTATGCATTTACTTTACCATAATTATGTTGGTTTTAGTGCAGTCATTGAAGCTTTTTCGTCTATCTGATAGACGATGAGATGATGCGGGAACTTCCAGCGTCATGCACCGTTTTATTATAAAACGTCGTTTAGCTAAACTTGGTGTAATTTTTAAACTACGTTTATTTTTTGGTCGTTGCACCAAGGAATTATAACCGACCCATTGCTAAACTGCGTTTTTGTATTAGTTTGGATGAAACAACGATATACATGAAGTAAAAAGAAGAAACAGAATTTATTTTTCTACTTTTCTAACCTAGTTTTAATAGTAAAGAAGTTGTTTTTTTTGTGATTTGTATTAAATATGCATAAAATGGAAGATAATAATAAAAGGAAAAGGGGACCACACTGATACTTTCCAGATAGAGAGGGAAATTCCAACAAATTGAGCAATACTGTGCAAATGTCCTTCATGAGCATACAATTTTAATGCTAAAAGTAGCTGATCCATGGGGGACAAACTTTCATTCCTACAAAGTTAGATAGGTTTAATGGGCACTCTAGCCGTGATATCATATTAATACATTTTTTTGTGTGTATTTTTAATTATGGAGAGTAAATTTGCATTTATGAGTTAAAGGAGTGCATTGTTCATTAATATACATAAACTATAAATCCACGCCTTCAGTTCTGCTGGCCATATTTTTTACCACCTAGAGAGAATAACTGGCAAAATACCTATAAGATGATTATTTTTGATTGAACAAAAACACTTTTGCATAGCTTGACTAGTGCCATTCATTTTTGAAATGAATATGTGTCTACTGGCTACCATATTCCAGGAATTCTAGAACGTCCAAGTTGTCGTTATAGATATAAAACTCTTCATAAAACATTTTAAACAAATATTCGAGTTACCGCCGGCAAAAATTAAATTTTTAAGGAAAAATAAACCGTTTCTTATACAAATAATTTCAAAATTTACTTAAACCGAAAATCGGGCGTTTAATTTATGCGGAGTTTAGGGCGTCTTAAACGCCGTTTATATTTTGGTGCAAGCGAAAATGTCAAATTAAACTCGGTTTACCATTAAACTTAGTTTAATAATATACGTGCAAGAGCCTATATATCACTAATAGGTTCTTGCACCGTATATTTTAAACTAAGTTTAATGATAAACCGAGTTTAATTTGACATTTGACAAGCGAAAATGTCAAATTAAACTCGGTTTATCATTAAACTTAGTTTAAAATATACGGTGCAAGAGCCTATAATTGTCTTAAGAATATTAACCTCTGAAAAAATATATTTTACGTACGAAATAAGGTTCCTTCAAAATTTGTTTCACCACATAAAGTGAACTCGGAAAATTCTACAAAAATTAAAAATTATCAATCAATCTTCCAATGTATTCAGCTACTCGAAATCTGTTTTCACAATGCAACCGTGAACTATAGAAAATTTCAAGTCACCCGGACTCAAAATCTGCATACAGCTGTTTCGATCTTATTAGATCTCTTCACTACAGCTAATTTTGTTGTTCCTATACATAAATCCGGCGATGCAAAGGATGTAAGAAACTACAGGCCTATTTTGAAATACTCGCATATACCAAAATTATCGATAAGTTACTATATCTCAAGATTTATCCTTCCTTTTCCCATATTTTCATAGCTGAACAACATGGATTAATTAGTAAGAAGAGTGTATAAACTAACCTGGTATCGTATATAGATATAATTACAAACGCTATGATAGAAAAATTTCATGTTGATAGCATTTATACTGATTTTCGAAAAGCTTTTGACATGGAAACTAAAAAGCTTTGGTGTAGGACCTCCATTGTTGGATGTGCTGGCTGCTCTTTTGCGTGGGTGTACCCTAAAGGTTAAGCTTGGGATGATATAATCGCCAGGTTGATTCTAGTCCTCTCTGGCGTTGGACAGGGCTCTCCACTGTCTACTCTGCTGTTTTTAAGTTTTATAAATGATAATAAGGCTCTTGCACCGTTTTATCATAAAACGTCGTTTAACTAAACTTGGTTTAATTTTTAAACAACGTTTATTCTTCTGGTCGTTGCACCAAGGAATTATAACCGACCCATTGCTAAACTGCGTTCTTGTAATATTTTGGATGAAACAGTGATGTACATGAAGTAAAAAGAAGAAACAGAATTTATTTTTCTACTTTTCTAACCTAGTTTTAATAGTAAAGAAGTTGTTTTTTTGTGATTTGTATTAAATATGCATAAAATGGAAGATAATAATAAAAGGAAAAGGGGACCACACTGATACTTTCCAGATAGAGCGGTAAACTTTGGATGTATGAACTCCAAAAAATGGGCAATACTGTGCAAATGTTCTCCATGGGCATACAATTTTAATGCTAAAAAGTAGCTGATCCATGGGGGACAAGCTGTCATTCCTACAAAGTTAGATAGGTTTAATGGGCACTCTACCTGTGATATCATATAAATAAATTTTTGTGTGTGTATTTTTAATTATGGAGAGTAAATTTGCATTTATGAGTTGAATGAGTGCAGTGTTCATTAGTATAGATAAACTATAAATCCACGCCTTCAGTTCTGGTAGCCATATTTTTTACTACCTAGAGAGAATAACTGGCAAAATACCTATAAGATGATTATTGTTGATTGAACAAAAAAATCTATAACAATAATACAATATAATAGGATACCATATTTTTTGCATAGCTCGACGATTGCCAAGCAAACATTTTCAAAATAAATATGTGTCCACTATTCCAGGAATTCTAGTTGTCGTTATAGATATCAAACTCTTCATGAAACATTTTAAACAAAAATTCGAGTTTCCGCCGGCATAAATTAAATTTTCAAGGAAAAAATATACTGTTTCTTCAACAAATAACCTCAAAATGTACTTAAACTTCAAATTAAACGCCGAAAATTGGGCGTTTAATTTATGCGTAGTTTAGGGAGTCTTAAACGCCGTTTATATTTTGGTGCAAGCGAAAATGTCAAATTAAACTCGGTTTACCATTAAACTTAGTTTAATAATATACGGTGCAAGAGCCTAATAAGGAAATATATTAAGAAATGTCTATTCCTGTTGTTCGCGGACGATCTTAAGTTATTCAAGGTTATAAAGTGTATGCAAGACTGTATCTTGTTACAATAAGATCTGAACAATGTTGCGAAGTGGTGTATCGATAATGAAATACATTTTAATATCAAGAAATGCAATGTGATGAGATTTTTCATAATTAAATATCAGGTTCAATATGATTATACATTATTAGACTCTTGCACCGTATATTATTAAACTAAGTTTAATGGTAAACCGAGTTTAATTTGACATTTTCGCTTGCACCAAAATATAAACGGCGTTTAAGACGCCCTAAACTCCGCATAAATTAAACGCCCAATTTTCGGCGTTTAATTTGAAGTTTAAGTAAATTTTGAGGTTATTTGTAAAAGAAATGGTTTATTTTTCCTTAAAAATTTAATTTTTGCCGGCGGAAACTCGAATTTTTGTTTAAAATGTTTTATGAAGAGTTTGATATCTATAACGACAACTTGAACGTTCTAGAATTCCTGGAATATTGTAGCCTGTAACAGTAGACACATATTTATTTCAAAAATGTTTGCTTGGCAATCGTCAAGCTATGCAAAAGTATTGGTATCCGATTATATTGTATTATTGTTATAGATTTTTTTGTTCAATCACCAATAATCATCTCATAGGTATTTTGCCAGTTATTCTCTCTAGGAGGTAAAAAATATGGCCTGCAGAACTGAAGGGTGGATTTATAGTTTATGTATACTAATGAACAATGCACTCCTTTAACTCATAAATGCAAATTTACTCTCCAGAATTAAAAATACACACAAAAAAAATGTATAAATATTATATCACGGGTAGAGTCTATCTAGCTATCTTTTAGCATTAAAATTGTATGCCCATGGAGGACATTTGCACAGTATTGCTCAATTTGTTGGAGTTCATACATCCACAGTTTCCCTCTCTATCGGAAAAATATCAGTGTGGTCCTTTTATTATCTTCCATTTTATGCATATTTAATACAAATCACAAAAAAAAACAACTTTTTTACTATTAAAACTAGGTTAGAAAAGTAGAAAAATAAATTCTGTTTCTTCTTTTTACTTCATGTACATCGCTGTTTCATCCAAAATAATACAAAAACGCAGTTTAGCAATGGGTCGGTTATAATTCTTTGGTGCAACGACCAGAAAAATAAACGTAGTTTAAAAATTAAACCAAGTTTAGTTAAACGACGTTTTATAATAAAACGGTGCAAGAGCCTATAAATAATGTTAAATTATAAGCTCAAGTATACTTGTTAAAGACTTGGGAATTCACCTAGATCACAAATTAGATTTCATTCGGCATACCAATATTATAATACAGAAAGGTTTGAGGATGTTGGGGTTTACTAAGAGAAAACTTAACGCCTTCAACAATATCCCAGTTCTTAAATTGGTTTATTTCACGAATGTCCGGAGCATTATGGAATATTCATCAGTAGTTTGGTCACCATATTATGAAATTCATAGGAATAATATTGAATGTGTTCAGCGTAATTTCTTAAAATGGGTTGCCTACAAAATGAGCATCTACAAGGACTTAATAGACTATGATTTTTCATATAGTTCCCTATCAATTAAAGTTTTAGTCACCAGAAGAAAGAATTTCGATATAATGTTCATGTACAAATTACTTAACTTTATAGACTGTGAATATTTATTGTCTAGGTTAAAATTGAATGCTAATAATGTAATTCTGAGGCATATAGACTTGTTCAGTGTAGATTTAATTCCTGCAAACAACGGTATGAACAATCCTATTGAACGAGCTATAAAAGAGGAAAATTCGATAGAGGTTGATTTTTCCAGATATCCATTTGCAGCCTGAGGACACATTTTGAGGCTGTTTGAATTATCTTTTTGCCAACTTGGTCCGATTTTTGTTAAATTTTTTTCAATTTAGTATATTTTTTCTTTTTTGTTGTTGTTACTTGGAAGTTGTTAAATTGTAAATTGGCTTTGCCGTTTGTTTTAAATAAATAAATAAATAAATAAATAAATATATATATATATATATATATATATATATTATATATATATATATATATAATATATATATATATATATATATATATATATATATATATATATATATATATATATATATATATATATATATATACACATTTATATGTATGATGTGCAATGAATGAACTGGACAACTAAATTGCATAGATTGATTTTATTAAATTTATCTTTAATGCATTTGAAAATAAAAATAATGTAAACATGACAGTTAATCACTCATTATCTCGCAATTCTGACGACAATAGTTTCCATAATTAGATCACTAATTATTATCTACATTATAGATTTCACTTTCAATTAAACAATTAACCAACAAGATGTTATTAAGAAATTGCAAAACCCGATACTAGAGATGATGGATAATGAAAATGTTAATAAAACTATCAATGAAATAGTGTGTAAAAGATTTTAATTCCATTATTTAATTACGTTATAAATAGAATGTCACTATTAACACAGACATTGTGCAGAAGGTTATTCTTAAAATAAAAAGAGCTATAATACATGTAGTCACAGCCGAATTACAGCAGGTATTCATATTAATAATAAACAATTAAAATAGAAAATATGAGACAGAACAGGAACATTGTTACTGAACAACCAAGTATGAAAATAAAATTAAACTTTTAAGGAGCATTTCTAAATTCATTTACCTTTCATGATTCTTCAAATTAGTTATTATTCAAAATATTTTTAGAAATATGCAAATATAGGATATTTTATCATGTGTAGATGAGAAAATTGTCTTATTTAGCCTTCAATGGAGATCTTGCCACCTTAGTGATAGTGCACATCACTTCATGATGAGGATGTTATTCTGAAAGGCAAATACGTTAAACTGAAGAATTTTCATGAAATTCAATTGGCTACACTGTCTTTAATTTCAAGTTCATATTCCCCTTAGCAAATGAACTATTTTTATTTTCATGGAATATGCTTACAATTTCCCCCTTACTGAAACTTATTGTGTATTACTTCACAGAAGTGTCATGATCTTAGCATCGAATAATTATCTTGAATAGAAGTATCAATATAACCTTCCCTGCGATTGCATCTTTGTTTTAATCCATCACATAACCCTACTTGAAATATGGAATACAGTATCACACAAAGCACGAAGAACAACAAGGAAAAAATCAACAATTTTCTAACGCCAGTAATTTCTAGAAGAATTTCATTATTTTTATTTGTTAAGTTGTCCATTTGAATTTCAATATTGACTCCTTTAACAGAGGAGGTCTCAATTTTCAACGGAATTATTGAAGATGAAGCTATTGTTGTGGTTTCGGAGAAATCACTGATTTGCGGAATTTGCAAGTTATTATCACAATCAATTCCCAACTCATTAACTTTCGAAGTGTTTCTTGACGGTAATTGTAGCCTAGAATCAACTAAATAATGCAAAATCCTAGCTAAATCATCACAATGCCAATTATTATGATTCAAGTCTAGAACAGACAATTTCTGATAATTTTTCTTCAATGCGTGAACGTTCAAGTCTTCTAAATAATTAGAGCTCAAATTTAACATCTTCAAATTGCTTAAATTGTAACTCAAACTAGGGTCATAACTTCTAATGTAATTACCAGCTAAATTGAAGGTTTCCAAATTTCGTAGTTTCCAATTCTGGGAATCAAGTTCAATGAATTTATTGTAGCTTAAATCTAGTGTTTGTAGACTTATAAGAGGATCAAAAACTTCTGGTTCTATGAAGACAAAATAGTTTCTACCTAGATTAAGGGTTTGTAAATCTGTTAAATTCGTAAAAGTAAAGGGCGACAATTTTCTCAACATATTGTTAGATAAGTCTAAATATCGTAATCGACTCATAACCCCAAAAACCATACCAGGAAGTTCTCTGAGTTTGTTTGTGCTCATGTTTAATTCCACGAGATTTCCAATACCTCCAAACGTTTTCCATGTCAATTCACTTAAATTGTTGTTATTTATCGACAAATACTTCAGACATGTTAGTGATGAAAAACAACCATCGTTCATCTTCTTAATACTTTTTCCACTCAAATCCAGTTTGATAATATGTTCAGAATCAAATGTAAGAAACGAATTTTTCGGTAATATGTCTATCTCTTTAAAGTTGAAGGAGACATAATTTCCCATTGTTGAATTTCTAGGATCGAACGAAAATTTATTTCCTTGATAGTCTACCAAGGAAGAGAAAGTCCTAATTTTTGGATGGTTGATTTCTAAACATTCTGTTGAAACCACTTCGTGAAACTTCAAACTAATCACTAGAAGAATCGTTGGTACATAGCAGATCATCGTGCATCGGTTGCTGCAAACTGAAAATGATGAAACGAATAGTGTATGAATATAACATCACCAAGAGACGATATTAAATGATGAATATGAAATTGATACTAAATAATCCAGAAAAAATGTATTCATCAACAAATGAGCATATTATCCTTATTCAAATTTTTAGGGTAATTAAATCGTTCAATTTACTGTTGTCCCAATGGGAGCTCATTTTTGCTTTCTGTGTATTTTTCAAAAAATTGTCATTTTTAGTCGTATTTTTCCCGAAAATAATACACTATTGCACTATATCGAAAAATATCAAAATTGAGTTTTTAAATTCCATTTTCAAGGATTTTTTGTTGTCTATGTAAACCTATATATATATATATATATATATATATATATATATATATATATATATATATATATATATATATATATATATATATATATATATATATATATATATATATATATATATATATATATATATATATATATAGGGTGTCTACACCAGTCAGGATCTGAAATTCCCTGAGAATCCAGGATATTCCAGGTGATTTTATTATTTTGCTAGGTATCTCGTGATACGATTTTCCTCTCGTGAAGCACTCCTGTTTTTTCTATCTATGTCTTAGACACATGAGTTTGATACAACTTTTTACCAAGAGAGTTTCTGAAAGAACTTGCGTCATGTGAAATGCTGTCAGACAATTTGCCTTCACATAAGAATTTATCAGTATTCATCATTATTTCTGGAAATATACTTGACGATTTTTTTTCTTTTGCAATTTAATACCGGTTTTACATTCACAGAAAGCAAATTTGGAAAAAACTGATAACACTTGAAAAACTTTCCTGAGAATACCAGGATATTTCAGGAGAAAAAAAATTCCCTGAGATTTCCAGGTCTTCCAGGTTTTTCGAGGATATAGACACCCTGATATATGATATATATACACACATATATATATATATATATATATATATATATATATATATATATATATATATATATATATATATATATATATATATATATATATATTTATATATATATATATATAATATATATATATATATATATATATATATAATATATATATATATATATATATATATATATATAATAATATATATATATACATATATATATATAATATATATATATATATATATATATATATATATATATATATATATATATATAATATATAAATATATATATATAATATATATAAACATATATATATATATATATAATATATATAAACATGTATATAATAATTATTTATTCATAAAACAGGTGTACAATGTTCATTCAAATGTACCTACAAATACTCATCATTATTGAGTGACAAGGTCAGTATGTCCAAGATGGATGCGTGAGAGTTTAATTGAAACATTGTCCAAAACACAATCAGACAATTACACATGATCTTAAATCTACCCTCGAGGAGCAAAATGTATTAAGTTTCACTATATAAAAAATATTTAGATACTGTATTCAGCAGTAAAGGATGGTCGACATGTTTTGAGTTATGAACTCATTATCAAGACTGACTTTACTATTATGGGCGTTATTCATTTCCTGGATTTCAACAAAACCCAGTTGTTGCATTCAGGTAACAAAGGAAAGCATCTTGATCTTCTAGAAATTCTTGAAATAAGTTCCGCCCATAATAGTAAATTACCCCTTGTAAACGAACAAATTGATTTTCAGGTATCACCTTTGCTTTTGTCTGTTTTATAAAATAATATGTAATACTTTCTTCCTGTAGTCAGTCTTGATAATGAGTTCATAACTCGAAACATGTCGACTATCCTTTACTGCTGAATACAGTATCTAAATATTTTTTATATAGTAAAACTTAAGCCAAGTGATGTGCGAGAATTCAATCTCAGTTATATATATATATATATATATATATATATATATATATATATATATATATATATATATATATATATATATATCCATCAGACCAAATGAAACGAAATTTGATATCTGAGGTTGTTCTTAAGGCAGAACAACACTGCAAAACTACCGGAATTATTCAAACTTTGGGTTTATAATTTTTGCATAGAAATTTCATGCGTTCCTGTTGGTACTCTAGCTTTGTGCATTTCTTCAGTCCCCCCACATTGACTTAGGGGGTAAAGAATTTGTAAGAAAAAATTAACAAAAATAGGGAGAAATGCGATAAAAGTGACGGATCTCTGTTGCTTCTGCGTTTTCTAGATTTCAAACTAACAGAAAAGAGGTAGAAAAACATAAATCAGAAAAATTTTCGTTTAAAACACAAAAAATTTGTGCGGGCTTCAACTGGTACAACAAAAATGAAGATGCTTTGCTTCAATATTTAATATGATTGAATTTGCAGTAAAATATCATTTAGAATTGAAATTTCATATAATACAACGCAAATTCAACAGAAAAGGAGAAAAAATGCTCATGATAGCGCTTCCAAGACTACAGGTTATTTTATGCTAATTTAACCATGATTATATAATTCAAGATCAAAGTTACGTATATTATGAAAGTTTTTTTATCGGACGAATTTTTGTTCACGAAATTCCTGACGTAAGAACTTTGCGAAATCGTCATTCCAAAGTATCATAATAACATATTTCATTCTATTAAGTGTTATACCTTTATCGAATTAATGGTAATTTATATCAGAAATTAATAAGCCTTCAGCTACAAATATCCAAAAACAATTTAAAAGAAATGTCGATATTCCGATACCGTATTCGTAAACCAAGAATGAACAGATATTCTCTTTGATTCGTTCAAATATTGCAAAGTAATCAATTTCACAATTTCCTTTCATATCGTCTTGAAAATACAGTTCAATTATCGTTGCCACTGAACTCTTTAACATCATTCACTGGTGTTGTAGGTAACACATTAATTTACGATTTGAATAGAATAATATATCTGTTATTGTTGAATGTATCAATATTTCTTTTGAAAGATTATTTGCAAAAAGTCCCGAATCTATTATAATACTTACCTTTCTTATGCTGAACACAAATATAAATTACATCACTAGTCGATCGATCAAGTAATTAGAGCAACAAACTGTACGACCTGAATTCTGTTAGTCAAAATGAAACCTATATAAAAATACAGCATTCGTTATCTCTGGCCAGCTGACCGTTTGGAATTATTTATCTAGATAGACAATGACCGAGCAATATCTACACTATTTAACCAGTAATGCTTCTGTCGTTTCATCGTCCAAGTATTTGTTTGAACCAGATTAATACCTCTTTGAACCGCTTCAGCAGTTTAGAATTTGACAGTCGTGAAAGAAATTATCTGCACACAAGAAAGATAACAATATATTAAGTTAATTCAACGAACAAAAAAATACTTTTGAGATTAATTTGATAAACAAAATTATTCGATGAATAATATCGAAATATGAATTTCGATAACGTACGAGGCATTTCTCCAACAAAAAAGCCGAGCATATATCGAGTATATAGTGAAATGAACCTTATAAAAAAAGTCCTAAAAGTTGAAAACAATACCATATCGCATTGTGAGGGTAGTTGCAGGATTGGATTACAGATCTTGTTGTCGGGGGTCATACAGGGAACTCGAAATAATGACGTTCCTCGCGCTGTATATAGGGATGTGAATAAATAATCGATTTTTATTTTAATCGATTATTTTTTTTTCATTGTCGATTTTTTATAATCGATTTTACTAATGGTGAACATCGATTTTTAATGAATCGATTATAAGAATTACACATTTTAAATCGATTTTTGTAAATGGTGCTGTCTGTGCGCGATAGATGAAAAAATGGATAAGTTTACTGAACAAGTCGATAAAAAAATCAACGCCATCTGTACGTACTAATATATAATAAGTTGTGATCAGTAGAACTCCTACTTAAAGTAGCTGGCGAAAGTATTTTATAATAGGTAAATAACATTCACCAGCTAATTTTTTTTTTAAATGTTTAACTATGTGCTGATGATTTGTGATAATAACAATTAATATTCGTTTTTTTCATTGTCTAAACTTAAATTGTAGCGAGTGATCTGCTTTGTCTTTTAGTTTTGAGACTAAAAAATTGTTACATTTTTTACTCTTATTGTGAAGTACATTTTTTTACTGTAATAAGATTATTAGAAGTATTAAAAATCTGTATGTGAAGAATTCGAATCTGAATTAATAAAATCTGAAAATCGTCCATTTGGCTACTTTTTGATACTTATTATCTTGAATAATTTTCACTTTAATTAAATTAGAATTAAATATTCATAATATATTTCCACTAATACATCGAATAGGCATTTTTCGTATATAAAGTCGAAGTATAAAGAAAAATCGATTATTTTCCTTTTAAATCGATTTTTCACAAATCGATTTATCTCTAAACAAAAAAAATCGATTATTGACTAATCGAGTTTTCCGAATCGAGCTGTATATATACGAATGTCTGCTGTACGCCAGATCGAATGTTCATTGTGTCCTTCGAAATAGCGATGTCCAAAAGTTGTCGTGGCGAAACGTCAACTTTTTAATAAAATCTAGTTTTTTTGAGATTCACCAAGCCTGTTATTGCTAATAATTATCAAAAAGTTAAAAATAGTTCACAGGCAACAACAATTCAAATAAATAATTATATATATATATATATAATTATTCATTCGAATTGTTGTTGCCTGTGAACTATTTCTAATCTTTTGATAATTATTAGCAATAACAGGCTTGTTGAATCTCAAAAAACTCGATTTTATTAAAAAGTTGACGTTTCGCCACGACATTCGTGGCTTTATCAAAACTTTTGATAAAGCCACGAATGTCGTGGCGAAACGTCAACTTTTTAATAAAATCGAGTTTTTTGAGATTCAACAAGCCTGTTATTGCTAATAATTATCAATTGGACCCAATTTATTTACTATACTAAAATGAACCATTTGCCCGTGAGAAGATTTGAGTGTTTACATAAAAAAAACACATTTTATGCTATACATAGGTGAGTGAAAAAAAAATGAATGAAGTTTGACAAAAGTGCGTGTTAAAGGATTACCTTCCTTTCGGTAATCAAAGAAACCCAAGAGAAACTGAAGAAGGGGTAAAACCACCCTCATCTCCTTATATTTTTTTCAGAATTTTCTTAGGGTTGGGTTATCAAATTTTTTTAACGTGAAGACTGACTAATCATCCTCATTTTGTGAAATAATTTCGAAGAAAAAATATGTTTCCTTGAATCCTGCTAACAGATATTCCTAGTAAGTAAGTACAAGTTTAATAAAATTGTAATACAAAATTTAGCTGGCAGAACGCTTTTTTATAATAAATGTTTAATATGACGGCCAGTTTCAACAATACAATACATTCTACCTAAAAAATTGAAATCGCCCTTCTTATAATATGTTAGTTGATGTAAACCTCGATATAAATTTTCAACTCTTCTCTCTTTCAACTTTACATTTTGGTATATAAATAATTTGGGTCCCAGAAATTTTGGGAAACCTGTATATAAATATAAATATATATATATATATATATATATATATATATATATTATATATATATATATTTTTATATATATATATATATATATATATATATATATATATATATGTATATATATATATATATATATATATATATATATATATATATACAGGTCTCCCAAAATTGGTGTATGATATATATATATATATATATATATATATATATATATATATATATATATATATATATATATATATACAGTGGCGCAGATAGCTTTTTGCGATGGGGAGGGGATATGACTTTGTGTAAAATTCCATAAGTTTTTCGTCTAAAGTTTTATTAGTTGATAAAAATAATCTTTCATGTAGTACAAAATAATCAGGAAAAAAATTCTTTGGCTTAACATCGCCTTGACGAATTAAATATTTCTTCCACACTTCAACTAACGAGAAAAGCAGGTGTGGCATTAAAAAAATTTTTGATAAAATTTGACAGTTTTGATGAATTTATCAGCTGCTTTGTCAACTTCGTATAAATCATGCTTGAAAAACACCGAAAATCTTTTTAATATACTTATTAAGTCTTGTCAATAAGGCCTCCGTAGCCCAGCGGTGAGGTGTATCGCTTGTAAACAGAGGATTGTGAGTTCGAGTTTCACCTTGCTCTTGAGTTTAGTGTATGTCCGGAATTTAGTGGTTCAAAAATTAATCTGTTGGGTAATGACTTAGATTCAAGCCCATTGTCCGTTCGGAACCGGCGCGCGGCGTTAAACTGTAGGTCCCTGAAGTTAATAAAAATAGTCTAGTCTACAAGTGCTTTTTCGTTCAACTTTTTTCAGCAGTTTCGGAGAAATAAAAGCAGAGTGTCATTCGATTTAGAGTAGCATGTATATGTTTTTTGAGAAAATTAAAAATTTGCAAGCGAAAAATATGAAAGTTATATACAATATACCTACTGAAAAAAGGGGATTGGTTTTCTGCCAATATGTCAAACAATAATTGAGATTTTTTAAATCTAAAGAAAGATTCAAAAAGAAGAATACATTTCCCAAAAGAAAAACTCAACTTCCGGAACTGTGGAATCAATATTCATAATTTTCTCAGAGAGGTTAAAATACTGCTGAAAAGGGGTAAGGGCAAGTCACGCCAATTTAGGACACTTCAACAATAAACATTATTTAACCATATCAAATATGAAAAGTTACTGAATGAACAATAATCCGGCGATAATAGAAATTTTTTTATTAGTTATGCAATATTTAATTAACAATTTTTTGGTGCTTGAACATGAAAATTGTGATAACTGTTCAAGTATAGATCTGAGATTTATTCATTTTTGCAGCTATTAAAGTAAATCCCTGTTGAATGTTTTAATAAACATAATGGTCCGTTTTTTATTTTCGGAAGCTACAAGGAAATAGTTGTTTTCAATGTTCATCTCCTATTGTTTAAAAAAATTGTTATAAATAAATGCGTTGTTTATAAGATAATCAGGAAAAAAAGTTATGATTAGAGTGTTTAATTTTGCAACTAAGTAAATTGTTAATAAAAAACTAAAAAATCGAATTTTATAACAGGCATAAGAAAGTTAAAATCACCTCTAATGTTCTTTATTCAAACATTAGGTACAGTATACGTACAGAGCCAGCCGGCTTACACAGCCAACATTTTGACGTGTAGGTAAATATTTAAACCTTCTGTCGTTTACAAATTCCGTCTAGTAAAATCGTACTTACTTCTTCGAATATTAACCTAAATTCTATCAAAATGTGATATCTATTTTAAATTTTATTTGCAATGGCAACCAGGCACGCAGATCTCTCAGAAAATAAGCAGATAAAATGAAGAGTGGAAGTAACAAAAGTGCTAAGTGCCATAATTTCCGAAATTCGGTTTTTGCCGTAGAAATGTGTTAAACGACATGCTTTATGCCCTGACAAAGGTGGTGAGTGCGGGGATTTAGATGAAGCTTCCTACAAGTAAGTTTAGATGGGGCTACCGGTAAGCGCCGAGCTTATTTCTTAACAAAGGGGACAAGTGCCAGAATGAATCAGCTGTTTTGGACAGTGCATGGTGGGCGTTGGAACGTGTTTGTTATGTGTTTGTCCCAAAAATTCAGAAAATGAGTGAATCGAACCAAATTCAACGTAGAAACGGTGGCAGTGGTCGTTTTGGGTATGAACAAAAGTGTCTGAAAGAGGCTGGCAAGGCTTATAAAACACGTAAACTTAAGGATGTGGCAGAAAAAGCATTGCCGACTGAACAGGTTTGTTATTGTTTTAAATACTCAAAAATATATAATTTACGGATTTTATTATTATGTTTAGGTCGCCTGTAAATGCAAATTCTCATGCAAGGATTTAGAATATCCATGGCGTAAAAACTTGTTTGACAAATTTTATACCCAATCCTCAAAAAGCCAGGCTTCCTATCTGATGAACCTCATTCATCTGGGACATATATATAAGAGGCGAAGACATGGCAGTTATGATGATCCTGTGGAGAGCAGACGTCAAGTAACAATAAGCTACACCCTTCCAACGAGAAGCGGAAACTTTGTTGCAGTTTGTAAGGCAATTTTCATGAATACTTTTGCAGTTTCGAGGAAAAGGTTGGATGTTATCGTCACTAAAAAGAAAGCTGGCGATACGTTTTATGTTGATAGAAGAACATGTCATAAGAAGCCAAAATTTTCTGAAACTGACCGAGAAGCCATAAAAGCCCATATAAATTTGATACCAAGAGATGTTGGTCATTATACAAAAGCCAAATCAAATAAATAGTACTTGAGCCCAGATTTGAATATCAACAGATTGTTCAAAGCTTTTCAACAACGTAATCCTGGGACTGCAGTAACATACAAGTTCTACCGGTCTGTTTTTATTAAGGACTTCCCAAAACTGTCATTTCAACGACCAAGAATGGACACTTGTCATACCTGTGATCGAGTAGATTGTGAAGTTCGTGCAAACCTCGGAACAAGTGCCCAAGCCAAAATAGAACTCGAATTACATCAGAGACGAGCTGAACGAGCCAGGAATATCTTGAAAGAAGATACATGTGAGTCTTTACTTCCTGGAAGTCAGGTCTGTTGTTTGTCTATGGATCTTGAACAGGTCATGTTTGTTCCCACGCTGGTCCATTCTGATATGTTTTACTTATCACAGCTCTCGTGCTATAATTTCGGAATCCATGTAGGTGACACAAACGAGGCTTACATGTTTTTAAGGCACGAAGGTGTAGCAGGACGAGGCGCAAATGAGATTGCTTCCTGTCTGCTCCGGTTCCTAGATAGTGGACTCATTGATAAGCGATCCATAACTCTTTGGTGTGACAACTGCGGAGGACAGAACAAAAATAAATATATTTTGTTTGTTCACATATTCCTAATAGCTTATGGCGTTTACGACTCAATACAGATGAAGTTCCTCACCAGTGGACACAGCTTTATGCCCTGTGACAGGGATTTTGCATTAATCGAAAAACGCAAAAAGGTTATGAAATCCTTTGTACCATACGATCTAGTGAACGTAATTCAGTCAGCAAGATATAACCCACCCTTTGAGGTGATAAAAATGACAGAATTTGGATTTTGGGACATAAAAGGACCTGCAGACCTATTTCTGAATACTTCCAAGCATCAAATCAGCAAGGCAGCAACATTGCTGATTGAAAGGGATGAGCCTTGTAAAGTAAAAACGAAGACCGTTTTTTCTGAAGTGCAGCCATGGACGGAAACTAATGTCCTGAAGAAGGGAAAAACCTTGAGATCCTTAATGAAAACTGAACTACGAATACTCCCACCAGAGAACAAAATCTCAGACAACAAAAAGAAAAGTCTTCGATCTATGTTACCCTATCTAAGTAATCAATTACATCAAGATTTTTACAAGGAACTACTGAGCATTCCAAAGGACTAAGCAGCGAATGTTTGTGTTTTTTTATAAACGGGCAAATTTGTATTACGATTCTCATCCTGTTTTTTGAAAAACTTGTTTATTTTCGTCATTCTATTTTCAATTTCTGTATTATTTACGATAATATTAGTATTAATTTGACTTCTCTTTTCATTATTAAAAAAATAGTAACACATTAAAAACTCTTTCCGATGTTAATTTACTAAGTAGCAATAAATTTTGTGGCACCCGTTTCTATTTTTTATTTTTGTTATGAGTTTATTTTTTGCTTTGTTCAGAAATCTACATTTGTTTGAGTTGGAATTGGTTTTCCGTTAACCATTGTCATGATTTTAAATAATATTAAACAAAAATCACATCTTTTCAAGGATTTATTACTTTTTAATTGATTATCTCGAAACTTTGTTCTTGGCACTAAGCACCTTTGTTACTTCCACTCTTCAAATGCTGTTTCAAGAAAAATTTGATAGTTATATTATAAGATAATGTATGTATCAAAATCTCGATCATGATTTATAATAATTATAATGCATATATATATATATATATATATATATATATATATATATATATATATATATATATATATATATATCACACATGGTTCTTTTTAGGAAGAAGATTCTAAATTATTATATGAAAATGGAAATGCTCACCTCTTTAGGAAATATATCACTCTGACGATCAAGGAAGTACTGATTACCATTTTTGCTACTTTCTCCACCCTGAAAAACTAGAATCTCAGTATATAATTTATTAATAAATAATAGTAGAAATGGAATATTAGAAACAAGTTTATGAAAATAATAGAATAATTGTCTGAAATACTAAAAAATATTTTTAAATTTCGTTTAGAACTTTTGAAGCATTGTGCTGTGAACTGATAATAATTTTCTTTGTTGCGGTTACCAAAAACCAATAACTTTAATTAATCATCTTTCCGAACGATTTCATTACAATGAAATTGAAAAAATAACTCATGCAGCAACTGAAATATAAGAGTTTCGAAGGATGGAGCTCATATAATTCAGTTTTACTCATTTGTCTTTTTTATCCAAAACAGTTAACAAGTCGTCACGAAATTCGTGATTTTCTCAAAACTTTTGAAAGATTGAAATTAACTTGGCGTTTATGAGTTTTAGAAAATTGAAAGTCAAAAAACGGATACCTAACTACTTATGTTTCATAAAATTTCTTTCGACTGTTTGTAGACATCTTTATTTTATTTTGTTCGTATTTTATATTTTAATTCTGTGTTATCTATATGTGTGTCATGCCATAAGCCAACAACGTCTTCAGTATATAAGCTAAATAAATAAATAATAATCTTTAGTTACCTACTCATTATGTGCTATTCGGTCTAATATCAGCATTCAGGTCTTATAATATTAGATAGTACCTAAGGGAAACCACAAAAACCCTTACCCACATAATTTACAAAATAGGTTATTAATTATTTGATTTAAGGAGGAATTTATGAATTTTTTTAAAAATTTAAATATTAAAAGAGAAAACTACCATTACTTCATTAAATTGCTTGCGTCTGTGATCGTCTTCAGTTACCTACTAATTAAGGGCTATTCAGTCAAATATCAGCAGTCAAATCTGCAAATATATTCAAAATTACACCTATTCTAGAATAAATTACTATTGTGGATGTGATTGATGGTTGGGTTGGATTTTCTGAAGATGTGGATGGTAATGAAAAAATTTAATCTGTATTTTGATAAATGAAGCGAAGTTAATTTAGTATCTATTTCTTATCATTTTCTTCATTAATTTCTTTATTATTCGTACATCATTTCATGAACTATCAATAATTATATGGGAGGCCTCGGTAGACCAGCGTTAAGGTGCACCGCTTGTAAGCCGAGGATGTGGGTTCGAGTCCCACCTTGCTCTTGGGTGTTGTGTATGTCCTGAATTTAGTGGTTCTAATTATGAGATTAATTGTTGGGTAATGTACATTGTTTACAAGCCTATTGGCCGTTCGGAACCGGCGTTAAACTGTAGGTCCCTCGAATTAAAAAAAAAATAATTATATAATTATATAACATAAATATCCCATTTTGAAAGAATTCAAAATTATGATAAAAAGATCACTTTGTACTTCAGCGCATTTTCCTAGAATTTATGAGAATGAATTGTTCCCCTCCTGGTTTTTTTCTCATTGAAGTGACAACTTTAATCTAGACTACATAGACATCAGCAAAACCACCGACCTCTGCAGGACTTAAATCATATTACACCGGAAGTAAATTGCAAGAGATATATTGCTCTGGTAATTCTAGTATCTGATAAAATTAAAATTAAGCCAATGCACAAAAAGGTGAAATCGCGTCTTGCCTTGCACATCATTGCTCAGGAACTAGGGCTGTTGATATTTTTTTAAATATCGGATTTTCGATATATCGATATTTTTAAATATATCAATACATATCGGAGTCGAGAGTCAGCTCAAAAATGATCACACAGTTTATAGTCAAGTATATTTCTTTAAAAAATTTAATTATAAATGTATAATAAGTGTAAGGAGGTTATAGTTCTTAGGTAATTATTTTTTGAATTTAAATAAGAAAATTATGTACCTATACCAATATTTTTCAGTATTAGTTTTAAAAAAATACTCTTCGTTTTATATGTTCAGCTGTTTGGCAACTACGATTATTAGGCACTGAAAGATTGATTGTAGAAGTAACTCGTTCAGATGCTACAGATGTAGCAGAAGAAAATAAAGAAAATATTTCTGATAGCAAGGGAGTAAAATGCCCAGTATCAATCCAAAATTTCAGGGCATTTGATGACCTTGAAATATTTGGCTGGTCTAAATACTACTTTAATTCAGCAGGTATTGTACCAAAACTTCATTAGCATCAGCCATATTTTTTAAGTGCATATCTTCATGTCGATCCCATAATGATGAAGTTATTTCTTTTTCTCCACGTAGAGAAGCGCCTACTGTAGGTGAACGATTTCCTCTTATTTTGTGTTTTTATTTGAAAAAATATCGACCATCGATATCTACATTTCACTATCGATATATCGTCCAAAAAAATATTAGTAATAAATATCGATATTTCGAAATAATAATATCGATAGTTCGATATATCGATATTTTATCAACAGTCAACAGTCCTATCAGGAACAATAGAAGTAATAGAACTAGAATGTGGTGAGCCTACTGCCTACTACTAGTATTACTATGAAAATCTCAAATATTATTTCAAGTAGTAGAATAATAGCATGACTATTTTGAAACTAAGAGAACTAATCATAATATATTTACAACACTCATTATTATCAAAGATTCAAAGTAGACACTGAGTAAGTAATTAATTATACTTCCACTCTGTCACAGCCTAGACATAACCTTCCAAACTCACCTCCGATAGTGAATTCAAAACAAAAGCAGAAGAATAGGTCGTCGGGGGAAAATCTGTAGCACTAGTACACATATTAAAACTAATTTCAGTTCGTGTATCACTGTCAATATTGTCTTTTAGTATAACAAGCGGAATAACCGAACTGAGTCAATTTTACAATCTACCTACCAACTTCTTCTTTCTAAGCGCGATAAAGAATAGAAATATCAGAGTGCAATAGATTTGAAATAAATATGTATTTCTCTTCCAAATCGAGGTAAAATTTCACTTAGATTTGGTAGGACTGCAATCATATGTAATAAACATTAAACACTGTTTCTTCCTAAGCTACTAATTTTTATCTATAAAGTAAATTTTAAAAAAGGGACGGAAGTTTATAATTACAGTACTTTTAAATATGCACTCATATTATCATTAATACAGAGGAAAGCGTATCAAATAATAATTTAAAACAATTATTTACGTAATAGTATTAAGCAAAAATCTGCAAAAATTAGAAGTAAACAAGGAGTATCGATTTTAGACGTAATCACAGCAGAAAAGTTGAGGTGGCGTGATCTATTAGTAGAAGTCTGAACTAGTAACGCAAATTCATAACTACTGTATTATTTCAGTGTTGCAAATCTAACAAAAAAATTCAACTGAAATATTATGCAATGGTAAAATTTCCTGAATTCTTTGTTTACAGTACAAGCACATTTAAATAATTTTCTGGCAAAGTGCTGACTTTTTGTTGTAATAATCAAGCTGATCAGAAATTCGTATTATTATAAATGACATAAAACCAATATTAATTAGGTTATTTTTTTTCGAGGTCGTTAACACTATATTTTAAAACTAAGTTAATTTTATCAAATTTATAAAGAACTCTCAATCTCTAGATTGTATAATACTAGTTACCAATGACAAATATAAATAATTGAAAACGTTGCATTTCATTTCGTGAGAGTCATTGAAACTACAAACGTGTAATATAGTGGTAATACTCCATCCCTTCTCAAATGATGCTACAAAGAGTTAAATAATAATTAATAAGTTTCCTCTGTTTAAAGAAAATATATATATATATATATATATATATATATATATATATATATATATATATATATATATATATATATATATATATATATATATATATATATATATATATATATATATATATATATATCAACGTTTCTAAATAAATCGCCGTCTTTCAGTTATACATCATTTATTCATAACTGGTATCATTATCTGTCAGTCGCATATGGAAACCAAAATATATATTTTTAAGTGTCTCCAGTGTTGCCGTTTCGTTTTTGACAAATATGCTAAAATCTCTCGGGAAAAATGCTAAAAAATGCCAAATGAAATTATTGATATGCTAAAAAAAATGCCAAAGAGTTTAAAAGTATTTTTCAATAGAATTATAAAAATTTAATATTTATTTTGACTAATAATTAATTGATTTTAGGCAAAATCAAAAAAATTTATAATGTAGGAACATTTTGTTCTATGCAACTTCATGTTGTCCGTATTTCTACTGTCAGAAAATGTCTTGCATATTTCTGATAGGTAGTAGACCATTGAAATTGCGGCATATTCACACAAAAAAAAGTGCAAGTGTGCTCACTTAAACGTTACTATCACAAAACATCAACTATTTAGGCATAAACGTAAAATGAAAATCGTCTTAATCGTCGCTAACTCGCTTCGGGTGCTGACTGAGCGATTCCCCTAATCGTAAAACGTAACAAAAATAATCGTTACTTCGAATATTGATGAATTCCTTTATTAGATAATTATGTTAGGTTTCAGAAATGCCAATAGACTTTATCTTGATATGCATTTATTCCTTAGGAATAGTGCTAATATCCACAGCAGATTGAAATTTTTTTATTATAGGTAGAGGAAGGCCAAAAAATGCTAAAAACATGCAATATGCTAAACTCAAATTTTATATGCTAACTGAGACAAAAAAATGCTAGATTTAGCATTAAAAATGCCAAAACGGCAACACTGAGTGTCTCTATGTATCAGTGTTGGATGGATGGATGTCTCGTTTTATGACCTGGCTACTAGGCCATGTGGTCAGGCTCTAGTGTTTGATGGAGTACAGAAATATTTCTGTTCTGTGGTCCCATCTATTTTTTGTTTATATGTATTAATGGTTGTCTTTTTTTATTTTTTTATTTGGTAATTATAGGTATCTTAACAGAGGAAAGACAACAGGAATATTATTAATACTATAAATAGTTGATTTTTTACTTATTCATCTACAATTTGATATTAGATTCAATACAAAATCGCATTAGAGCGTTAATGGTTTTATTTCAAGTTAAGCAAACAGTCTTGCAAATTAATTGGAAAAGTGGTATATTCATTCGCAAGAGATTGACAAAAGTTCACATTCTTTGATTAATATATATCTATTATTATGATTTATGAGGAATCATCATCATCATCATCCACCATAGACCTATTACTGTCCCTGGCCGATGATATGTAATTCATTATATTACTTATATTCATTTTTATAGTGTTGGCACCTTTTTGTGAAATGTTTTCATGTGAAAGAATATCATTTAATTGAGTTAAGTAATCTTCTATTTCATTATACTGACTATATGGGGAATTAATTTCGACATTTCTTGATGTGTTAGCTTCATTCTGATCAAAATTTCTTTTGTTTAATAAAAAAGCATTTCTTTGAGATTTAGCAGGCTATTTTATGTGTTTCGTGGTCATATCCAGGGGATGTTGGGATCTTCCGTTTTCTGGGTAGCGTAGCTGCTATTTTATTATATTGCATTTGAGGCTGACTTTTTATCAAAATACGTCTATTAGGAACCTCTACTAATTCAGACATTTTATCAGATCTTTGTGGTGCTGGTAACGTTGGATATGAGTTCAAATCTGGTCGATTTGATGAATTATAATTTTCATTTTTAAAAAATTGTGCCGCTTCAAAAAAGGAAATGTTATCTACCGCAATTTTTTCCCGTATTATTTTTTGCCGATGAAATTCCGGACATTTTCTGTTTGTGGATTCATGGTTGTTATTTGTTACAGTATACGCATTTTAAGATTTCCGACTCACAATCGTTTTCTTCATGGTCTGATCCGCAATTACGACATCTTTTTTTTCTTCTCCATAAATTTTTTGTATGCCCATATCTTAAACTCTGGGTTACTGTTACCACAGTCACAAAGTAAAGTTGGTAAAGTGAGCAACACGACCTCTACTATAATTGTATATACTGTGTAGGAGGAGTTGATGGTACTGGCGTCTGAAATTAAGATCGTAGCGCCGGAACGGCTAATATCGGTACTAGAGCATGGGCCATTAGCTGTTTGTTCACATTGATTGGTAATTGTATTTACGCTCATTTCATTTTGAGTTTTCGAACGTTTAGCTTCGTAATTTGTGTTTTTTTGGACTTCGTATTTTCCAGTGGTTCATTGTGTTTCGATTGAGGACAATATTATCTCTGTTCAACAGTAGATAACCTACTTACATCAAGTTGAAATTTACACAGAGTTTTTATCATTGAACATGAAAATCAATAATAAAATCAAGTAGAGGACGAATAAATTAATTGGTTAAAGGAACTATGTATACCTCGTGAAAAGGCTGTGTGATAGAACACCTATTTATTTAAAAAATAAAAAAACTTTCAAAAGTTTCAAGAAAACATCTCTGACATGTCTACTTTCATTACGAACTGAAGAATTTTTGAGTATAATGGACAAAACTAAGTACTTACCAGCAAAACTGAAAGAAACAACATGAAATAAAAGAAGAATTAACATGAATACTCTGCTTGAATGGTTTGAACGTAATGAGTTATTATATTTTTTGAATTTTCCTGACATATAACAGCTCTCCTAAAAGTACGGTGGACTTCTGAGAGTCTGGTTTTTTTGATAGAATCTCTGTTTTCCTGATTATATAATTGAATATTTTAGTTTTTACCTAGCTATAGAGTCAAGATTCATTTCATATTCTTGATGTTATGATAAACTGTTATTTTGGTTGTGCAAATAAACATTATTTGTTATTATTGTTTTAATAGTATCTCTGGTTGTTACATGAAAGAAAATACAATTATCTAGAATCTCTGGATGATGGCCCAGGTTCAGATTTCGATAAAAGTGGAACATTTTTCGTTGGAATAGCATTGGACTTCCACAAACTTACTGCAGGGAAAATAATTATTCTCAGTAAACTGTGAAGAACAACTCTTTTATGTTCAGACATTTTTTTCAATCTTCAAGTTATGAATCCACACCTTTCTTCTGTCCATCATTTCCTTGTTTCCCAACTTTGTTTGGAATGCAATTTTGAATTGTCCAGCTTTCGGAAAGGTATGTAAGCTATATTCGGTTTTTTTTTTGCCCAAGATGAACAATAGGATAGGTACACGACAATAGTGATTCATCTCTTCTGAACGTTTGTAAACGATCCAAAACACAATTAAAAAACTCAACAACTTCTCATATAAAATACACGTAAACAGATGTAAACAAAGCAATCTATGGCCCATGCTCTAGTAATATTCGACACCGGTAGGGGGCGTGCTAGAATTATCAATTTTTCTTCAAAATTTTTTTTGATCTGCAAGCACAAATCAAAAGACCTTTTTTTCAGTATTACATATTGTATTATAGATTGGGTAGCGATGATTTGCGCACACAATCCAAACAAAATAACTTTTTTTTAGTATCACACATTTCGTACTTACTGTCAGGTACTTTCCATAATTATTTATATTATAGTCGATAAATCTCTAGGTTAAAATTATGTTACAATTATCGATTGAGAACAAATATGTTACAATTCGATAATTATGTTACAAACGGCAACGCTGCTATGTATGGTATATTTAAAGCAGAGACTAGAGAGTTTTCTTCTACTTCTCTTCTATGGTCTCAATGTCTATTATTGTTATTGTCTATGAAATAACGTACCGTACATAACACATTTTTAACTTATAATTATAAATAAATTAATAATTCCTGAAATTGTTCCAAAATGAAATCTCAAACAGAGTACAAATTGGCATCTCCCCCAGAAGGAGCAATTTCAGCAGTAAAATTTGGACCTAATACCAGTCAGTTTCTTTTAGTTAGTTCTTGGGACAATTCTGTAAGATTATACGATGTAACTGCTAATATTTTGAGACATAAGTACGCCCATGATTCGCCAGTTTTGGACTGTTGTTTCACTGATGCTGTACATTCTTATAGTGGAGGGTTGGATAACACATTGAAGTCTTTCGATTTCAATACGACAACTGAAAGTACCATTGGTACCCATAACAATGCTATAAAATGTGTGGAATATTGTTCAGATGTAAATGTTGTTTTGAGTGGAAGTTGGGATCATCATGTCAAATTATGGGATCCCAGAACTCCTATGTGCAGTGGAAGTTATAACCAAGGAGAAAAAGTATTCACTATGAGTGTTTGTGGTGAAAAATTGGTGGTAGGTACTGCTGGTAGAAAAATACTTGTCTGGGATATTCGCAACATGTCTTATACTCTTCAAAAAAGAGAATCTAACTTGAAATATCAAACAAGGTCAATTCGGTGTTTCCCAAATAAACAAGGATTTGTATTGAGCAGCATTGAAGGCAGAGTAGCTGTTGAATATCTAGATACAAACCCAGAAATTCAAAAGAAAAAATATGCATTCAAGTGTCATAGGATTAAAGAAGATGGAACTGAGAAAATTTATCCAGTTAATGCTATAAGTTTTCATCCAACATATAATACATTTGCTACTGGTGGTTCAGATGGCTATGTTAATATTTGGGATGGATTTAATAAGAAAAGATTATGTCAGTTCCATCAATATCATACTTCAGTTACTTCATTGAGCTTCAGTCATAATGGTGAAGTTCTTGCAATAGCCTGCTCATACTTTTTGGAAGAAGATAATCCCCCTAAGCCATATCCGGAGGACATTATACATATAAGATCTGTAAGTGACCAAGAAACCAGACCAAAGTATAGTACTACCAGTACTTAAATAATTTATATATTTTTCATGATGAATGTATTATATATCATATTGAATTCTAAAAGAATCAAGACGATATGAAAAATATAGTTCAAATACATTTTAATCGGTGTACAGTGTTTTTAATTTTCACTATTCATATTTGAAGCTCCTTCTGACTTCCAGTGTTTTTCATTAGATGAGATAAACTTTTTTTAAATAAATAATTCATTTTTTATTTGTTTTTCATTACTCTCAATAATTAAAAACTTGAATATGAAATACTAAGTTGCTTTGGTAATTTGAATCTGAAGTTTTGAAAGTTAATGATATAAAAATTGTTTATTTTTCACTTGTATATTATACGTTTATTTCACCTTGGATACGGTTGCTATAAACACACTCATTATGCCCTAGGCCATTATGCCCGCATTTGCGGGCATAATGGATTTAAAACGCCCGCTTATTGTACTAGGAGAAATGATGCAAATTTCATTGATTAAATACTTCATAATCCTTGTCGTATAAGACTCTGGATTTCTCCGGCAATTAATTATTCGCCGCTTTGGCTGCATTTTCTATGATATTCTTGGGTAAATTCATTTTCATTTCCATTATTTCTATAAGGCTACACAAAGAAAGCAGGAATGACATTCACTAAATTTGATGACAAAAATAATCACAAACGTCAAAATATCAACAAATGACATGCCTACTATGAGAAGGAAAATGGATAGGAGCGATGAAAAGATTTTTAAATCGGTTTTTCATCATAATATAATAATTTTTTCGTGAAAAATAAAATCTTGTATGCACCGCGTGCGTTACTAGATCCTTACGCCCATCGGGCAACATTCACTTGGTACATAAATAACTATTGAAGGGCCTAGTGGACTAGATTTATTTTTTATATGTGGATTAAATGTATAGTGGTCTGAATATAGTTTATTCAAAAAGGTCAACAACTTGCTTAACTGAATATAAATGCTTGATATGATACAATGAATAGCTGAATGTGTATGCTAAACATGAAAATGAGATTCTGAATAATAATCTTAGAACTAAAATCATGAAATATATATACAAGCTGCCAGGCACTCCAACATAGGCTAAGTGCCTGGGTAGTTATATAAGGTGTAAATTCTATAGATACACTTTATTAGTGGGAATTTCCTGCAATAAAATCTATTATGATAGAAAAGAGGCAACTATCGTTATCTAAACCTAAACATACAAAATTGATTTTCACAGTTCTAACAGGCACCAGATAAAGTATCAAATTGAATTCCACCAGCTGTTTCAGTTTCTACACTAACCAGAATTTAGAAACTTGCAGTCTATAATGTTTCATTTCACAACATGATATCTTGAGAAATAGTATAGATGTAGTAACCAGTCATAGTATGTTCTCCGCTGCTACAGAAGACAACCAAAACCATAGTCATTTACAATTATGTATCATGTACAAGTTATTTTTTCTGAATGTATAGTTAATGATAACATTATGATTATATACAACATTGAGAGTAAAGCATAAATGTGTTGGTTGCAGAAGTATGTATTTCAAAGAATAAGTTGCGGAGTCTTGTGGTAGGATATGAATAGGTTGCATCAGTCCTGTGTTTGTGGTAGGGAGAAAGATCTCTTTATGTAGCTTGATACGCAGTGTCAAGTGTGGATGTGCAAGTAGTGGACTGGTAGTGGTGGTGATAATCGTCACGTTAAAATGTCGTGGACGATATTACCCCATAAGCTGTGTTAAAATTAAATCATCCATACTTATATATATATAACGGATTTCTACAGCTGTTGCCGCTTCTCCGTCCCCAATTTCCATCCTTTTCTGTCAAAAACCTCATCTTCCTCTAAGTTTCTGGTGGTCATAGCTTGATTTATGTCATCCTGCCAGCTCCTTTTTGGCCGTCCCCTCTTTCTCCTTTCCGGTGGCGTCCATTCTAGTACCTTTCTGGGCCACCTGTCAGAGTTCATTCGCTTTACATGCCCAAACCAAGTTAGCTGTCTCTTTTCTATGTCTTCGTGTATATTTCTTTCCATTTGCATCTGCATTCGGATGTCGTCATTCCTGACTCTTTCGAGTTTCGATCGTCCGCAACTTCTTCTTAGGAAATCCATTTCAGTTGCCATAAGTTTACTTTTGTTGGCTTTTGTAACATCCCACAGTTCCGAACCATAGAGGGTTACACTTTGGACTGAGCTACTATAGATGCGCTTCTTTGTGTCTCTTTTAATTTTTTTATTCCATAGAAGAGAGTTTAGTGTTCTGGTTACTGTTCTACCCTTATTGATTCTTTCTTGGATTTCATTTTCGCTGTTGCCCTTCTTATTAAATATGATTCCAAGATATTTACTACATCTTACTCCTTTTATCGTGCCTGTGTCTAGGACTAGATCATTTACTTCATCATTGCCTACTATGAGGTATTCGCATTTTGAAATATTCATTTGAAGACCTGCCGCCTCGTATTCTTCTTTGAGTTTTCTGATCATGTAATCAAGATCTTCTTCGTCTTCAGCAATAACTATTTGGTCGTCTGCGAAGAACAATGTAAATAGAATGTCATCTCCTATTCTTAGCCCCATATTTCTGCATTTTCGTACACATTTTTCAAGGGCTCTGTCCAAATAGATTTTGAAAAGTGTAGGAGATAAGCAGCACCCCTGTCTCAACCCCTTTGAGGTATTAAAAGAGGAGGTAACCTCCTTTCCTATCTTAATGCTTGCAGAGTTATTCTTATAATAGTTCTGTGTAGCTCGAATTAGAATTGGATTGATCTCCAAGTTTTCCATCCCCTTCCATAGTTTTGATACAGGTATGCTGTCATATGCCTTTTGCAGATCTATCAAGGCTACGTGGGTTTCTTTGTTCCGTTGTACTCTCTTTTCCAGGGTTATTTTCAGGGTAAAAGCATTATCCACAGTCGATCGTCCGGCTCGAAAACCTGCCTGTTCTTCTGGCTGTTTTTCTTTAATCTCCTCTTCGATTTGGTTTCTCAGTACTCTTGAGTATATTCTGCCTATGGTTGGTATTACAGCGATCCCTCTGTAATTTTTTGGATCATTTTATGGACCTTTTTTGTGGATAGGGGATATATAGGATTGTCTCCATTCTTCGGGTATGGTTTCTCCATTTAGGCATCTTTCAAAGAGGTTTCTAATCATTTCTAATAGTTTTGGTGGGCCGTATTTGATCAGCTCTGCATTTATTCCTCCTGGACCAGGCGATTTCTTCAGTTTCGTTCCTTTTACTGCTTCTCTTACTTGGTCGATAGTGAGCTGGATGGTTCCTTCTAGAACAGTGGGTTCTTCTTCTTCTTCCATGAAATTTGTTCTCGTTTCGGTTAGCAGTTTTCGGAAATGTTGTAGCCATTGTTCGATATAATATTTAGCATCGTGTTTGTCTTATTTGTTGTTCTAATTGATTTTATCGTCTTCCAGGCCTTGGAACTTCTTGTGCCTCCTTTGTGACTGTCGATATATTCACATTTGTTTTCCCATGCTTTATTTTTCTTTTTCATAACCTCCTGTTTCACTTCCCTATTTATTATTTTATACTCAGTTCTAGTTTCGTCGTCTTGATTTTGCAGTAGTTTCTGATATATTTCTTTTTTCCGTTTGATTTTGTCTTCGATCTCTTTGTCCCACCAATATGTCTTTTTTGTTTTCTGGTCTTCATGTCCGAGCGCCTCTTCCGCAGCTTCTCGGATACATTGTTTTATATGTTCGTATTCTTCTTCTGTAGATCTTTCTGTTTCAGTTAGTTTTTGTTCCAATCTCCAGGAATACAATGTGCGGGTACTCTCATTTTCTAAATTGTTCAAATTGTATCTGGTATTATCGATTTTGGCCCTATCATTCTGTGTTTTTTCCGGGATCGTTCCTGCAAATGGAATGTAGATCTTGGCCAGAACTAAACAGTGGTCAGAGCCACAATCTGCTCCTCTGCTCACTTTAACATCCTGTATTCTCAGGGTGGTCTGTTGTTTTATTATCAAGTAATCTATTATTGATTTTAGCCCTCTCGTGTATTGATACCAGGAGTATTTGTGGATATCTTTGTGAGCAAAGAAACCATTCATTATTTTTAGGTCATATTGTTGGCATATATTTATTAGTCGTTGGCCGTTATCATTTACCGTGTCTTCCCCATGCCTTCCCACTATTCGACTGTTTATCTGTCTTCCCACTCTGGCATTTAGGTCATCCATACTTATAGTATTAATATTTATTCAAAAAATCTGAATACTTAGTTTAGCAAAATTCTTATAAAAGGTGGAGGAATATTTTTTTCTTCAAAAATCATATGTGATAACTATACATTTCTAAAAAAAAACATTTTTTGTCTGTTACTTCTTCAGTCAATCTGTTTTATAATTTTATGAATAAATAGAACTCGTACAGTGTGTATCCAGATTTTGACAGGAATAGGTTGAAGCTTTCTTTCAGTGTTTGTTTTGATTAACATATTTGAAATAGGTTAGTATAAAGTTTGCCGGTAATTATTTCCCTCATTGGTATTGGTAGGTGTGGATGGTGACCGATGCGCTGCGACCTTATTAGATCTATTGTGCCCCATCTTCTTCTGCTTCTCGATGTGTTCTCGTTTTACAGCAGCCCCTTAAGCCTCAATACCTTCAGGAATTTGAGGATTTTTTAGGGGGTCTATTCATGGTATTTCTTCTACAGTCAGCTGGTATGATCCCAGTGTGTTCAGTCTTTCATGGTGTACAGCATAGCACTCCATTAGTATATGGTGGGGTGTTTCTGGACGTTCCTTGCAGAATCTGCAGATGCTGTCCCCCTCCAAGCCTATTTCCCTCATTGAAAACGTAATGAACTAAATAAACTATCGACCACTTATTGCTACCAATTCTACGTGCTCACTCTTTGTTTATTACCTTCGTTCCCAGTGGAACTGAAACAATCACATCTAATACAACATCTTTGAATAATATCATATGAGCTATTTTTGAAGATGAGGAATATTTAAACTTGTTAACAACGAAAATCATCATTATATACTGAAATCAACGTCATAGTGTCCCAAGAAGCCCTGGTAGAAGCAAAACATGTTCTTGGAATATTTTATGTGTTAAAATCAAGTGTTTTTATTTTGTTTTTAAGTGAAATGGATTTACATCAATTAACTGATTCCAATATTCAATTATATTTAAATGAATGATATAACTTTTCAAAAATTGGTACCATACTTTAAAAAAACCCATAAAATTTATTTTTTATTGGAGGTTCCTGTATATATCGTCAATGTCTACACATCTACGTTCAAAATTTCATGAATATCGAACGGTTTTCCTGTAAATTAACGTATCGTACAGCTATCATGTCACATAATGGCGTTATAATTATTGCGTTACTATGAAGTCAATGAATAAATTTAGCTCACAAATGAATAATTTCAAGTATGTACATTACACCACACTTTATACAGTTCATGAAATATGAATGTTAGTTCAATGTTTCATGAGAATTGAAATTTAGTTATAAGTGGAAAACTTTGGGCGATAAATCAAGGTTTAACGAAAAAAAGGAATAACTGTATATACATGAAATTTCAAAATTCGCATTTGTAAAATCAATTTTTCAATACGCATATTCGTATTTAGACTTCAATCAACTCTAGGGATACCTGTATATATTTGAAATTTTAAAATTCGCATTTGTTAAATCAACTCTTATTAGCTCTGAACAACTGCCGATTCATTTCTGATAACAAATTTATATCGACTGAAAACTTTGGTGAGCAAATGAAGTTGATATTTTGCCGTAGCTATTAAACATTTATTGAGCTTCCATAAAAATTAATGCTATGAATAAATTACTTTTGAAGTGCTACTTGAGGATTTAGAGCTCGCTTGCATATTTCAACATAGTTATCATTTAATACATATGTTTATTTCACAATTGTGCCAAAACCAATAATTCGGATGATACAAATTGTGCAATTCACAATGTTACAAAAATAACTTTCGCTAACATGGCGAGTTTAATTGGATCCTTTCATTGTCCTAGGCAGATGTAGGTATATTCATTGACTGTTCAGAGTGTAATAAGTAATGATAGTAATTATTTTATTGACCATGTAACATTCCTAATCACAAAAATGTTATATAAACAACGTTTTTTAAATCTAAAATAGTGAATTGTAATACATGTATCCTATTCAGCAGCAATCGTGAATACAATCTCGGTACATCCAACTTTTTCTTTAGTTTTTAGGTCAATCATTCTAGATCTTATTTTAAGGGTTCCTTTTGGAACATCTCTGTATTTGAATTTACTGAAGTCCAAAGGATGATCTTTTATGGAATATTCTCCCTAAAACCAACAGTTAATATTAAACTCACTAAAAGATACTTAACAGCTTCAATTTTATAGTTCAATATATTTACCGGAGGCAGTGGACAAGTTCCTGGAGTTATACCGGCTGATTTCTGCATGTCATACCCGAAATCTCCCAGATAGTTATGAAGAGCATTACACCAAGTCTCCTTTACATTGAGCAAAAACTTGTATTCTCCATTTTCCAATGAGAAAACATCTACATCATTCTAAAATATGGACTTTATGTTATATGTTATATATATATATATATATATATATATATATATATATATATATATATATATATATATATATATATATATATATACATTATATATATATATATATATATAATTCATGTTTACCTATAGTTTATATAGTTTTAAATTGATGATTTGACTAATAATATTATAAATCAGAGGTATTATTATTCAATAGTAAATTTTCAATATACTTAATAAATATTACATCAAGTGCAACCCATATTTATCTAAATGGTAATTTTTGACAAAATAAATTTCATTCAATCATTTTTTTCTAGTCAGCTTATGTTTAATCTAATTTTACTATACAGAAGCTTGTAGCATCTATAATATGTAGTAAATTTATATATGTATTTCCAATCCATGCAAAGGCTATTAATTCTGCAATGGCCAATTGCTCAGTTCTTGGTAGTTCTGGTTTTCTACCAAAAATAACGTATAATCGAATAAACTGCCATTTTGTTTATATATATATATATATATATATATATATATATATATATATATATATATTTAACATTCTATCATTATGGAAGTATCCAACCATTGAAAACCAAAATCAAAAAAACTATGGTGTAAATTAATCGGCGTATAAACAAATTATTATTGGACGTGATAATAAAAAACAAATTTTAAAAAGAGTAATTGTTTTTTTCATAATACTCCTTTCATATCACTATGTATTTTTACCTCCACATTATCGCCAACTTCCATACTTGTTTTCAGAATACCTCCAACTAGCTGCACTCCGCCCTCTTCTTTTAAATGACTGGTAAATTTTATTTTATAATTTGAATGGTCATCACATTGTTCGATACTCTCAATTTTAACTTTTCCATTCACTACCTACAAAATTAAATAATATATATATATACATATATACATATATATATATATATATATATATATATATATATATATATATATATATATATATATATATATATATATATATATATATATATATATATATATATATATATATATATATATATATATATATATATATATATATATATATGGGGCACGCGTATCTGAGAGACGTGATATGGAAAAATAAATACCTCAGGACAAAGAGCAAAGCCAAGATTTACAAAGCGATGGTAAGATCCGTAATGACATACGCTGCGGAAACACGAGCTGACACAAGTAGGACTAAAGAACTGTTACGCACGGCCGAAATGAGTACACTGAGACTGAAGAATATAGTTGCATTGTTGGAAAAACCAAAAGGGATCGCATAAGGAATTCGGCGATAAGAGAAGAATGCGGAGTAATGGACATCAAGTTCGTCAGAAAGAGACGCAGATAATGGAATGACAATGTTGTTAGAGCGGGCGATGAGAGACTCATAAAGATAATTCGAGATCGAAGACCCACTGGAAGGAGATATGTGGGAAGACCGGGGAAAAGATGGTTTTGTAAAGGACAAAAACACAGAATCAGCAACTTTTAAGCTGTTACAACAAATAATTCAGGAACTTGAGAAGGGCGATGTGCCTCCGGACCCTTCCGTTGATCTGTCAAAGGCATGTGACTGTGTGGATTATGGGCGTCTGTTGTTTAAACTGGAAATCTGTAGGATAGGGCATGCTACTCTTAATCTTATGGAGAGTTATCCGACAAGCAGGAAGCAAAGGGTGTCCCTTTCAGTTCAGGGGCTCCGATCCACATCCATGAAGACCAATATTCTCGTAGGTTTACCTCAGGCTAGCATTCTGGGGCCTCCACTGTTTGTAGTGTATGTGAATGACCTACCAAGTCTCCCTACAGATTAACCCTTGAAAATAGTTTTGTAGGTTGATGATACAAATATACAAGTGTCAGCGAAAGAGGTAAGCACTATAAGGAATTGGAAATGGCAATGCCAACAGTATAAAAATGGTTTATTGAAAATCAACTTCTAATGAATCCGAAAAAAACAACTACTGTTGTCTTTTTAACATGTATATCAAAACAAGTTTCCCCCAAGACTTTCAAACATAACGTTCAACTGCGCCAATGCTGCCCAACTGCTAAAGTACTTAGTATTATACGATAGACTCAGAACTAAAATAGAAAGATCATTGTGAAAAACTGATGACCAAGTTGGGCCATGTAGTTGAATATACTAAAAATTATGTGGAAGAGTGGAAGATTATTAGTCATACAAGAAGTTTTACGTATTTTTATCCCTAGCATACTATGATGTTGACTGAAAAGGGAACCTCACATATAGCTTTTCAATAGCCTTCCACGCAATAACAAAATTCTGGGTTTAGAGACCTATAGGAAAGAAATATATGAATTAATTTTCATTTGTGAACCTTGCAGCATGTCTGATGAGTTTCTGAAGGCAGTGATTATCTTACAATCCAAATGTAGAATTTAGGAATGCTTGACGTATTTTTATTTTATGGTGCATCGTTTCATTTTGTAGTACCTATAATACTACAAATAAATACTATTATTATTATTAGTATTAAACCAATTTTATTGATAATTTAACGTTTCGAATTATTTCAGCTTAGATTTTTTAGACAAGTCACAGGTTTGCGCGCGCATCACTATGCACGATTTCCCAACGCTGTTAATACATAACTTTTCGTATCATATTTTAGTTATCATAAGCCACTGATTGACTGTGTTGACTATCATTCTCCAGTCCTTTTATTATTTCATTGTAATTAATTATTTGATTGCAATTAAAAAATATTTTTTTAATGATGCCAAAGAAGTATAACTTCTCACGCGCGTACATAAGTACACACAACTTTTTTTTTGAAACGAGTTAGACGCATATCCACTGTATACGTCCGATTCCTGAAACAATATGGTCCTGCCTATGGAGCATGACCATCAATCTTAATAAAAGGTGTAAACCTTATAATCGGTACTAACACCACAACCAAGGATTTCGTGGGAATCTAACCCACGAACAAGTATAGCACGATGAGCAAAACAAATCATTACCCGTCGCGCCCACGCCACATTCATCCAACTGGATTATTTGAAGTTATGTAGTTTAGATATATAATGCACTTTTTTATTGTTCTTCGAAAAACCGCAATTTCTTTGTCGAGGTGCGATTTGAACGGAATAGTCTCTGCGGGTGGCAGCGCGACTGAGGAAAATGGTTGAAACTTGAAACTACCCAAAGGCACTTCCTCAATATTACCTCAATCTATGTACCAAGTTTGAACCCTCTAACTAAATCTGCAGAAGCTGTGCACTTTGGCAAATTTTCAAAAACCACGAAAAAATCAGGAAATATCGATGTAAAAATGGCAACGGTTGTAGAAATTTACCCAAATTTTGATACTTTCGTTCTGCTACGAGAAAAATTCCGGGTACCAAATTTCAGCTCATTTGACTCGATGGGAGCCGCTGGATGCGGCCATATGTATCGGGAATATATATATATATATATATATATATATATATATATATATATATATATATATATATATATATATATATATATATATATATATATATATATATATTAGACATGAAAAATTTTTCTAGGTGGTCTAAAATGGATAGAAAAACTACCCCCGTGCCTGACTGCTTTCATTCGATACACTGCAATAGTAGGTATGTATTTTATGGGATGAAATACGACTAAAAATATGTTAAGGAAGGGTAGTGAAGCTTTTAATATAGTTAGAATTTATAATATATACTTACGTATGCTAAAAGCACCAAATATATTGCAACAACAAGTTTCATTGTTTTGGTTATACCGTCGACTAGCATAATTCTACCATTTCAATATATCTTTTATACTTTGCATAAAAAATATAATGATATAATTAGCATTATGAAATTTATATCAACAATCGTTCTTTCATTTCTTTCTCATTTAAGATTTGCATTTTTCCTTTTCAGTAATTTGTTCTGACCTAAAACAATGAATTTTCTTTTATATACCAAATATTATCAAGCGCAATTAGCGATTGTGAAATAGATATATAAATGTATAGTTCATTTGTTGATTCAACGGAGCATTAAATGTCAAAACTCATCCCAGTACCTGACAAAGAATAATTATACTAAATTTACCAAAATGTAAACTATTGGACTTGCGCTCTCATGAGATAAAAATTTAAAACTTGAAAGCAGTGGCGTAGATAGCTTTTTGCTATGGGAGGGGGATATGACTTAGTGCAAAATTTCATAAGTTTTTCATCAAAAGTTCTATTTTTGTTGATAAAAATAATCTTTCATGTAGGTAGTACAAAATAAGCAGAAAAGTTGAATTAAATTGCAAAAAATTCAAATTATTTGAATTGGAAAAAATTAATTAAAAATCAGTGAGAAATTTAATTTAACTGTATATATACATCATTGAAAACATTCTTGGGAAAATCAGAGCAGAAAATCTAGTTTTCGGCGTTTTTTGACAATCCATTTATGACTTCGTCAGCTGTGATTCCATTGTCACGATGAATTGCTAGAGCAGCCAAACCTTTCAATAACAAAAAATTGGACAAACATGAGTTTTTAATTTGAAACGAATTTTATATCTTCAGAAGGGTCATTACAAGTCCATTTCTTTTATCGTGCTCCTTTGAATTGTTTTCATTCGCTTCAAACGTCGATACGGGCAGCGTAGCTAATATTCTGAGCAACATGATATTCGAGAAAAAAAATTCTAGGCAATCACCCAGCTCACCCATTGAATTTTTAGGCTTAACATCACCTCTACGAATTAAATATTTCTTTCACGCTTTCAACTAACGAGAACAACAGGTGTGGAAGTAAGAAATTTTTGATAAAGCTCGTCAGTTTTGATGAATTTATCAGCTGCTTTGTCAATTTCGAATAATTAATGCTTGAAAAACACCGAAAATCTTTCTAATACATTTAGTCTAGTCAACAAGTGCTTTTTTGTTCAACTTTTTTCAGCAGTCTCGGAAAAATATGAGCAAGGAGTCACTCGAATCGGAGTGGCATGTAGATGTTTTTTGAGAAAAATAAAAATTCGCTCGCGAAAATTGTCAAAGTTATAAACAATATCATGAAAAAAGGGGGTTTGGTTTTTTGCCAATGTGTCAAAAATTAATTGAGATTTTTGAAATCTGAAGAAAGATTAGAAAAGAAGAGGAAATTTCCCAAAAGAAAGACTCGACTTCCGGAACTGTAGGATCAATATTCTCAGAGAGATAAAAATACGGCCGAAAACGTGTTATCTGGTTTGGGCAAGTCACGAGCATTAAGGACACTTTAACAATAAACATTATTCAACCATAATAAATATAAAAATTAAGGAATGAAAAAATTCAGACAGTTACTAAATCGGCGAATGAGCATTATTCTGGCGATAAGAGCGATTTTTCAGATAGTTATGCAATAGTTAATTAACAATTTTTTAGTAGTTGAACATGAAAATTGTGAGTGTGATAACTGTTCACTAGATCTGAGATTTTTTTTCATTCTTGGAGATATTATTACAGAGTAAATCCCCGTTGAAAAATTAAAAAATTTCTTTTTCAGTTGTTTATTATCAATTTACGTAGTTTTGCAACATCAAAATGAAATTATTTTTATAATTTTAATGATCCGTTTTTTATTATCGGAAGTTACAAGGCAATGGTTTTTTTTCAATATTCATCAAATTGTTAGTAAAAAACTAAAAAATTTACTAAAAACGCCAAATGGGCGTTACTTTCGCAGGCCAGATTACCCGTTTTCGGCCGTATATTTACCCCTCTGAGAAAATCTTCTATGAGCATAAGTCACGGTCCTCCAATGTAAACAGGAATTTAATCGGTCACTAGGACCAAAAAACGTTTGTGAAATGAAAAATTTTATTTACGAAGGAAGAAGTCAACCAAAACCTCCTCGCACTTCTTCTCTTTCTAAATTTTATACTATTGAACGAAACTGTTCGTGCTTTAAATATAATACTATACTATTAAACAAAACCTCGAGCAGTTTTGTTTAATAGTAAGTACAGTATACAATGTAGAAAAAGAAGAAGTGCGAGGAGATTTTGGTTGACGTCTTCCTTTATAAATAAAAATTTTCCATTAGAGCCATTTGAACTTTTTTAAACACGTTTTTTGCTCATAATGACCGATTGAACTACTAATTAAACATTGAATAGAGTATGTCCAAAACGACTAGTTACTTTACCCAAAATTAGAAAAACGATTCAATTTCTTGATTTACTATTATGTTAAAATTATGAGTAGATATTTACTTTACATGTGCTCAATCTGTGCATATATATAGCGAGCGACTATTTCGTGACTCCTGAATGGTCGGCCTGTTCGAAGTGCGGAAATTATACAATACTCAATTGCACAGCCGTCACGAAGACATATCTAGATGATTTTTATATAATTGAACATACATAATATCAAATGAGGTGCTAGTGCTTAGTAAATTTCATGTATACTTAAATACGTAGATACGAAGACATTTATCAAATTCTACTATAACTTTTGTAGCCTCATTGGGGGGATTGATCCCCCTATCTACGCCACTGCTTGATAGTAATGCAGTATTGTACATACTACGGTCATTGTGCTATATCTTTTGGATTTGAAATGATGTCTGTTAATTAAATACTTCATTACGTCCGTTACATGTTCATGTTCCACATCTCTAGCTTGGAAAAAAGGAGCGTTTAGTGTAAAGAGTTTCTACACTATAATTTTCAAGTACCTTAGTTGACAATAATCTGTTAAGATTCATCAGTTGTCTATCCTTGAAAAGTTTTTTCGGTAGGTATGCGGGCTCAAATGCATATTATTTGAACCCTATAACAGCCTAAAATTTAATTTTATGAGTATACATGATTATTTCATTATTGATCAATGATTATGAACTATTTTACCAAAAATTATATTGAAATAAATAGTTTACTGAACTGTTCATCAAAGTCTGTTATTGCTAAAAAATCAAAGAAAAATAAATATAATACTACACAGGCACATATATATATATATATATATATATATATATATATATATATATATATATATATATATATATTTATATATATATATATATATATATATATATATATATATATATATATATATATATATATATATATATATATATATTTATATTATATATATATATATATATATATATATATATATATATATATATATATATAGGGTGATTTACATAGACCGTGCATTAGAATTTTTTCAACTAATCGGTCATTCTGTTCTACCTAAAATATTTTCATTCCTACCGCTATACAGAGGATATGTCAAACGTCGGTACCAACTATATTATTTTAAATGGAAACCTACATTTTTTTACATTGTTCGAATGGCCTTTAGATTATGAGTTCGAACAACCTAAGTATTGTTATTTTATCTATTACAGTTTTTGATATACTTACATTTTTCTGAAAAATATTACTGCGTTAGTAGTTAAGATAGAAATATGTAGGTAGCTCGCAAACTGTTATAAAGCAGGAAACCAAATTTTTGTAGTAGTTAGTTGACAGTCGAGGCTAACACCTGTCCATGGTCCCATTTTGTACCATATGGGCGCAGGAAATTTTCAAATGTCGCATTCAAAAATTGTCAAAAACTCAATTTTTTCAAATGGCACCTACTATTATTTGACACCATTCGAAAGAAAATTAAATTTGAAAATGAGTTACTTAAGCTTTTCCTATTCCTATCGAGTTATTTAATAAAAATCATGAAATATCCAGATATTTCTTGTTTTTTGGAGTAGGCCATGGAAATAAAAGACAATTGTGACAAGTTAATCAAAAACATGAATTCCTATTCAATTACACAAGATAAATTATTATTAATGAACAATATCGACAGAAGTCTAACATAATTGTCCAATATGTCCACCATTTTTGTTCAAAATTTCACTTATTCAACTTTCAATAGATTGCACTTCTGATTTCATTGGAATCGAGGCTGTCAAAAGTTTGTATTATTCTCTCAAGTCATCAATATTGTGAACTGGTGAAGAAAAGACCAGTTATTTTACCCTACTCCAAATGTAAAATTCTAAAGCGGTAAGATGAAATTATTTTTCAATCGTTAGAACTTTATCCGTGTCATACTCGGTAAGTTTGGATAGGTACTTTAAATTGAACTTACGCACAGTTTGCTGCATAATTTTTTTTCAACACGACTTCGTTTGGATAATTTTCCATTTTCGAATCAATTTTATTTCAGAATTAGCACAACTCTATTTCACTTGCTTGCTATTGTCTTTTATTTTCATGGCATACTACAAAAAAAACAAGAAATATCTGGACATTTCTTGATTTTTATTGAATAACTCGATAGGAATTGAAGTTAGGTATAGGGAAAGCTGAAGTAACTCATTTTTAAATTCAATTTTCTTTAGAATGGTGTCAAAAAAATAGTAGGTGCCATTCAAAAAAATTGAGTTTTTGACAATTTTTAAATACGACATTTGAAAATCGCCTGCGCCCATATGGTACAAAATGGACCATCGATGGAACATCAGGTGTTAGCCTAGACTGTCAAATAACTACTTCAAAAATCTGGTTCCCTATTTTCGAACAGTTTGCGAGCTACATCTTTTTTTCTCAACTACTAACGACGGTAATATTTTTCGAAAAATGTAAGTATATCAAAAACTGTAATAGAATAACAAAACTAAGGTTGTTCAAACTCATAATCTGAAGGCCAATCGAACAATGTGAAAAAAATGTAGGTTTCCATTTGAAATAATAAAGTTGGTACCGACTTTTGACATATCCTGTATAGAGGTAGGAATAAACATATTTTAGGTAGAACGAAACCGATTACCAAAATTCAACTTTCTAATCGAACAGTAAGTTGATAAATTTCTAATGCACGGCCTACGTAAATCATCCTGTATATATATATATATATATATATATATATATATATATATATATATATATATATATATATATATATATATATTAGGACCAATTCTATTCACCATATATATGAACAAATTATTATTCTGAATAAAGGAAAAATTAAGAGTTTCGCTGATGACACTGCGATAGCTTACTCAGGAGATGAATGGTACAACTTCAAAACCAAATCAGAATTCGAGAATATTTATTACTGGTTACAGCAACACCTCCTAAATATAAATATAGAAAAAAATAAAGTACATACCATTTGCAGTGGACAATCGCTGACTGCCATCGAATGAACCTCTTGTAATTAGGATAGTAGATAATACTTTTACCATTCCTTCAACTTATGAGTACAAATATCTAGGATTCATTCTGAATTCGCACCTCAAATGGGATTCTCAAGTCAGTAGCTTGAAGGATTAATATTCAAGAAACTCTAAAATATTTTAGAAATTTGTCAATTATTTATAAGGCTCTAGTGGAGTCTCTGATACGATTCGACATTGTTGCCTGGAGTGGTGCACATAAGGTAGGGATAAAAAAATTTGGAAATCCTGCTAAAATGGCTGTTAAAAGTCAACCCATCTGTACTGCTGTATGAACAGGCTGACGTATGGGATATACGATATACTGCTATTTTGTACATCGTTGCTGCATTATATAAAGAAAAATATAGACAGTTACAATTCTATTAAACATAGTGTGAACACTAGAGCTAGATATAGCGATAGATCTTTATTAGTGCCTAAATATAATAAATCTATTAGGTATACTTCCATAGCTACTCATTTGAGGCACCGACAATTTATAATGAGTTTCCATTGGGATTGGGAAATATTATTGACATAAAAAAAATCGGTCGTAATCTATTTTTCATACCTAACCCTAAATGATAAGGCTGGTCCACCCCAAACATTATTTTAAAATTTTTTTGGCAAAATTTTTCTGAAATTTAATATATATATATATATATATATATATATATATATATATATATATATATATAAATATATATATATATATATATATATATATATATATATATATATATATATATATATATATATATATATATATATATATATATATATATATATATATATATATATATATATATATATATATATATATTATATATATGAGTTGCCCATTCAAAACCCTTCACATGGAATTTTAATGGTAGGGGATGTACAGGAGAATCGCAAGACTACTAGAAGTGAATTGCTTGCAATTTAAATAACTGCTTTAGTTTAATTTTACACTTTTTCAACAAGTTTTGTACTTTCAAAATGATGTTCCACTTGAACCCTGTGCCTTACAAGATTCTTAAATAGGTTGTTGCCACACTGTGTAGGGGGATTACTCTACTTCCATTAATTTAAGATAAAAATATGTCCAGGATTTTTCCAGAAAAACACCATTAAAAAATTGTTTTTAAATGCGCCACCCAGTATACACCCACATATATTTATACATAAGTATATATATATATATATATATATATATATATATATATATATATATATATATATATATATATATATAGATATATATATAGATAGATAGATAGAAAGATTTATTCGTTCACATGGGATCCATAAGGATATTGAACTTGTCTAAATACAATTATCATAATACAGATTATTGTTAAAAATATATAGGAATTAAAAAACAAACTATTACAGACATATAAATACAAACATTAACAAAATATCACAGTCATTTACATTGTTAAAATATTGTCCTAAAAATATTCATTAAGGGCATAATATGCTCTGGAGACCAGGAATACTTTTAGTCGTTTTTTGAATTGTTTTAATGTTAAGTCTCGTATTGCTTGAGGAAGATGGTTCCAAATCTTCTTAATCGAGAATTCGACATTTTTTAGTAGGTACTGTTATTTGTTGGAGGACGGCTGGAGGTTGTTTTTATGCCTAGTATTATAATTGTGTTCCGCTATACTTTTCGACAATAAATCATAATTTTTTTTTATAAACATTGAAGACTCTAAAATATATAGGCTTATGGCGGTCAGTATTTTTTTTGTATGAAAACCGGTTTGCAGCTCTCTCTCATTCGCAATCCACACATACTTCTCAGGCATCTTTTTTGTAGTATTAGTACCCTTGCATACTCGACGTATTTCCCCAGAAAACAATTCCATATATTTGACTGTACAAAGGCGTGAAATGCCAACATAGCAACATCCACACTCACTGACATAGACAGTATTTTTAGAGCATAGTTATGTCTAGCTAGGCCCAAACAGAATAGTTCAGTGTGTTCTTTCCAGTCCAGCCTACAGTCAATTGTCACTCCCAGAAATAATACTGATTTACATGGTTTTGAAATTCTATCATTGTACACAATTTCAAAATTTTCGGAATCTCCCCCTCTGCTAAAATTGACAAACTGCGTTTTGTCAACATTCAGCGGCAGGTTGTTCCTGGAAAACCAATCTTCAAGCTCATTCATACTTTCTTTCACCCTTGTCTCGCATTCATTCCTTGTCTTTTCAGTTATAATCAGTAAAGTGTCATCAGCATACAATACGATATTCTGGCTAACCATGTTTGGCAGTTCATTTACATAAAGTATATAAAGAAGTGGGCCCAAGATTGAGCCTTGTGGCACCCCTCTCAGAACAGTCAAATCATCTGATTTTATTAAATTTCCACTCATGTCAGTCTCAACTACACGCTGCTTTCTATTAAAAAGATAGGACTGCACTAAAGTCAATGCCACCCCCCTTATTCCATACCTGCTTAGCTTGCTACTCAGTATTGAGTGGTCAACCGAGTCAAAAGCTTTGGAAAGGTCTAAGCACAGCGCTACTGTATCCCTATTGTCATTAAGCGATTTTGAAATATCTTCTAAGGCCTGATACACAACCCTTACTGTACTTTTCCCTTTTCTGAATCCACTCTGCCTGTCCGTTAAGATTTTATGAGATTCATTATAGGTCACTATGCGATCATACATTATTTTTCAGATATCTTATTTATGTTAGACAGGAGTGTGATTGGCCTATAGTTCTCAATTTTATTTTTTTCATTTTTTTTTGTAAATTGCCCTAACACAACCCAGCTTTAATGCCTCTGGATAAACTCCCGTTAAGAAAGTCAAGTTAATGATATGAGCAATAGGCTCTGCGATTTCATGTACTGCCGTTTTTAGTACTGAAACAGGTATCTCGTCATATCCCACGGATGTTTTGTTCTTCAGATTTTTTATAACCTTTGTAACTTCATTTGCGTTTGTTAGACTGAAATTAAACGTTAGATTGTACTCATTTATCTTATCAAAGTCTACTTCACCATTGATAAGATTAGGACATGCATTTATGAAATATATATTTGCTTCATCGAGTATTTGCATCGGGGTTATTTCTTTATCTTTACTCATACTTTTTAACAAGGTATTTTCCCTCTTACTATTATTACCTTTGATTTGCTTATTTACAAGAGACCAATCTGCTTTTGCTTCATTGTTTGACTGAATCATTTTGTTGTTATTACAGTATACATATATATATATATATATATATATATATATATATATATATAATATATATATATATATATATATATATATATATTATATATATATATATATTAAATAAAATAAATATATATATATATATATATATATATATATATATATATATATATATATATATATATATATATATATATATATATATATATATATATATATATATATATATATATATATATCAGTGGCGGCTCGTGAGGTTTTGGTTTGAGGAGGCTACAAGAGGTGTTAAAAAATACACCATAGGCGAAAATTTCTAGGATTTCAAGGTCAACCGCCTTATAATTTAAAGAAAATCAAAGTAAAACAAGCACCCTAAGCTATTAATTTGTTTTCACTTTCGAGTGTCTACCTTGAGACCTACAACTCCTATTTACAATATTCACAAAAACTCTTCTCAGCCAATTAATTAAAAAAATCAGTAGGTACCTTAACGAATTTGTTAACAGCTGGTGAGAGCAAATAAAAAGTTATTATATAGTTTTGAAGATTAGCGGGATTCTGCGATCTTTAACGTTAGCAAAATGATCTATATCCTCATAAAATTTTTTGTCTTTCGCCAAAAGTTTTACCAATTCCTTTTCAATAGACAACAAACTAATATTTTTCAAACGATCCTGGCTCATTGAATTTCGTAAATAAGTTTCAATTCTCTTAAGAGTGGAAAACGAGCGCTCTACGGAAGCCGATGTCACCGGGATAGAAACAATTAGACATAAGAGTTTATAAACTTGGGGTAAATCTTGATTCAAATCATTATCAAAAAGGTATTTAATAGTCCTCACATGATTTTCATTTTGCCCAAAAATTTCATTGTCATTATAAACAACACACAGTTCACTTTTTATGGCCACCTTATCAAAAAAAGTGTATTTTTGACATAAATTTTCCAAAAGGTTATCTAGAAAATTAGCCAAAAATCCGGTTAACAAATTTTTATTGAGTAAGTCGAAGAAATGCAGTTCTTTCAAATCAGAGAACCTTATTTCTGTTTGACCCCTAATAGTATCAAAAATTTCATAAAATATTTGCTTATAGTGAAGCTCCATATCTGCGTAACTGAATTTCTTTCGTTTTGGGCTAAATTGAGTCGTATCATCAGTAGTTTGAAATACAGAAAATAGTTTTTTAAAATAAACTTCTGCACGAAATTCTGAAATTTTTTCCAAAAGAAACTTGAGCCGATTTCGTGAGTAAATTACATCTGAAAACTTGTACTGTAAGATTTGAAAAACAATTTCTGTTTGTTCAAAAATTAATTTAAAGATGTTTAAAAAATATATAAATTCCTTATCTTGTAAGTAAGATATTAATCCGCGTGCTGTATTTAAAGTTACTTTATCGGTGAAAAATTCCTCACTTTCAACTAGGTATAGAATTAAATCCTCAAATCCTAAGCGTCCCCAAACAGAGACTTTTTCACTAGTAAAAAGTAAACACTGCCAACAAAATAATTTATTTTTTACCTGTGATCCGGTTAGGCAAGGATGTCTCTCAGAATTCCTTGTATTAAAACCGCGGTTTTGTTGTCTGTTACGCTGCACCAAATTGTTTAATTCAGGGGTAGGTCGCAATGTTTTTATCAAAACTTTATCCTCATAACTTAGTGCACTAAAGTTATGGGATTAGAAATATTCCACTAAGTCACCATAGAAATTTTAGAAATTAACTTCAGTAACCAAACTCATTTTAAAACAATACGCGAGCAATATAAGTAAACACGCTGCCATTAGTAACTACGATCACACTACGATTCCTTTCCAACGAATTCACTCGATGTCACGCGAAATTCTATAGTTGTGATTGGTCGACATTGTATGAGACTGGGTTCCTATCCGTGTTGCCATTTACAAGTGTTTTACTTTTCTATTGCAATGAAGTATTCATTCGGAGTATTTGCACCGTTGTTTGCTTTTCTGTGGCAGGCATAATGAACGTTGAGACTATACCTTTCCATGCCTCCGCAGCGTTGCCACAAATCTTGAAATGAATGAAATGCAGTAAATGTAAATACCTTCAATCGTAATTAATAAATTATATTATATAATGTAGGTTGAAAGGAAGGTGGGTGCATAAAATAATATGATTTTGATTAATATGAATATGCTGACTATTCAATATAATATATTAGTGATACACGGAATATGATTGAGGAGGCTTAGCCTCCTTAGCCTCCTTTGACTAGCCGCCCGTGATATATATATATATATATATATATATATATATATATATATATATATATATATATATATATATATATATATATATATATAAATATATATATATATATATATATATATATATATAAATATATATATATATATATATATATATATATAAATATATATATATATATATATATATATATATATCTGTAATACAATTGAAATTTCAAGATTCAAGACAGACAGGGCCTATTTCGTAATCATTAAAAAAACAAATATTGTAATAAAAAACTAAATCAAAATTTTTTATTACTTACGTAAATTGTGTCAAATACAAAATTAATTAGTTTTAAATTCCATACTGTACACTAAACAGTTGATTGTACTGACAATGAAATGACTAATCTATGGAATTATTAAATTCAAATCAAATAATTTATCCTATGCCATATCTAACAACCTATTCAAAGATGTCGGTATCCAGGTGGTATTATTTTGTGAATAAAACACAACATTTCTATCTATGTAGCACTGTACACCATTTGAACCAAGTCTATAAACTTGCTTTGCTTCTCTGAATTTATTTGTTATTGGAACAAACAGAATTCCTTTTTCTTCACATCTTTTGGCTATGAGATCCTTGAAACCTTGAGGGATCTTTGATGCTGTTTTTACTGCCTCTGCAAAACTCTGAAAAAGAATAAACAATTATATTCCAACCACAAAAATCTTTTTTGTATAGATATAAAAATGATGAAATTGTTATTTCAACTAAAATATTGAAAATTTTCGTTAATAGGTTGCTTTAATTAACCATCAAATGTTCTTACCATTATTAAAAATAAAATGGACGATTTAGCATATAATATAAATAAAATATCATACATATCAAGGAAACATTGAATTAAAAAAATAATTGTCATAACTTTATAGAGCTTATTTCATCAGCATTTAATGGAGAAAATGGAAGAAATCGGTGTAAGGAACACATCAGCTGATCTGATAAGATCGTATTTATATAACCGAAAACAGCATGTTTACATAGAGAAACAAGAGGGACAAGCCTTATCAGATGCAGAGGAATTAAAGATGGGAGTACCACAAGGAAGCATTATGGGGCCACTTTTATTAATTGTGTACATGAATGATGTTGAAAGTCTCATAAAAAATAATTCTTTCGCATCTATAACAACTTATGCAGATGACACAAATATCCTTATTAGGGCACAAGAATACAATGAACTGATAAAAAGAACATCGGAAGTGTTGAAAAATATTGAAGGATGGTTCTTAAAAAATAAACTTCATATGAATAAAGAAAAAACACATGCCATTCTATTTAAATCAACACATGCAGGTTTTGAAACCCCAAACGAATTTGTGATGTCAGAAAGAACTCAAGAGTTAACTCCTACAAAATTCCTTGGAATCTATGTGGATGATATGCTGAAATGGGAGGAACATATTTCCAAATTAGGGAACAGCTTGGCCTCAGTCTGCTATTCGTTGGGCATATTAGCAAGATATCTAGACAGATCCTCCATGAAAACCATTTATCATGGTGTGTTAGAATCGAAAGCAAGATATGGAGTTATGTTCTATGGACACTCTGCTAAAGCAATTCAAATATGCAATCTCCAGAAAAGGGCTCTTAGAATCATTCTCAAATTAGAACACAGGGAATCATGCAGAGGAAGATTCAAGAAATATGGCATACTAACTATTATAGCAATGCATATACAGGAATGTCTAATTTTTGTCTTCAAAAACAAAAATAAATTTGAATTGAACTCGTCTAACATAATAATAATAATAATAATAATAATATTTATTTAGCATAAAAAAGCTATTAACAACACAATTTTTTCAGTATGAGTATACAGACTTAAAAATGTTCATAAACATAATTGATTAACAATTTTTTAAAGCATCTATAACTATTCGAGTTTTTTATATTTCTTGGCATAGTGTTATATAATCTGATACCCTCACTGAATGTTGAGTTATTCATCTGTGTGGTGTTATAGGAATTCATATAAAAATTATTTCGTTGCCGTGTTTCATATCCATGTATATCATTAACGTTCTGCAAATATTCCTTCAAATAACTAGGTGTCATGTTATGTTCTATTTTATGAACATAATCAAGTGTTCTAAATACAATTCGCTGATTCACGTTCATTAGGCTTAAGACTTTTAGCATCATTTTATGCTATTTTTATATATTTTTATATATTTTTATATATTATATATATTATTATATATATTTTATTATTTTTATCATATATAACACAAGAACAACAAACCTGAAATATCCCATTCACAAAAAAACATCTACAGAAAAAGGTCCAAAATATAAATGTATAAAGTATTTCAACTCAATGCCAGAAATGATAAAAAGTGAAACTAGATTGAATATCTATAAAAAGAAAATATACAAGATATTGCTTGATATAGAACCATACAATATTCAAGAATTTTTTGTAGGGGTTGGAAATCTGAAGAAAAACATCTAAATAGCATTATCTTTGTCATCAATTAATTTATTTTTTTGACTATATTTCATTTCAAAGATTATAGTGAGTCATTGTATCTTTTATTTGAAATAAATATTATTATTATATTATTATTATTATTAATAATTTTCCCCAATCGTTATTGTATATTTATTCAAAATATGAAATCATAATGGTAACTGCAGATTGATCAACCTCATTCAAACATTTCGAAAGAACCTTAAAAATTATGAAATGACCTTAAAGGCATTTCTCTAAATGTATATTAACTGAAGTATCAAATTGTTAATTGAATTCTAAAATAATAATGTATAGTACATTTAAAACAAGAATATATCGAAATTTACTTTAATTATACTAAAAATATTTCAAAGTAGAAACAAATAAAGAAACTTCAATATTCAGGATGTTAAATTTATTTCTTGTTTGATTAATGCGAATGACGGCCATCGAAAGTATGTGAATATGTACTACTTTTTCAAACATACTAACCTCAACTTTCGGAGGTGGTGGGGGTGGCGGTACATTAGTTTCTAGTGTTGTCAAATACGATATTGATTCCCTTGCTCCGGGTTGTTGGCCCAAATTCACAGCTCTATTCATCATTTCCAGCGCCTTGTGAAAGTTTTCCTTGATAGTGGGTTGAGCAAGAAGTTCTTCTGACAGCATCCGTTTCCACCCAGCGTACCACTCAGTTACTTGGGTGTAGTTGGGGTTGTGATTCAACCAGAGTGACAGAACCTGAAGCCAACGAGGAAAGAAGAACTTGTCAAGAATAAGGGTCATATTTCCAACAGATAACATATCTCTCCAGTCCATCACCCAATGCCATCCATCTGAAACAAAAAAAATTATTACTTTGATACTCTTTTTGTTTTCGAAAAATTTGGAGTCGACAAAAAAAAAAAAAAAATATATATATATATTGGACTGAATAGCACGTAATAAATAACAAAGAACGGCCACAGCCGAAAAAATTTTTAGTGAGACATAGTAGTCTTTCTATTCAAATTTTTTCAAATCAATAAATGTCAAAGAAATTTCAATTTTTTCAAAAGTTTTGATAAAGCCACGAATGTCGTGGCGAAACGTCAACTTTTTAATAAAATCGAGTTTTTTGAGATTCAACAAGCCTGTTATTGCTAATAATTATCAAAAGATTATATATATATATATATTATATATATATATATATATATATATAAATAAATATATATATATATATATATATATATATATATATATAAATAAATATATATATATATATATATATATATATATATATATATATATATATATATATATATATATATATATATACTAGTCGGATTTCAAAAATATTTCGACAAAATTTAGAATGAACTTTCAGGTTGGACATATACTATATCCCGTTAAAATAGAAGGGCTTTTCGTGGCGACCCATTTTGCAACTAAACTCAAAAAAAAACGGTCGAGCGAATGCGTTTTTCACGAACGACGCTGCCTTAACGGTAAGAGATAACATGCTTTCTTCAGAAAAGTTGTAGAACTCAAAAAGGTGTGTATAACATATAACTAGATGTTAATACACAAAATGAATTCTACTTAGGATCTATTTATGTATTATCCTCGACATATAGATGACCTTTTTTTAGTCTACTTTAGTTACACCCGAGAGGCCATTCTAAATTTTGGTGAAAGAATTCATGAAATCGAATGAGTAGTTTTGGAGACATTGTTTGGAAAATTAGTTTCGTGTTTTTGCAAAAAACTAAATAAAATACGCTATGGTGTCAGCAAGTGGCAAGGGCAAAGGCGCGCACGACTACGAGATATACACACCGCACTTGTCCGGAATTGTGTTAGTGTTGACAATTAGCTGACAAGTTCACGTGAGCATAGTTATAATCATCAAATTTTAGGGTTATCAACGGGAATATATTCTGCGTTTTTTAGAGGACCTGTCAAAGTCAGGTGACGTCACCGTTCAGTGTACCGCCACCATCTTAGATTTTTTTAAATGGCAACGTAGGTCGAGTTATATATCGTAGAAAAGCTAATTTTTTTCTCTTTCCAAAAATATAGAACAAGTACCACATTGCTAAGAAAGTATCCTATATCATATGTGTGTTGATTTTTCTGTAATTTGGAAGACTGCTGGTACGACACTGGAATACGGTTAATAAAAAAAACAATAGTAAGCAATGAAAAAATATATCAAAAATCAAATGTCAGAGTTCATTTTGTCTTTTTATTTGATAACAGCAGTTTTCAAATCATATTTTCAAATAGTAAATTGATTTAATCTTTTTATTTGATGCATGCAGTGTTTGAGTTGTATTTGTGAAAAGTAAATTAAGAATGGTGTACCGGGTGTCTGATTAAGAGAGGCACGCGGCTGTATCTCACAAACTATTCGTCGTGGAGACTTACGGTAAAAAAATTCATAACCAAAGTGGCCAACAGAAAATCCTGGAAATTATTTTCAGGTTTCTAAGATGGCCGCCAGGGGGCGTAACCGCCATCTGAAACTTTTAAAGTGATTTTTTTCTGAAATTCATCTAGTGAATATACCAAAAACATATTTTTTGTTTAAAGCTGAGCTTTGTTCGAGTCATTTTTATTTGACACTTTTTGACGTATCTATTGAAATGAAGTGGTGGGGGGTGATTCAATGTTTGTTTGAATAAACAGCTGTAACTCCTGAACGACTGAACGGATTTCAACAAATTTGATCTCGTTGGGAAAAGCATTTATTGCTTCATCGAAAACATTTTATCTGTAATCTGTCAAATTTTAAGTTATGCCGGTAGAGAGCGTTTTTTGATATAATAACAGAAAATTGGTAATTTCTCTAAAAAGTTAAATGCAATAACATAACTTTTTTTCCATAAAAATGTATTGTGATGATGCCAAAATAGGCTAGTGAAAACCGTATCTCGATATCTTATCCCTAGCCTGAAATATCGAAGAAAGAAAATTTAGTTATCATATGATTCAAAAAGACGCCATCACACCGGTATTTATTTTCATTTATCTGTATTTTTCCAAGAATCAATGATGAAATTTCATCATTCAATGAATATCATATAGGTACTCGAATTCTTAGTTCAAAAAAATTTTATAAAATCGTTTAGGGGCATAATAATCAATAAATATAATTTGTTAAAGTGCAAGAAGGTAGTCAGAAGAAGAAGAGCAGGCCATGAAGGAAAAATAAATGCCTAAAATCAACTTGTCAACAAATATTAAAAATGAACTTATAATGGCAGTGTAATGAGTTTTTGTGGCACACACAAGTAAGGACTGAAAACTATTGAAATGCATTTACGAACAATGAAGATGTTGATATGTTTGCGGTATATTTTGAATGTCTTCAAAATGCGGCAATGGCACAAAGATTATATAGAACTCGATTTCCAAATTGGCGTTCATGCCATGCGAGAATTTGTTGGGCATATTTGAAGAAAATAGAGAATTTTCATCTGAAATTTATAGGGTCGAAGCTGCCAGTATTACGCAAATTTCGGACTAAACGCGGAAAAATTCTCGCATGGCGTAAACGCCGAATATAGAGCACTGTATATTCTTTGTGCCAATGCCACATTTTGAAGAAATTCAAAATATACCGCAGTGATATCAACAGCTTCATTGTTTGTAAAAGGCATTTCAATCTTTTTCAATCCTTACTTCTGTGTGCCACAAAAACTTATTAAACTGCCACTATATGTATAATTTTAGTATTTGTTGACAAGTTGATTTTAGGCATATGATTTCCCTCCATGGCCTGCTCTTCATATACTGACTACATTGCACTTGCATATTATTACATTGGTTATTATGCTCCCACTCGATTTTTTTTTGAAGGTTTTGAAATAAGAATGCTATTTTTTGAAAATCATAGTATTATTAAATTTCATTATTGATTCTTGGAAAAAATATAAATAAATGAAAATAAATACCGGTGTGATGGCGTCTTTTTGAATCATATGAAAACTGAATTTTCTTTCTTCGATATTTTAGGCTAGGAATGAGATATCGAGATACAGTTTTCACTAGCCTATTTTTGCATCATCACAATACATTTTTGAAAAAAAAGTTATGTTATTGCATTTAACTTTTTAGAGAAATTACCAATTTTCTGTTATTATATCAAAACACGCTATCTACCGGCATAACTAAAAATTTGAGAGATCACAGATAAAATGTTTTCGATAAAGCAATAAATGCTTTTCCCAACGAGATCAACTTTGTTGAAATCCGTTCAGGAGTTACAGCTATTTATTCAAAAAAACATTGAATCACCCCCCACCACTTCATTTCAATAGATACGTCAAAAAGTGTCAAATAAAAATGACTCGAATAAAGCTCAGCTTTGAACAAAAAATATTTTTTTAGTACATTCACTAAATGAATTTCAGAAAAAAATCACTTTAAAAGTTTCAGATGGCGGTTACGCCCCCTGGCGGCCATCTTAGAAACCTGAAAATAATTTCCAGGATTTTCTGTTGGCCACTTTGGTTATAAAATTTTTCACCGTAAGTCTCCACGACGAATAGTTTGTGAGATACAGCCGCGTGCCTCTCTTAATCAGACACCCGGTACTTATCGGAAAAAGAAAGGATCCAGATACTAATGTTAATGGGATATGGCGATAAAAAACGTACATATGAAGAAGTACGTCATTTGCTCGATGATTTAAATCCTCAACATGCCCCTATAAGTAAATAAAACAGTTTCCAGAATATTAAATAAATTCAATGAAAACGGTAGCGTACAGGATCGCCCAAGGTCTGGCAGACCATAACTGCACTGCAACTAACGTAAGATAAGACTTCAGACGTCCTAGTAGATGTTCAACAAAATCATCAATCATCTACGAATAAGTCCAGTAACTTTATACATCACAGCATGCGTCAAATCCGGTAGTTCTGATTTTTTGCAGACTTGTTTATGATGTTGACCTAATGAATAACCCAAGTTTGTGACCTCGAGCGCCGAACGCAACTTTGTCAAAAATCGAAAAAACCCCTAAAAATTGTTTTTTTTTAAAATAAATTTTGGCGATTATAACCCCAAAGGACTAGTTTTTGAGAAAACTTTTCCAATACGTTTTTAAAGAAGACTAAATTTGCTATAATATGATATTAAAATTGACTATGTAGACCCAATACTTTCCGAGATCAATCCTTTCAAAGCTTATCAGTTTTTTCGAACTTCACAATTTTTTGCGATTCTGTCGTTCTGAATGAATTTTGACCCTGATTATACTATCGAAGTCCTGTACTTTTATGATGGGATGTTAAAAAAAACAAGAAGTATGAACGATGAAGTTTGAACTAAGCTACGAGTAATGAAGCAAAAAAGGTAAATACAACAAAAGTTAATAAGTTTATTTGTTAGGAAATTGAGTAATATTCAAAATCAAAAAATTTAATTTATTTAGCACTCTTGGAAGGTCCCGGTTGAGGTTCGTCCGTATCTGGATCAACGTATTGAGATGGCAAATCCCCATCAGCGGATGGTGATGAATCGTCAACGTCTTGTACCCACAAGTCATCCTCCACTTCGACATCGGACAGATCGTCGCCTTCTGGGATATCTACTACTACAACATCAGGTATATTGTCACAAGAGGTGCCGCTGCAGTGCCTGTAGACTGATGAGCATTTTAATCCTGCCTTCCTGCAGCTGCACGTGTTCGCACAACCCTTCGTGCAGCCTCAAGAAATTATCCGCAAGAGCTGTTGTGGGGCTGCATCATTTTTGGGTTGGAGCCATGTGGCGTGGATATCCACCCCCAGGAGAGGCGCACTTGACCTTCACTTGAAGTCTCCTTACATACACAAACCCACGCTGGGACTGGGGTCAAACATTTTGAGATTTTGAGTTCAAACGTTACTCACGTTAATGGTAGTAGGCCAGTCAACGTGATAAAGTTGAGAAATTATGAACTTTGAAAGAAATAATCTCGGAAAGTATTGGATCTACAGAGACAATTTTAGTATCATATTGTAGAAAATTGCGTTCGGCGCTCGAGGTCACAAACTTGGATTATTCATTAAGCCAACATCATAAACAAGTCTGCAAAAAATCAGAACTACCGGATTTGACGCATACTACCCCATACTGTTACTGGATCAGTATGAATTGGCAAGAAATCATGATATTAGCAGGAAGTCGGTACAAACAATTTTGCGTTAAAATAAGTTCCATTCATACAAAATTAAAAACCACCAAAAATTAGCTGAGGATGATTTTGATCGAAGATTAGAGTTTTGTGAAACGGTGCTAGAGAAAATTGGTGATCAAAATAATTTCTTAGATTCGATTGTATTCAGTGATGAAGCTACATTTTGTCTAAACGGCACTATTAATCGACATAATTGCCGGTACTGGCAAGATTCTAATCCCCAATGGATGGATGAGGCCCATACACAATACCCACAAAAAGTTAATGTATGGGCAGGTTTGGTGAAAAACCATATCATTGGTCCATTTTTTATCGACGGCGCTCTTACTGGTGAAAAATATCTTGACCTTCTACTGAATCAAATTACACCTGAAATTACTGCTCTATTTCCAAATATGAATGTATATTTCCAACATGATAGTGCACCTGCGCACTTTCATAAAAACGTTAGGCAATGTTTGGATATCTTTCCTTCAGAGATGGATTGGTCGAAGAGGTGTAAGTGAGTGGCCAGCAAGATCTCCCGACTTGAGTCCACTTGATTGTTTCTTATGGGGATCCCTGAAGGACTCTAAAGCTTGCATACGTCGTATCAACAATTCCATTCGAAGCTTCCAAGACAGATTGTATTATTACCAAGAAACAGGTGGCCAACACTTTGAGCACTTGTTATAAAGAAACTGTTGATTATGTGTTATTATTCTAGTTAATTTTTTTGTTATATGATACGTGTTGAAAAATTGAATATTTTAAGTTTTTGACACTTGTTTCTTGTATTTTTTCAGTAATGTTGTACTTATTCAGTATTTTTGAAAAGAGGAAGAAATAAGCTTTTCTACGATATATCACTCGACCTACGTTGCCATTAAAAAAAATTCAAGATGGCGGCGGTACACTTAATGGTGGGTGACGTCACTAAACTTTGACGGATCCTCTAAAAAACGCAAAATGTAATCGCGTTAATGACCCCAGAAATTGATAATTATATCTTTGATAGTTTCAGAGAAAATAGCTTGTTGCCAGACTTTCTAGCTACCCTGTATATATATATATATATATATATATATATATATATATATATATATATATATATATATATATATATATATATTCATTTGGATTGGTTTTGTATCTGTATATTATAGATTGTTGGGATTTTTTCGTGGTATAACAGATATTAAATGACTAATAAAATTGGACTTAATTTACTCGACGTTTCGGCTCTATTTTTGGAGCCTTTTACAAGAGTTTCATCAAGAGTCTGTAAGATAAAATATAATTTAAAACTAGTTCACAATAAAAAGGATGATATTAAAAATGTACCTCACTACGGATCGTTTTGTTTTATTTTCTTTGGCTGTGGTAAGTTCCAGCTCGTGTGAACGACTGGTTTATGAATCCGAAACAGGTGTCGAGTCATAATCGTTTCACGTGTCTTCGCATTATGCGCCTTTTATAATATTTGGGAGTACACAGTGCTCAAATTATTCACGTCTGAACGGTTATTGATTACATTTTGTAGATTTTTCTGGATATGTATCATTTCTAAAATTTCTCTTTTCTTTGTGTTAGTTTCTGTGGCCAAAATTCTAGTTTTGTCGTAGTTGAAACTATGTCCGTCTGTTTGTTTGTGTTTATTCAGTGCCGTGATCTGTGTTTTTGAATATTTATGCGTTTTAATTCTTTCTTTTAAGTGTTGCATTGTTTGACCTATATATGTCTTATTACAGTCGTTGCATGGGATTTCGTATACTGTGTGTGTCTTGTCCATTAGAGGTGTTTTGCTTTTGAGTTTTGTGTAAATTTGTTTTACCTGGTTTTGTGGTTTGTAGGCTATTTTTATTTCGTATGGTTTCAGTATGTGACTTATTCTTTGTGATAGTGAGGGTATGTATGGCAGTGTTGTGTATTTGGATGTTTTGTTGTTTTCATGTTTGGTGTTTGTTTGTTCTGTGTTGTATAATTCATAAGTTCTCTTTTTTGTTATTTGGTTTATCATCAATTGAGGATAACCATTTTTCTGTAGTAGTGTATTTGTCTGTTTCAATGTTTGTGGTCTAAGAATGGGTGATGTCAGTTTCAGGCTTCGGTCGATATAGTTTGTTATGATGGCTATTTTTTGTGAAATGGGATGGTTTGATTTAAAAAGTATGAGTCTGTCGGTGGATATGGGTTTCCTATACAATTTAGTGAGGATCTTATTTCCGTGTTTAATCAAAGTCATGTCCATAAAATTAAGTTGGTTGTCTTTCTCTTTTTCCATTGTGAATTTAATTTTTGGGTGGATGTTGTTGAATTTATTCTGTATTTGTTGTATCTGGTCCTCATCTGCCACTAAAAGGCAGTCGTCCACGAATCTTTTGTAGAGTGTAATATTTGTCTCTGTTTGTTTTATTATCTGTTCTTCCATGTATTCGATTGCCATTTGGACGATGGTGGCTGATAGCGGGCTGCCCATAGCTACGCCTTCTTTTTAATATGAAGGAGTTTTTTATGGTAAAATGTAATCAATAACCGTTCAGACGTGAATAATTTGAGCACTGTGTACTCCCAAATATTATAAAAGGCGCATAATGCGAAGACACGTGAAACGATTATGACTCGACACCTGTTTCGGATTCATGAACCAGTCGTTCACATGAGCTGGAACTTACCACAGCCAAAGAAAATAAAACAAAACGATCCGTAGTGAGGTACATTTTTAATATCATCCTTTTTATTGTGAACTAGTTTTAAATTATATTTTATCTTACAGACTCTTGATGAAACTCTTGTAAAAGGCTCCAAAAATAGAGCCGAAACGTCGAGTAAATTAAGTCCAATTTTATTAGTCATTTAATATCTGTTATACCACGAAAAAATCCCAACAATATATATATATATATATATATATATATATATATATATATATATATATATATATATATATATATATATATATATATATATATATATATATCTATATATACTTCATTATTTATGAAATCGATAGGTTAATCTACTAAAACATTTTCATATTATATCCAATAGATGAGAAGTTTTTATTTTCAAAATAAAGAAGCGTACTTCACCCCCATAAATTTCCTGGAAATAAAGAATTCATCTGACTCATTACCTAGATGTTGTTCATGGGGATTTATCACAAGACTCTGCATGCACAATTGCAACTTTGGTACAATATGCTTAATGAGGAAGGCAACAAAACATCCTTCAGGAAGGGCTCGTTGCCAAGGCTGTAACATAAGTTTTGCTGATCGATCCGATGGATGCCAGTTAGTCAAGGCTGCGCCCAGTTTTTCTTGAATAATAGGATAGATAGTCTCTTGAAGTCTGGAATCTGAAAATAACAAGCAGACATCTGATAATCAAATATGTCTGAAACTTATCTTGTAGAAAACGCGTGAGAGGTAGAGCTGAGGTCGTATTTTCCTCTCATTTTTGTTTTTAACATATAAATTCCTAACCCCCTAGGTCAATTTGGAGAGATAAAAAAGCTTGAATATCTGCAAAACCGCATACAAATTGTGGCGGTGAGTAAAAACATTTGAAACGCCAAATAGTACCTCTCTTTGCAGTGACTTTGGGAATACGCAAAGCTCAAAAATACTCAAAAACGTTCGAAATTTCAACATAAAAACTGCTGCAGCGATAGGAGAAATCAACACAGAATCTGTGGAGGTGTTCAAAACTCCAAAAACCTGGAAAAACATGAAATCTCTAAAATAGCTAAAACCACTATGGCGCTCTTCTCCCAAATATTAGATAAATCCACGTAAGAAATATTAACTTTCCAACTCAATTTGGATGAGATGCGAACGCAAATCCACAATAAATCTCTACCTATATATTGTCTGTCCTGCGAGAATTGGCGTTCACGTATCAATTGTATAAGACGTCGATCGCGAACAGTGTTGCCAAAAGTAATAAATAATCTTAAATCTAATTAGCTGACACAATTTTCGACAAACATGAGATATAGAAATTATTTCGGCGACCGTCAAACATGAAAGTACGTCGAGAAGGTCCAACAACATTGGAAATTTTGAACAGAATTTAACATTCAATTCATATCATTTTCATTCGGAATGTTAATTTTTCTTGAAGGATACATATGTTATGGACAGAATATTTGTCGAAATGGATGATCCGGTCACTATCAACATATAACTATTCATTCATAAATACACTTACGACGAATATAAATTTTGATAATTTCTAATTTTATTTATTTGGGTAGGTAGCATTGCGTCGTTATTTGCGCATTATGGAGGGTAGAGGTAAGGAGGACCATCTCATATTGGAAAACAGTCGCCAAAGTGTCCAGTTATAAACTGCAAATTGCAGTTCCAAAACCCTCCAGAGTGGCGCCAGAATAGCAAGAGAGCATGAAATAGGAAGGGATTCCATGCCGCGCTGTTGCCAACTTTTGTAATTGGGATTTTGAAGTTTGAAAGCTAGGTTATGTAGTTTATTTTTGAATGGGTGCTTTTATTATCTTATTTATTAGTTTATTGAATTAGTTTATTTTTGAGTCACTGTATTTTCTTTCCATAGAACTCAGTTCGTCTTCCAAAATTTTTTCAAGATACCTACTAGTCCAAAAATGCCGCTCTTCTGTTTAAAATGTGTAAAACTGTAATCGACTCATCGTGATATTCAAATCGCCATAAAAGATGCGCATAACATTGAACCTAAATCTACAGAGTACGATGAATCTGTTGGTTTTTAAGTGTCGGGAATAGGCCTGGGTAACACAGTGAAATATTGGGTGTTGAAACAATGACACTAACACAACCTAGTGTTTCAACACATTGCGTTAGCAAAATTGTGTCACGATGAAGTCGTGAGTCATGCGTTGCCTACATGTATTAAAAACAAATATGGCACTCTTAAAACTGAAACTGAAGCGCAATTTAAACACTTCTTATAATTTATTAGTCTTCTACAAGAATTTGTTAATGAGGTAAATAAAAGTAAAAACGACTTCAATATGACAACAGCGCGTCATTTGAAATGTACCCACTTGCTATTGTGGCGCCACCAATTTGACGATTTTTGACGGACACTTTTTCATACACAGAGATGGTCCTCCTTACCTCTACCCTCCATATTGCGCATGTCTGTTTCATGCTCGCCAATATTATAATATATTTTCATTTTGACTTTATAATAAATTTAATTTCTGTCAATGATTTTCAAGCTTATCCTCAAATGTGAATGAGTGAGAAAGAGAGGAGTTTCTGATGCCATAACAAGTAAATCAAAGGTAACCAAAATAAATAGCACATGAACATAGAAAATAAGAGAATAGACATCGTGGTCTATATGCAGGATAGACGTTCGTGTACCTCATAGATGGCAAATATCAAAATGGGTCAGTCATTAGTGAAATTATCTTAAATATTAATTTTATTAAATCAATATCTTCTCAAATACTTTTCAAATTTTCTTCATGCGAATAAAAGAAGATAATTAGTATATACTCCTATGTTAACTATGATTAAATCGAAAAATTCTGTTAAACCATTTTAAATCAGCTATTGAAATTATGCCAGCATTGTTAATATGCACCTACCTAGCAGTGGAATCCAAGGATGTATCCATGTATGTATGGGAACAGTATCAATCATGGGATTCCAAGAATTAACTTCTTCTTTGAGTCGTGGTATTATAAGCTGGTCGAAAATATTATCAACAATCCACTGAGCAAGCAACGGAGTCCATGATTCCAAAAGCGTTATCAAGGTATCGCAGTCTCTAGGATTCCAGGAGCTGAAAATAAGAATATTTTAAAATTAATAAAATTATGAAATCATCGAAATATTATAATTTCAACCAATGGTCCCGTAAAATGTATGTCTACGAAAAAGAAGGAATATAACTTATCATATAAAATCAATCAAATTCACCTTGACAACGACCAGACAATTCTAAAAAAATAAGATGGTATTCAATTTTAAACCATTCGTTTAGGCCATCAAACAAATCATTATGTAGTAATAGATGCATTATTTATGAGACATGTAACGCAATACTATAAAAAAATATCGATAATGCAAATATGTTATGATTTCAGTCTTACCTACATATTATTTTGTGTCACCAAACAGTCTTATAAAAAGAAATATGCTCTTTTTGTTGTATAAACAAAACAATTTTGTCAATAGTTTAAGAGATAGCTCTGTTCTAATATTTTAATTATAACTTTTTTAGGTTTCTCTTGATCAACAACAAGAATTGTTTCACATAGATACACGTCTATCAAAATATCAATCATCATGCAAGACCTGAAGGAAAAGAAATTGAAGAATTTAGATTGAATGGTTTGTACATCATTTCAATCACTATAATAACTTCTAACGGCAAAGTCCAGCTTCTGAAAGATACCTAAAAATATTGAATGAAAGAAAACCTCGGACACGGCATACGTCATATTTTAGAAAGCAGGTATCTCACTACATGTGGCCAACAGTAAAGTAAACGGAACCTTTTGAACAATGTGATTCAGCTTTCCGTATACTATTTCTGGTTAATATTTTTTTAACAATGATTTTGAAAACATGGTTACTATTAATATTCTAAATATTATTTAGTAGGAGCATATGTATATTATATAATTTTTTCGGGAAATTTTGGAATAAAAAGGTATCGTAGGCAAGAAGCTAAAAAATCGGAGTTTGGAGAGTTTTTGCACCCCAAACTTCCACCAAATTGAAAGCTAGTTGAATTTGAACGTCGATTGATAGAGCAAGATTCCAGAGCCGCCAGACGTTACTTATTCTCTCAGCAATAATATTTATGGGATGAAGTAGTGCTCGTATGTGCTTTCAGTGTATGGATACCTGCTAACTTGTGCCGACGGCCAATTTCCAGGTATCAGGTGCTGAAGATGGAAAAAAACTTAGCTAACTTTTCTTATTTTCTCAGTCTTGGTTTTTATATATGATACTCAGAGAACTATTTCAATACCTTATGCAAGCAGCCAGACCGATCGTATGGGTCAAACATCCCGCCAGACACAAATAAAGTGTCCCTATGAGTATGACAGTATGAGCGAAACTTCATGATTTGCTCATTCAAGTGCGATAGTGATTATGTATGCGCGTCGATGTCATGACATTTCGCTCATACTGTCATACTCATAGGGACACTTTATTTGTGTCTGGCGGGATGTTTGGCCCATACGATCGGTCTGGCTTCTTGCATAAGGTATTGAAATAGTTCTCTGAGTATCATATATAAAAATCAAGACTGAGAAAATAAAACAAGTGAGTTGAGTTTTTTTCCATCTTTAGCACCTAATACCTGGAAATTGGCCGTCGGCACAAAGTAGCAGGTATTCACACACTGAAAGTACATACGAACACTACTTCATCCCATACATATTATTGCTGAGAAAATAAGTAACGTCTGGCGGCTCTGTGATCTTGGACTATGAGGTTATACTAAGGAAGTGCCTTTTGGTGGTATAATTTTTTTTTATTTCACCGCCCCTTTTTTATCTATAGATTTCTTTTCCTGATGTTTCGGGATTTGCGCACGTCCACAGCTCATCCAGATTGAGTAACCTGGTTGGAATTTCATACGTGGATTGAGTTGGTTTTAATTTATTTTTTTTTAACCGCCGCCTATTTAATAAAAGGATTTTATGTTTTTACCAAATTGTCTGCTGATTGAGTTAGAGTTAGAGAGTTATTCTTAGAAAGTGCACGCTACACACATCAATTGATTTCTTTCACTGCCGCAATTTTTATGTTAAAATTTCAAGCGTTTTTCAGGAATTTTCGAGCATTACGCATGTTTTGTTGAAATAACTAAACATAAATTTTTAAAATCTGCTGTTTGGAATTTTTATAAAAACACCAACGGTTAATGCTTTGTAATGTCAGTTATGTAACCACAATTCAAGTATTTTTGAAATACTAAATAAAGTAACCATCTTGAACAAATAAATCCAGTATCATTTACGTTACGAGACGGAAAATAAACATTATGAAAATGATCTATATCCAAGTAAGTACCTACTTCCAATTCCACTGAGAAAACAATACATCAACTTCAAGTACAACAGAAAGAATCCCAATATCAACGTCAACTTTATTTAGAAAAACCTGCAAAACTTTGCATTCATACTCCAAACTGCATCTTACTTACTGAAGATAGTTTGGAATTAGATTAAAATGGACCTCTCACAGTACTGGTGTACTGTGTAAATTGCAATTACTATGTGTTTTATGAATTATCTGGATCTGGGGAGGAGACATTTAGAATTTTTTATCATATTCATTTGTTACTCTATTTTAGCAATTATAGATATTAATTTGATAATTGAAAGTTCGCTAAAACACCAACTGCCACACAAATGAGATTAGAACCCATGGCTATTATATTGAGACTGATTTGAGATCTTCTCTGTGAAATTGAGCTATTGCGATGATAGCACTGCTTGTTATTAAGGAATGCAGTAGTAAAAATGTTTAAACAAAATGGAAGCTTGCAGATTAGAGCGTAATATCAAACAAAAATAAAGGGATCAAGTTCGTTAATACATTAATGCTTGAGAGTTGATAGCATACTTTAAAAGAAGAATAGTATTTCTGTGTTACTGAAAAAATATAACTGATACCTCCCAACCTCTCCTGATGAAAATCATATGTGAAAAAACTGAAAATAATTTAAATTTTATTTTAACAATACATGAAATTAACAAAATAATTTCACATAAAGTGAAGTGGTACATTAAATCCCATCAAAGATAATCAATCTCATCACCAAACCTTTCGAATATGAATGGATTGTTTTATTTCTCATAAATTAACGCATTTTCATTAATTATTCACCAACCTTAAATCTACAAAATCCAATAACTAAATATCTCGCACTTCTCATGAAATAAACTTTTAAGTTGTCATTGTGATATAATTCTAAAATATCTATTTACTGTTCAAAATAGCTTAAAATCCCTACTTTTATTCAAATATGCTTGATTTGATAGTTCATTATATGTAGGAATGTTGAAAATAACTATAATTTCACACAAAATAGGAAAAAACTTCAGCAGCTAAAAAATCTGTTATTGGTATACTAATGTGCAATTAGCAATGTTTACTTTGTTCCAAACTTAACGTTTCTTTTAATCAAGATATTTCTTGTAAACTCAAGGCAGGGGGAAATATGTCCTAAAAATATGATCAATATTCTACAGCGAAAATCTATTTGTATTTTTCCATTTTGTCAATTGTCTAAGTTTTGTTTTCTTTATTGTATTAATTCTGCCAAGTATGCAGTATATCAAGTATTATAAGATGTTTCATAAATATTTGAGTAAATTAAGATCAAATATCTACTTAATATAAGGAAGAAATATTTAAACATTTCTAAAACATAGAATTAAATCACTTATTTCATTTTCAATACTATTTTACAGAGCAACTGACTTGCTTTCTCAAAAAAAAAAAACATGTCAAAGTGCTAACTAGATTGAATATTAATTTTGCCTACTTATTCACTTTCTTTGAGCCAAAATTAATGAGAAAGTATGAAATTTATATGTGTACCAGTAAATTACTACATTTGAAGCAAACCGTTTCATATGTCTGGGAAATATTTTTACAACAAATGATATTATTATTAATCAAATAAATTATCTATCTATTTATATACTCCTGAATTCATTTTATGAATTTGTCTATGAAATACATAGAGAAGAAAGTAATGAAAATAAATTTATTGATTAACGGTTCCTGTTTTAGTGTTTCTCTTTTATGCAACTTTGATTTCAGAGTAGTAGTTTTTCAATGATTTGTATTTCATATAGATGTCAAAATAACACATATATGAAGTATTTTGTTCATGTGTAATTCCAATATGCATATATCTTGTCGCCTTATGCATGAGCCAAGTGAAACTTATGAAAAACATTCAATAAATTTCCTCAGAACATATCGGAATATTAAAATTAAATCAGACTTGGTCGATAAAAGAGGCTATAATCGGAAAATCTCTTTATACAAGTTTCAATGTTATCGTTCAACAAGTGTCCTGCTCATCACCTATATCACACGACTTTGGAAAAGCTTTATCAAGAATCATGTAGTTTCTAAAAATAATTTGGACAAGTTAATAGATGTTTTAAATATCCAAAACAGTTATTTAGTACGAGATACAGGTAACTACGTATTTATATATTGAAGAATAGTAAAGATAATAAATATCAAATAACTGGTTTTATGGAAATTGTTTTCAAATTTTGAAATTTATGTTTAGAAAGTTGAATGTTCTTAAACTATCATAATACTCAACAATAGGTTTGGAAAAAAAAATAAAAAGGTTCAAACTATAATAAAACTTCATTGCTAGAATTGAATTGAATACTTCTTTGAAAATAGAGTTGAGTCTGATAGAAGTATATGTGCACAAGCATATATATATATATATATATAAATAAATAAATATATATATATATATATATATATATATATATATATATATATATATATATATATACATACAGGGTAGAGAGAAAGTCTGAGAACAAGGTATTTTTTTAAGATGATTAAATGTATAATCATCAAATTTCCCTCAGAGATGGATTGTTTGGAGAGGTGTAATTAAGTGGCCAGCAAGATCTCCCGACATGACTCCACTTTAATAACAGACAAAACTGATTCAAAAACTCTCAAATGTCTTGAGATACAAACAATTTCTCCATAAATGATAAACAATTCTATTCGAAGCTTTAAATACAGATTGTATTATTGCTAAGACAGAGGCGGCCAACATCTTGAGCTCCAGTTATAAGAAAGAATATTTTTGTAAGTTAGTATGGATTAAAAAATTTAATATTGCATGTCTTTGAAAACTGTTTCTCTCATTTTTTTTTAGTAATGTGGTACGTATTCTGTATTTTTGAAAAGAGGACGAAATCAGCTTTTCTACGATATATCACTCGACCTACGGTGCTATATGAAAAAATTCAATATGGCGGCGGTAAACTGAATGCTGACGGCACTCAAATACAATCCTGATCATAACCCTAAAAATAAATTCAAAGAAAATACCCTGTTGCCAGACTTTCTCGCTACCCGGTATATATATATATATATATATATATATATATATATATATATATATATATATATATTTGATACAGCATTCAAATATACATCCAACCCATATTTTCACCCCTCTACGATCAACCTCTATTTTTTATTTATTAAATTCCTCCGAAATGGCTTGACCGATTCTCATGAAATTTTCTGTGCATATCGGTTAGGTCTGAGAATCGGACTTATTTTTCATCCCCCTAAATGTTGAGGGTTAATTTTTTATTTTCATTTTTCAGACAATATTTTCTGTTCTTCTGTTTTATGATACAGCATTCAAAAATAGATACAACCCTAAATTTTCAACCGTCTACGATCAACTCCTATTTTTTATTTGTTGATTATAAACTTCAATTTTTTTGGCAAGATTTTTATTTCTATTTTGTCAAGACTTGATCGAAATTCATATAACTCTCAATTTTTTACCCTTCTACGATCAACCCCTATTTTTGTTTCTTTTTTTTCATTTTATTCACAGATTCGCAATAGGGTTGCAAGATGGCAATCGAATTTAACAATAGTCGGTCTGAGAATAACTCATAATATATTTTTCATACCCCTAAGTGATAAGGGTTATTAGGGGTTATATTTGATTACACGCACTGCCAAACCAAGAACGATATTATATATATATATATATATATATATATATATATATATATATATATATATATATATATATATATATATATATATATATATATATATATATATATATATATATATATAATATATATATATATATATATATATATATATATATATATATATATATATATATATATATATATATATATATATATATATATATATATATATACACATATATATATATATATATTGGTATTTTGCCAACTCAAATAAAGAGTAGGGAAACAACCTAAACAATGACGTCTCAACCCATAGACTGAACTCTTCAGAAAGCAAAAGTTCCCACACATATTTATTAGATACTATTATTTACCCTGCATATTATGTTTTATATCTGATGGGGACTTTGATAAATATAACAAGGTACTATATAATTGTTTCATTTCATGAAGCTTGTCGGAAGGAAATATTCATTAGGTTTCTTCAAGATTAAACTGAAGTTGTTCCCAAGAGTAGTTTTTATTTAGTATAATTTCTTCTTATAATATTAATTTTTTAGTTTACCACATTAACAGTGTAGAGTAGATAAATCATAGCAGATAGAAACATTATACAATATTTCAAAGAAACTCATAGAAAATGAGAGAAGAGAACAAGTCTCATTAATGCAAATAAAATATAATGGGAAAAGGTCCATTTATAGATATTAAATTAAAACCTAAATGAGGAGATACTTCTAACCCTACAAATTATTTGTAATAAAACCTATTAGTCCTAAAATATTACTTATACTGAAAATTTTCATTGTAAAGCAATAATTGATAAAATAGCTATTTCAAAAAATATATATTTTATATGAAATTAGTATATAAATTGAGACGCCACTGATCCGATCACGTGAAGTGAGATACAGAAAACTTACCTAACACAAGTTCTTATGACAGGCATCCAAGTATGCCAAATGAGACTATCATATGGCTGTATTCCCATTTTATTACCTTCAAGAGTCCCACGCTGACGGATATGCTTCTCTAAAATGTCCTTCCACTGCCCAAAGACATAAAGAAATTCTTTTGGAGCACTCAGAGGTGACCATTTTGCCATTGCTGAGGTAAGAAGTGGACCAACCAAACTTGGAGCTAATTCTGCTAGTTCATATTTGCAGTATTCTTCAAAGAATTCTTCCTATAAATTGATGCTCAATTATTAAAATTATTATTTTCTAAATACTTAAAATAAGTACTCAAAGAATTGAACTTGAAATGATCAGAAATTTTCATATAAGGGGACTCATTTGGCCCCTCTATTCTTCCTCATTTTTATTAATGATGTGATAGATCAAATCCTGTAGAGTAAAATTTTGTTGTTCGCTGATGATGCAAAGATTTTTAGAGAAATCACCTCCTACGAGGATATGGATAAATTGCAATATGACATAAATGGCTTTAATAATTGGTGTGTAGCTAATGGATTGAATATCAACTTAAATAAATGCTTCCACATTAGGGATCACGATCTATTTGACTTCTTCCATATTCTCTTAGTAATGAACTTATAAATCAAGTGAATTTTACGAAAGATTTAGGTGTAATTTTTGATGACAAATTATCTTTTAAGCAGCACTACGAATTTACTTTTCTAAAAGGTCAAAAGAAAATCTATTTTCTTAAGAGGTTTACGAATAAGTTTAACAACATTGAAACATTTAGAAAACTTTATTTCTCCTTTGTGTATTCAACAGTTATGTATGCTTCTCCTATTTGGAGACCCAAAGTTAAGGAAGAGATAAAAAGGTTAGAATCTCTCAATAGAGTATTTATTAGGTATGCAGGGTATAGAACTGGAAGGAGAATTCCGTTTACAGATCACAATTTAGTTCCCCTTTATCAGAGATTTCAAATCTCAAATTTTGAATCAGCTATGGATAGAGCTGATGTGATCTTTGGGTATAAAATTTTGGTCAATTTAATTGATATACCTGAAATATTGAGTCAATTTAATTTTTATGTAACCTTCGTCATAATGTTTATGATTTTCAACCTAACAATTGTCGTCGGGGAGATAAAGAGAGAATTATTGATAGAATATTTATGTTATGTAATAAAATCGTAGACTGGTTTGATCCAAACACACTTTCATTGTACAAAATAAAAAATTTATCAAAATCATTGTTAAAATTTGAATGAATTGAATAACTTAATATTTTTTTGTGTAATCAAGTTTATATTTTTGTAGGCTTCTAGCCATAAACACATTGTAATTTTTAATGTATGGGGCTTGCCCCGTGAAAAAAGATAAATAAATAAATAAATAAATATAATACAAATGAAAAAGAAAACATATTTTGAAATTTTTCAAACAGAACATAAATGTATTAGATTTTTTTAAATTGGACTACATTGTTCGTTCACATAAAACTTCAGTTTTTTCTATACAAACTTACTTGGAGTTCTTGAAACATTTGTGAGACTTGGCCTAAAGAAAAGCTCTGAGATGGGTTGACTAGTTTTGATACCATATTCATAACAGTCTGCAGATTTTCCACAAGTTCATCTTCTTTTTTGAGAAGCATTTGTAAAGAGTCATCTTCCTGCTGCAAAGCAATTATTTTATCGGTATTCATCCTTGTTTTCCTATCAATTCTTATGATGTCCTAGAAAGAAATAATAATCAAGCCACTTAGAGTAATACAAAATCTTATTGTCAAAATGATTTTTAGAAAACCATTTCTTTATCCGATAGCTCTCCTTTACAATGAATAAATCATAAACATAAGAACACTGTACTTATACTCATGTTGTATTTTTATATTTAGAAAACCACTGTTAAGAACTACTTCTACACATCCTCATAACACAAGAGCTAAGTCAAATAATAGCTTAATCACTCCAACATGTCACCGTGATGCTAGTCAACGATTCGTTACCACAATTGCTCCCAAAATTTATAATAATAATAATTATATTTATTTCAAAGGATGTTAACAAACATGATACAGCGAATGAAATAACGTCAATGACAATATAGTCTAAATTTTAAATCAACATATCAACACATACTCCAGTAATCGTTTAAAGAGTATGGTTCCAATTTAATTAGCAGTTTTTTAACGCTATTTCTAAATCTTCCCTGGTTTTTAATTTTCTTTATATTATCTGGAAGTCTATTGAAGAATCCTACGGAGGCATAATTTGGGTGTTTTTCAGATGCTGTTAATCTATGCTTAGGGAAAAGGTAATTCAAGTTACGTGCGCTGTAACTGCGCATCTCTCCACAACTCAGAAATTCCTTCCTATTTTTGAACAAGAATATAAGATTTTCTAGGATGTAATGGGCATATACTGTCAACAGATTATTTTTCCGGAAATGCCCCCTGCAAGATTCTCTCCACTTGAGTCCCAAAATTGTCCTAATGACTGGCTTCTGAACGCAGAAAATTTCTTTTAATAAGTAAGTAAGTAAGTAGATTTATTGGTGCCAGATATACATATTGTATTTACACAGGTCAGGTCTTTAAATATTCACAGATAAAATAAAACAATAAAAGGTACAAAATCACAGATTTGACATATCTAGTTTAAAATAGTCATCTACACTATAGACTACACATTTAATAAGGAACTTTTTCATCACATTGTTGAATTTGTTAGTTGAGTAATTTCTCACCACTAGTGGTAGCTTATTATAAAGTTTAAAAGACAGGTATCCAGAACCTCTCTGTGACCTACATAACCTGTAAACGGGCAGTCTGATATCAAATCTGCCTCTGGTTTCATACGGGTAAAAATCACCACTCAATTTTGACTCTGTAACATGTTTATGAGCATACTTAAGTGATTCAAATATAAACAAACCATAAAATGTTAAAAAACCCAGATTGGCAAAAGCATCAGCACATGATTCTCGATATTTTAACCCCGCACATATCCTGACGCTGAAGTCCAAAAATCCTGTCACTTCCGCCACAACCTCCCCATACCACAACGCCATACCTCATGTGAGACTCGCATAGCGCGAAATAAGCCACCCTGAGAACGTGCCCAGATACAGACTGGGAGAGGCAACGCAAAACATATATATTTCTAGCAAGAATACTAGACAGATGGTCCACGTGAGAAGCCCACGTGAGCCGTAAATCCAGGTACAATCCCAAGAACTTCACACTTGAGCATTCAATATCACGCATACTGAAAAAGACCCCCTGAGTCTTACTTTATTCAAGCAAAGGCCATTCTCAGCAAACCAGCCCGATGCCCTCGACAGGGCCTCCCCACACCGAGCCTCCGCACAAGCCAGCCCCGACGAGGATACCGCAAGAGTGGAATCATCTGCATACAGTTATGAAAAGAATTTGTCCATGTAGCCTGAGAAATCGTTAATGAAAATAATAAAGAGTAGAGGTCCAATAATGGACCCTTGCGGTACCCCAATCGATATTGGGCCACTGTCAGACCACTCATTTTTGAAGAAAACTCGTTGGAACCTAGTTTTTGAGAAGGATTCAATCAATTTCACACTGCTATCACAAAAACCATACGCCACTAGCTTGCCAAGAAGCCCCCCGTGAGGAACACAATCGAAAGCCTTAGTCAAGTCAAGAAACAGGGCCACCGAGTACAAACCCTGTTCAAACATTTCCAAGGTATATGAAACAAATTCAATAATCGCATCCGTGGTGCTGCGTCCCCTCCTGAAACCAAACTGGTTGTCATCAAAAAGATGTTGCTCCTCAAAATGAGTCATAATTTGACCAACCAGCAACCTCTCGAACACTTTGGACAGCGACGGAACCAAAGATATGGGTCTACAACTTCCAGCATCGTCAATATCGCCCTTTTTAAAGAGTGGAATAGTTTTTGAAATCTTTAAGCAGTCTGGATATATACCCAAATTAATGCATCTATTCAATAAAAAAGTGAGTGGTTCAACTAGACAATTTATATAAAGAGCTGCTGCCAATAAAAATTAGTCCAAATCTCATCAACCCCTCAAAGTTTGCGTAGTAAAATATTTTCAAGGAATTCCCGTTTAGGTATCTGCTTAATACTTTTATACTATATGATACTGAGTTCAATTTTTTTCCTAGTTCAATAATATGGTTGTTCCAGTTAAGGTGTTCGTCGATGTATATCCCCAAAAACTTTATTGAATTTTCTAATTTAATTTCATTATCTGACATTTTAATCACACCAGGTGTATCAATTCTTCTTTGTTTTGTCCGAAAGAGTATAATTTTTGTTTTTTCTGCATTCAGAATCAATCCATTATTCATAAACCAGACTTGCACACAGTCAAAAGCAGCTTTTGATGAGCGGAGCAACTCCGGATAGCTCGAATCAGCAACCAATAGGTTGGTGTCGTCTGCGTAATTAGTGAGATGACCTGTGACATTACTTATTTTTAAAACTTCTGCTATGTCATTAATAAATATTATGAAGAGCACTGGTCCTAAAATACTTCCTTGTGGGACACCAAAATTAATTTCTCTTATTTCAGACTTAGATGTTATTCCCTCTTTACAAAATTTTACTCTCTGTTGCCTATTGTTTAAATATGATTCGAACCATCCTAATACATTGCCTCTTACTCCGTATTTTTCAAGTTTTAGTAATATGAGCTGATGTGACAGACTATCGAAAGCTTTAGAGAGGTCTAAAAACATTCCAAGTAGTATTTCATTATTTTCAAAAGACTCTATTATTTTGCTGGTAAATTGATTGATTGCAGTTATGACAGACCTACCCCTGATATAGCCGTGCTGATTATTATTAAATAAGTTACAGGAATCCATAAAACTTACTAATCTATTGCACATGGCCATCTCGAACAACTTTGAAAAGGAAGGTAAAACACTAATTGGTCTGTAGTTTTCAAGCAAATAAATAATAAGTTACCGACAAACATAAAAAATATCACCAAATTACATATATTTCGACTAAGAGCTAAAAAATTTGTTTCAGCAAACTCAGACTTATTTAAAGATATTCTGTAATTAATTTAATACAAAAAATTTATTATCGTCACTATTAACTCACATTGTAAACATATATTATTTTGCTCTTTTTATATTGTAGCACATACAGGTGCATGCGCCTAGGTGCATAGATTTTATTATTATTGTTTTTTTCTCAATTTATTAGTGACTAATTGTTAAACATAAATGTATATGTAAAAAAAAAAAAAAAAATAAATAAAAAAATAAATAAATAAATAAATAAATAAATAAATAAATAAATAAATAAATAAATAAATAAATAAATAAATAAATAAATAAATAAATAAATAAATAAATAAATAAATAAATAAATAAACAAATAAATAAGCATAAGATTTCCACCATAATTGAAATGTTACATTTACTTCTATTATATGTTACCTATGTTAATACAAGCCATTTATACAACATGAGCATTTTACATAATAATTACGTATTCATTGTATCAACAAAGAAATATTTCAACAATTAATTAATTAAATAGTTGATGCAATCCGTCGTTACTACGTGATAATTTAACATGATGAACAAAAAAACAAAACTTGAATCTACTACGTTTATTACCACGAAAATACTTTGAAAAATATTACAATGCGAGTTCTTAACTCAATCTGCCTGATGATGGTCTAGTGACCAAAATTGCAATGGCAGTGTTATTTCAAAGTATTTTTTTGATAATAAACGTAGTAAATTCAAGTTTTGTTTTTGTTAATTAATTAATTGGTTATTAGTAATTGATAAAATAAAAGTGGGTATCATTCAATTGCTTTCATCTTAAGAAGTATTTGTATTGAATAGATTAGAAAAGATTCCACACTTTTTTTAAACTGTGGTGCTGGAAATATTGAAATAACATTCAGTACAGAAAACAATTACAAAGTGGAAATAGATGTTTTCAAGTAATTATGGTCATTGGTATTTTACCAACATCATCAAGTATCAAAACTTGTTACATACTACTACACCCGATTGCATTCAACACTCAATTCACACATATATCAATTATGTTGGCATTAAAAACCCTAGCAAATTTTCTAAATATTCAAAATACTGTGGTGGACCTCTGACCAAGAAGAGTTGAGTAAATTTTGTGACTACTGAGTTATGCTATAATAGAGAGTTATTGGAAACCTGAATTTACTGTCTTGCAGTATTTGTGCTGACCTTATATAAATAGTGCTCGACCTCAAAATATACTTAAAATTTAGAGTTATTGAAACCACAGATCAACAACCTTATGAGGTTACGTTATAATGACAGGTGGTAGGTACTTTGTCTTACTTTATCAAAGGATAGAACATAGAACATAGATACAAGCCGAAAAAGAGAGGTTATGACATGTAAATCATGAAATAAGGTCTGGATAGTGCCCTGCAGTAACCGCGCACAAATAACGACAAGCAGTAACATTAATAATGTCTCCCTTATTTTAAACATCAACTGCGCCTGCGTATAAGTCAATATAAGGTCGGCACTATTACTGCTTAACTTTATAAAAGTTCCAATAACTCTCTATTGTTGTATCTAGATACAATATATGTATATATATATATATATATATATATATATATATATATATATATATATATATTTACTTCACACTATTTTCCTCCTTGCATTGATAGTTTGATTTTCTCAAGTAATCTTGACCATCTATTCTATGATTAGAATTGAGAACATGGTCAATTTCATACATTACATAAAGTGAACAAGGAAAATTCTTTAATAATTTAAAAAATTATCAAACAACTTTCCAAGGAAGCTGGTTATACGTATTCAGAAACGCAAAATCTGCATTCACAATCGAACGGTGAACAATAGAAACTGTCAAGTCACCCCGACTCAAAATCTGCATACAGCTGTTTCGATCTTATTAGATCTCATCAGTGCAGCTTATTTGACTCGGAGTTAATTAACAAATTTCTAATTGTTCCCCAATACAAATCGTGGTCAGTAACACTGGCTGGATAACAATCCAGAGCGCCATCCCACCAAAGATATTGGGAAACAACAATTCACCGCTTAGACTGAAAATGCAGAAATTCGTCGCTTAAACATGTACCTCCTGATATGAAGATATCTACTCTACAACAGTGGTGTATATGATTCCAAGGCACACTAACATAGTGATTTAAAACCTTCGGATATACTCACGAGAGCGCGCTCCGAATATTCTAGTCGCTTAATACGCAAAATACAACAATCAAATCATGAAAAACCTACTAGTCGACCATGGTCAATTTCATACATTACATAAAGTGAACAAGGAAAATTCTTTAATAATTTAAAAAATTATCAAACAACTTTCCAAGGAAGCTGGTTATACGTATTCAGCAACGCAAAATCTGCATTCACAATCGAACGGTGCACTATAGAAACTGTCAAGTCACCGTTCGATTGTGAATGCAGATTTTGCGTTGCTGAATACGTATAACCAGCTTCCTTGGAAAGTTGTTTGATAATTTTTTAAATTATTAAAGAATTTTCCTTGTTCACTTTATGTAATGTATTTAATTTAGTCTACTGATCGCTAACCCAATATATTCGATTCCTTCTAATTATATTTTGATTTATAATTTCAAATTTTCTAGGAAGTTACGTAATAGTTACCAAAGTCGAAATTGTGAATTATATGTTTGTTAAGACAAATCTCTATAAATCAAATGAATATATGCCATGAAAAATATTCAACAATGAATGTACATAACTGTTTCATATATGAATTTAGTTTTTCTTTACATAGTTTCTGTTTTTTTTGTTTACATGAAAAAGTATTTCATTGAAAATCTGATAGACAATTTAAATAAATTAATTAAATGATTTATACTATAGATAACATGTCTAATACCAACAAAATATATAATGAATACTTTAACTTAATAAAGTTTTAACACATCTTAAAATTCACATCTTATTGTCATTAACATGTTTACCTGTTCGCTGATATCCACTAAAAGATCTAGATTGTGTTGTATTTCTGGTAATGCAAAATTTGAACATTTTTTATGAACTACATCCTCAAAATGCTCAACTCCTGGCGGTGCTTTCAAGCCACTCAGTGCATGATATCCACTTAATACCCTCTGCTGAGGCCCAGTCATATCAATAACTTTAACTTTGGACAATTCACTGAAAAAGAATGACTGTGAATAAATGTACATCGGAAAGATTAATAAAAAATGTACATCATTTGTTAAGATTTTTCTAGTTTAATTAAAGTTTATGTTGATAAACAGTAGTTCTTTTATAAATTGTACACAAGACAGACATTCTTGCCTATAAAGCTTTCCACGAGTAAGTTGTTTTGAAAAATATATAATATCTATGATGTCCAATAAAAAAATATTTTAAATTTTCCATTTTGAATTGCCATGAAAATTCTAAAATTATATCATTCCAGAAAAAGTTTTTGTTTTCTTCATATGAAAATGACAACAACGATATTCAAAATGAATAAAAAATAATGAACAGTAAAACAAATCACATTCAATTTCATCTTTTGTTGAAAGAATTTACAAATAAAATTTTTTGTGAAACTAGAAGTTCAATACCTGAATAACCACTGATAAATATATTCCATTCATTCCAAATTTGATTGATAAAACAGATATATTAGCATTTAAATGTGAACATATATAACTATTCAGGCAATAAATTCCTTATGTTAACTTTATATAGCATTAACATATTACCTAGCAAAAAACTGCTGGACTTGCCACCATAATTTTATTGTTTGAGTAAAAACTCAACGAAATATTTTCAATGAAACTCAGCACTACAGTTCTTCATGAAAAAGTTTAAATCTAGAAAATATTGAGATACATGATATAGATACAAAATAGTTCTATATCTATATCTGACTCTATTACAAATACAACTTTTTTTATATATTTTCAAAGCTCTACTACCTGAAAAATGTCACTTTCTCTTAAGTGGTGATCCCACGAAAATGATAAACTGAGCTAGTTTGTACCAAATTAGTACTGAAACCTGTCAAACATTAAATTAACTTTTTAAAAACAATTTTTCATTTTTCGAGTTGAGAATTGTAAGCAACAAAAACTTCGAAGTTGAACTCATTTATATTAAAATCAAACATTTTTCTAAGACACTGCTTTGGAAATTAGCTAAGTCATCTTTACCTTGCCATTCCCGAATTTCTATAAGCTCCAGGACGTTTACCTTTTTCTATAACATCATCAACACTTCGGTAATAGTATCTTGATATTTTTTTCTCTGATATTTTTTTCCATTTAGATTCACTGTTTTGTCCATCTTCTTTATCTTGCTTTACATCTTTTTTATCCAACATCTGAAAGTTATGTATAATTTTATTGTTATTATTTTTGATCAGCATTATTGTTTAGTGTTTTCCTGTGACATACATTCACTTATTGTGGGAAATTTATTTGACCCTATAATTATTTTTGTACAGTCTTGTTCGTCTTGTTGATATATTCCCAGTTCCTTGTATTAAGTCAGTGGAAATAAAGATTATTATTATTTGTATAGAATTTTTTATTCATCAGTAATGACACTTATGATTATGTAACAATTATTAAAACATCAAGTTGAAACTTCAATCATATAATTTTTTAGAGTGTCATCATTGCGCAGGGGCCATGCTAATTTTCTCTGTATCGTTCCAATTTTAGTATATGTAACAAGTTTTTTTTTCATAGAAGAAAGCAGTTATCGCTAGAGCAAGACACTTTAGATCCCTCACCTACTAAAACCTAGGAATCAGTAACAAGACAGGAAGCACAATATATAAGATGATATGCAGACCTCTATTGGAATATGTATATATATATATATATATATATATATATATATATATATATATATATATATATATATATATATATATATATATATATATAGCTGTTTCGTATTTGGTTTTTTGCATGGACACCTGTTCAGCTTGTGTGCGGTATTCCAGTGGCGTAGCCTTTCCTTGTCGGTGGATTTTTCGTAAGCTGACATTCCTTCGTTCGTAATTATTTATACTACAAAAATTTTACAAATTACAAATACATTGATCATGTCAGTTTGTGAGGGCTGCAAAGATCTCTTCATACAAGGTGATATTATCGCCACATGCTGTGTGTGCATGTCTATGTATCACTGCAATGAAAAGTCAAACGAGGGATCTGGTAAAAATTGCTCTTCAACGTCATCCACTGAAGTTCGGGTTTTGAAATTGAAGGCCAAATGTCTTATGCTGTACCGCTGTAAGGAGTGTCGTGATAATGGTGGCATGTCTCCTCAATTAGTTGAAGTCATTTCAAATCTCAAGACATCAGTGGATAAATTGTCCGGCTTGAGCGAAAACATCAAAAAGCTTACAAAGGAAGTAATTCCTCAAATAAATAGTGATATTTCAAATATAAAGTCATCGCAAAATGCTCTCTCCAAGAAAATTGAGAAAAATCATAATGATTGTAAGCAGTCTATAGATATGTTGGAAGCAAGGATTAGTAAATTAGAAAGTGATTTTTCTGCTCATGTGTTGACCGCTTCCCCCACCGAGGATGTTGGAAACTCGGCGAATGCTGAGTTGATTTTAAATGAAATTACTGAGCGTAAATATCGTGAAAACAACATACTCATATATAATATTCCAGAGCAGACTAAATCATCTGGTACTGAATTGGAGCGTGACTATGATTTGAAGCAGGTATTGGACACTCTTAAGAATATTAAAAATATTAATACCAAACTTGACTTAACAAAAGTCAAGCGTCTTGGTATATTCAACTCTGATAAAGTGCGTCCAGTTCTTGTTAAATTTGATTGCCGATCTGATGCTACAAATGTAATCACTCACTGGCGTTTGGTGCCCAAGACAGTTTATATTTCTTGTGATTTAACGAAATTGCAACGTGATGGTTTTAATGTATTAAAAAAGCAAGCTAAGCTTTTCAATATTGATGAGACCAACATAAAGAATAACAAATTTCAATTTGTTAGATTTCGAAATGGAAACCCATTTCTGGCTACTTCTTCGTCTCTACGCAAAGATCGGTCTACTAAAGATGCTGATCCTGGATCAAACTCCTCTGCTGCTAATTTAAAAAACATGTAAATTCAACGGTTAATGATCTCATCATTTACTATCAAAATGTTCGGGGCATTCGAACAAAACTCGACTTGCTTAAACTTAACATTGGTTTACTTTCTCCATCACCTGACATTGTTTGCTTTACTGAAACATGGCTTCACCCCGGCATATTGGATGCAGAATTGGGCTTGCATGGCTACACTGTTTTTCGGAGAGACAGATATAGTTTTGATAATGCTCCATATGGGGTTGGAGTACTAATAGCTGTTAAGGATCACTTGAAATCCAAACTTATTATAACTGGTGAAAGCATTGAAGAATTATTTGTGGAGATCTGTGGTGAATCGAGGAATCTGATGGTTGGTTGCTTTTATACTCCAAATGTGATTGCTGACACTTACAATGAACATGCTCAAACTATTGACAAATTAGTTCAGGAGTTCGTTAATCATGAGTTTATTTTTTTTGGGTGACTATAATTTGAGGGAAACTACTTGGTATAATCATAATGATCTGTCTGAGAATCTTCTAGCCATCTGTAATTGTGCTGACTCAAATGTTCAAGAAAACATAGTTCTCTTGATGAATTTTTTCTCCTATCATGGAATGTGCCAATATTTTCCTGTGCATGCTGCCAAGGGTTATACGTTAGATTTAGCATTCTCATCGCTTCAAGAAGACTGTGATTGTTTAGTTGACTCTCCAGATTTTTTTGGTTCCTTTAGACTCCCATCACAATCAGGTGTTCTTTAGCATCTCTTTCAAGTGCAGTGGTGAAATTAGAAGAGTGAAAAATAGACTTGACTTTAGAAATGCAAATTATATGGAAATAAACTCTTGTTTGCAGCAGTGCGATTAGAGTATGTTGTTTGCAAACAACAGCGTTGAAGAAAATTCTTCAAAATTTTATTCAATTCTAAATAAACAAATAAGTAATTTTGTTCCACTTAAAAAAGAATCTGATAGTACTTATCCATGTTGGTACTCTAGTGCATTAATTTCGTTAATTATTGATAAAAAAAAAGTTCACAAAAAGTGGCTGCAATTTAATGTTCCCAGTGATGGCATTAAATTTCGTGAACTTAGGGCCAGATGTATTCGTAAGTCTGAAACCGACAGGCAATTATATATTGATAGTATTGAAAAGAAATCTATAAGAACTATAAAAAAATTTTGGAATTATGTAAACCCTCTAGGTATTTTTTAATAATGTAACTAGTCACGATGGTAAGTCTGCATGTAATTTGTTTGCTAGGAACTTTGAATTGGTTTATCTAAATTCCAGTTCCTCTTTTCAGCACCAATTATATCTTGATGATGAACTTGATTTCACTATTAGTAGAGAGGAAATAGCTTTAACCATTAAAAATTTGAAAGAGTCAAACTCCGTAGGGCCAGATGGGTTGTTGGCTTTATTTGTTAAAAACTGTTCCAGTTCTTTAGTTGAACCTCTTTACTCACTATATGAGCAATCTTTGATTACTGGGTGCATGCCCACCTTGTGGAAAAAAAACTTTATTACCCCAATATTTAAAGCCGGTAATAAACGTGACGTTGTAAATTATCGCCCTATTGCCATCATTGGTACCATATCTAAAATTTTCGATTCCATTGTAGCTATGAAACTCTCTGAACTATGCCTTCAATTTATAATTGGGAATCAGCATGGATTTGTCAAAGGGAGATCCACTATTACTAATCTTATATTTTGTAACAATTTTATTGCTGATACCCTAAATGATGAATCCTGCCCTGATGAGGTTAATAGTCTAAGATCCCGATATAGAACGACCTTCACCGAGATGTTTATTTAATGAAACGTATTTTATATTTAGTTTAATATGTCAATAAATATAATGCATATGGGTTGCCTAGCTAATTTCAGTCCAGAGTATATTTAATTAATAATTAAAAAAATTTATTTTTTTAAACATTTCAACGGTATGATTATTAGATGAATTCTATACCAATCGAAAGTATGAAGCTCATAGAATATGCAAACGTTAGGTTGCCTATTCTTTTCCGGTCACAACTATCGGGTTGCCAGGTATAAACAGGTAAATCTATACTAGCATTTTGCAACGGTCTGTTTATTGAATGAAAATTAAATGAAATTAAAGATTATTTTATTCTGAACACGGTGGTATAAGGTTGCCTGCGAAAAATCAGTCCAGAATTGCGGTTGTCGAATTTTAAAAAGTAAAATATTGCTTCGAGTGAATGTGTGTGACTGAGAGGTCCCAACCAACCATCCCACGCGATAGAAGAGGACACAGCATAGCAGCTGTTTAGAGTCCACTCATTTAAAGAAAGAGAATGCGCATGCTATTTGGGCTTGGAAAAGAAAAGGATAGCAATAGACTCGTAGATACAATGCATCATTTTGGAGTAGTTTATTATTTAAATAGAGAAATAGTTATTTAATTTTTTTTTTAATCAATTAATTATTTATGAGTGTATATTTTTTGTGACACTAAAGTATATATACATCTTTAGTAAAAAAGGAGGTGATAGTGATACATATATAATACTACCCTGATTAAAAATAAAAATTTACTACATGCAAATTATAAATCTATATATGTAAACAGAGAAATTGGAATCAATTGAAACTATTGAAAAGAATTCAAAACCCATAAAAGTGAAATTTTTTTCAATCAATATTTTTAATCAGGGTAATCTTGCAAATTTTATTTTTATTATTAGAAGACAAAATAAAAAAAACAACAATTAAAAAATTACTTCTATTTGTTGTAAAACATTAAAAATACAATTTTTTTTTAAATTATTCGGAATCCGAGTCATCGGACATAAAACTACGATCTTCAAGTTCTGAATCTTCTTCGTCATCACTCTCTGTTTCACTTCTTTCGACAATGTCTTCTATCTTTAAAGGTGTATGATCCCCAATGAATCCTACTGGTTTTAAATATTCATCTAAGAACCAACCGCAGTTCTCAGGTTGAAGTTTCACGCATATTGGATCCGTTGCACTTTTTTGCCATTTTTTCCAACAATAAATAGTAGCACGTGTATCTATTGCGACACTCTACTCCAAAATGATGCATAGTATCTACGAGTCTATCGCTATCCTTTTCTTTTCCAAGCCCAAATAGCATGCGCATTCTCTTTCTTTAAATGAGCGGACTCTAAACAGCTGCTATGCTGTGTCCTCTTCTATCGCGTGGGATGGTTGGTTGGGACCTTTCAGTCAAACACATTCACTCGAAGCAATATTTTACTTTTTAAAATTCGACAACCGCAATTCTGGACTGATTTTTCGCAGGCAACCTTATACCACCGTGTTCAGAATAAAATAATCTTTAATTTCATTCAATTTTCATTCAATAAACAGACCGTTGCAAAATGCTAGTATAGATTTACCTGTTTATACCTGGCAACCCGATAGTTGTGACCGGAAAAGAATAGGCAACCTAACGTTTGCACATTCTATGAGCTTCATACTTTCGATTGGTATAGAATTCATCTAATAATCATACCGGTGAAATGTTTAAAAAAATAAATTTTTTTAATTATTAATTAAATATACTCTGGACTGAAATTAGCTAGGCAACCCATATGCATTATATTTATTGACATATTATATTAAATATAAAATACGTTTCATTAAATAAACATCTCGGTGAAGGTCGTTCTATATCGGGATCTTAGACCATAAACAGGTGGATTCTATTTACTTAGATTTTGCTAAGGCTTTTGATTCTGTCAACCACAATCTTCTTGTTTATAAATTATCTAAGTTCGGACTGAGTGGGGGCACCTAAAAATGGATATTATCATATCTTACTAAACGGGAACTTCAAGTACGTATTAAGGGAAACCTATCTGATCCATTTATTGCAACTTCTGGTGTGCCTCAGGGTTCGCACCTAGGCCTATTGTTGTTTACCCTATTCATAAATGATATATGCGACTCTCTCAAGTTTGGTGTTGTATCAATCTTTGCCGATGACATAAAAATTTTCAATAGAGTTAGATGCTTCTATGACAAGATTAAGTTGCAAAAAGATCTGGTCCTTATTTATAATTGGTCTTGTACAAACCAAATAAAATTGAACTGTTCCAAATGTAAAGTTTTACCTATCACTAGAAGTAGAAATAAGAAACTAAAATTCAATTATTCCATTAATGGTGAAATACTGGATAATGTTTGTAATATTAAGGATCTAGGTGTAATTCACCAAAGTAATTTTGAATTTGACCTCCACCTAAATGCTACTGTTTCTAAGGCCTACAGGTCTTTAGGTTTTATTATTAGGTCTACAAATGAGTTTAAATCCCACGAATCTATAATTCATCTATACAAAACGCTAGTCAGACCCATTATGCTTTATGGTTCAATTATATGGTCTCCATCCAAGTTAACGCACATTCCGATTTTAGAGTCAATTCAACATAAATTTTTCAGATTCCTTGCATCTAAAATGGGTAATAGATTTTCTTATAAAGAGCACGAATACACTCAATTTGCTTTATCCGTTAATTTGGAATCTATCAAATCCCTCCATATAT
>JARQZK010002182.1:740000-955000 GCA_030704885.1 Cynegetis impunctata
TGAAAAATTCCTAGCCGGTATTATGCAACCTACAGTTTAACTCGCCCAATCTTTCGTGAAAAATTCTGAACATCTTACTAGAATGATAAAAGACATTCACCTCGAAGAAAATGACATCTTAGCAAGTTTTGACATAAAATCACTTTACCCGAGTATACCCGTTGAGGAAGCCCTAAACAAAATTTCCAGTAATGAGCGTTTTCCAGATTACGTCATCGGCCTCGCGGAACACTGTCTGAAAAACACTTATTTCATGTTTAACGATAAAATTTACAAGCAAACAGACGGCGCACCCATGGGATCATCGCTTTCACCAGTTATAGCTAACCTTTTTATGATATATTTCGAAAAAGAGGCTCTACAAAATTCTCCCCTGAAACCCAAATTTTGGAAACGCTATGTTGATGATATTTTCTTAATCTGGCCACACTCTCGGAAAGATCTAGAGAATTTTCTACAGTATCTCAACAGTATACACCAAAAAATCCAGTTCACTTTAGAAATTGAACAAAATAGAAAACTGCCTTTCCTGGACTTACTCCTCACACGAAATCTGAACGGTACTTTGGGCTTCAGTGTATATCGCAAACCAACACACACTAACAGATACCTGAACGCACAATCCCACCACCATCCTTCACAAAAACAGTCAGTAGTAAACTCATTAATTTCTCGATCTTTTCGACTAACAGAACCAGAAACAAGAGGACAAGAAATCGAACAGATCACAACCGCCTTACGACAAAATGGATATACATACACCGACATCAAAAAGGCCATCAAAAAACAAGAAAATCCTATTAAAACATCAAAAAACAACGCCGAAGAATCCAGACAAAAAGCTGTACTTCCATACGTAAAAGGAATTACAGATAAAATTGGAAGAGTCTTGAGGAAAAATAACATAACACCAATATTTAAACCCCAGAAAACAATAGCGAATATACTTGGAAACCCGAAAGATAAAATCGGATTAGAAAACCACGGCGTCTACAGCATACCGTGTGCAGACTGCGGCCAAACATACATAGGACAAACGAACAGAAAAATATCGGCAAGAATACAAGAACATAAAAATAGCATCAGAAACAAACAAACAACATCAGCCCTGTTTCAACATCATCAAGCAACAGGCCACAGAATCGATTTTGACCGATCAAGAGAAATAGCATCCATAGAAAACTACAGGATCCGTACCATAAGAGAAGCTCTAGAAATAGAAAAATCAGGACACCTAAACAAACGAGACGATGCTCTAAATATTCCACTGACTTGGAAAATAATTTTAAAAAACACGAAAACGCATAAAACAACACAAGACGTAAAAACTAACATCGAGGAAGAAAGTCAAGAAGTGAGGGGGCGGAGCCTATGCAGCGAACCGGCCAATCAGGAAACGAGACCAGCCAATGCCAATAAAACCCAGACGCAAGCGGAGGCGAACAGTAGTTGCCGTCGAGTCACCAGACGTACAGCAGCACTTGAAAATGCCAAATGAGATTTTGGCGAAACGTCGTGAAACAAACGGTGCTTCTCAGCGCCAACAAAACTTCCGAAATCGGATTGAACCCCGGAATCTTTCTCTGATTCATATATATATATATATATTATATATATATATATATCTATTATATATATATATATATATATATATATATATATATATATATATATATATATATATATATATATATATATATATATATATATATATATATATATATATATATATATATATATATATATATATATATATATATATATATACATATAAATGTATTCAAGGTACCTACAGAAAAATAAAAATGTGAAAAAATTAACTATTCAACAAAAAGCGTGAAAAAATCAAATAAAATTCAGGTACATGAATATTTGGTTTGGTGAAAATAAAAACTACATTATAATAAATAAAAACACATTCTATATGGAAATTTCCCATCTGTCATTAGCTTCCTGTATTAGTGTGGAGAAACAACAAACTCTTAACTTTCGCAGACTGAACCCTAGTTCTCCTGTCTGATAGAATTTGTCCAGATTTGGAAAAAATTCTTTCAGAAGGAACGGATGTTGCCACTGTAACAAATTTCTCTCTGACGAGATTGCTCAGTTCAGGATAATAATTGTGGAAATTATTTTTCCACCAATTCATAGGATTCTCTTCTCTTGATATTGGAATTTCTTCGATGTATCTTTGATCCTCGATAATAGCGGATGATTGTGCTGTCCTTGAAGGCTGGTAAGCTGCCTTTTTTTATCAAAACTTTTCCAAAAGAAGGTGAGAGGGCACAGAATCAGGGAAAACGATGACGACGCGCCGAAACCCGATTCTTTTTCAGCTTGTTAAATAACCACAAACGGCTGTCAATTGTCAATGCGACAGTAGCGGTTGCGATAGATGATAAATCTCGCTCCGAAATAACGTTATTTTGGAGCGGTATTTTTGTGGAGCGAGCGCTACTGGAGCGTTACAAGTGTGGAACCGCTTTTCCCATCACTAGTTAATTCCGTTAAGCTTGGTCGTAATTTCCGTCAAAAATCCGTTAAATTATTTTTTTCTCGTCAATAAAATCCGTCAGAATAAAGAATGCGCTAAAGCCTAAAGCCCGTTTGACACGGTGATATTTTTCGGGGAATATCTTTGCGAATTTCTTTCTTTCTGGCAACTCATAAGAAAAGCAGGTTTTGTCGTTCCTCTTCAGCCTTGATCTAATGTTTAAAATCGCATTCACCATATTTTCCTTCATTTTATTCCGAAGCTTTGACTTCACATTATTCATGACACTAAATACCCGTTCTACCTCTGCATTGTAGTATGGCAAAAGGAGGATTGAAAAGGCAAAATCGCACAACTCATTAAAAGGATTTGTGCTGGTAGCATCTTGATGTTCCTTGACTTGGGACCAAAATGCCAAGGTGTCATTAATGTTCTCCCATTGAGTGTAGTGAATGGCGTTCCATTGCGTCTCGATTAGAGATATTTCATTATTTGAATACCCTAAATGAGCCAATAAGGGGGTTAAGTCCCGGTTGCCTTTCGCGCGGTTGTCAGTTGTGCCAATCGTTCGTAAACAATGACATAGTACAATATGATATTATTATGCTATTTGCAGAAAAAAAATAGTTATAATTGGTAAACAACCAGTGAAATTACATTTACAGAACTTAATTTAATTTTTTTTAATGAAAACTCAGATTCCGTTAAAAAATCCGTCACCCGTTATAGCTAATTGTTTTCCGCTGCCCTTAACCAAAATCCGTTAGATATGATGGGAAATCCGTTAAGTTGGCAACACTGTAGCTAAGGGAGGACGGGAGGACAAAACATAAAAAAGGAGGACATGTCCTCCTTTTGGATACCATCTGGCAACCCTATTCTTGATAAACTTATTAGTTCTTGTCTTGAGATTGTTTCAATTTTCTTTTCAAGAAAGTTTTGTTATTGACTCCTCCAATTTGAAATATTTCACAATCTTTTAAAACAAATGGATTCACTTAGGCGTATGAAACATCAATTCAACAAGTTATTTCAGAGATGGTGTATATTTCTCAGTATGTTTATAGGTGGAGGCGTAAAGTAAATGATCATTTCTGGTTCAAAACGTTATGTTTATTTAAATACATATGTAGTAATGTAGTTTAGGAAGAGATATATTACTTCTGCTTCTGCATCAAGTCTTAAGGAGGATCCACACTTAGTGACATGTTATATAACATTGCTATTTTATAATTTTAGTAATGATGAACCTTTTTTGCGAGAGAGACTGCTAGCAGCAGCAGCGTGCGTAATTATTTTTGAAGAAAGTAAAAAAAGTCGCGTAAAAGGCGATTTTGGGTTCATCGTAGCCTACAAGCAAGATCTAGATACAGTGGAAAAGATCTGAAAAGGGACAATGGTGCCCTGCCGAATTAGGGATTAGAATACAAGGGAAGTTTTAAAAATTTTTGTAGGATGAGTAGCTCTGACATTAATAATTTAAAAGCAAATCATTTGGAATCATACACTTCATCTAAGCCAGCACCCAATTTGGTTTTTTTTTTGTTCCCTCTCCCTCTGAAACTGGCCTATTAGACAACGTATTTTTTTCTCAACTTCTTTTTCCAAATTCATACTTTTTGCAATTTCCATCCATGCATCATGTTTTTTTTGTTTAACTTTGAATAAGGGACTTCGGGTATCTCATAACTCTATATGGTCTCTATATAATTCAATTAGCTAGCACGTCTTTTCTTTGCTCCACTCCATTAATAATTATTATTGACAATTAAGTAAATAAATAGATCAATATCAGCTCACAACCAAATACTACTATACAGAATCAAAATACGATACCCAAGACGATTCTCCTTCGCGCGGTCTCTGAAAACACCAGTATTTAAAGTACAAATTTAGCAAGTCTGGACGTGTTGTTTTATGTTCCAATAGCAGTGTTGCACAACATCTTTATCTTTTGATCTTTACCGACTACGTACGGATAACATCTAGCAAGTTATATAGCAGAGAAATTTGCTAAATATGACCAAAAACTATGTAATATGTTATATAACTTTGCTTATATAGCAGTGTTACATAGCAAGTGTGGACCCTCCTTTACAAAACACAGGAGAAGAAAAAGATGTCATGGCTCATCGATAAGAGTTTATAGGCAGAAATACATTCGAATATTTTCGGTAAATCGCCAATCAAAAGAGTTTCGATTAGGAAGAAGTACAGAAATGTATTGTCCTGTGACATACTTCTTCAATTTCTGAAGAAATAAAAGGAAGGTATTATGTAGTATAGTACGTATTGCTCATCTGATTAATACGATTAATGTTCTTTTATAGGCTCTTGCACCGTATATTATTAAACTATGTTCAATGGTAAACCGAGTTTAATTTGACATTTTCGCTTGCACCAAAATATAAACGGCGTTTGAGACTCCCTAAACCACGCATAAATTAAACGCCCATTTTCGGCGTTTAATTTGAAGTTTAAGTACATTTTGAAGTTATTTGTTGAAGAGACAGTATATTTTTTCCTTGAAAATTTAATTTTTGCCGGCGGAAAAAAAAGTGGTAAAAAATATGGCTACCAGAACTGAAGGTGTGGATTTATAGTTTATCTATACTAATGAACACTGCACTCATTCATCTCATAAATGCAAATTTACTCTCCATAATTAAAAATACACACACAAAAATTTATTTATATAATATCACAAGTAGAGTGCCCATTAAACCTTTCTAGCTTTGTAGGAATGACAGCTTGTCCCCCATGGATCAGCTACCTTTTAGCATTAAAATTGTATGCCCATGGAGAACATTTGCACAGTATTGCCCATTTTTTGGAGTTCATACATCCACAGTTTACCGCTCTATCTGGAAAGTATCAGTGTGGTCCCCTTTTCCTTTTATTATTATCTTCCATTTTATGCATATTTAATACAAATCACAAAAAAAACAACTTCTTCACTATTAAAACTAGGTTAGAAAAGTTGAAAAATAAATACTGTTTCTTCTTTTTACTTTATGTACATCGATGTTTCATCCAAAATACTACAAAATCGCAGTTTAGCAATGGGTCGGTTATAATTCCTTGGTGCAACGACCAGAAAAATAAACGTAGTTTAAAAATTAAACCAAGTTTAGTTAAACTTGGTTTATGCGGAGTTTGAGACGGCTCATAGGCCATTTAAATTTTGGTGCAAGCGAAAATGTCAAATTAAACTCGGTTTATTATTCATTTTAGTTTAATAATATACTAACAAAACTAAATTTGAATTTACTACGTTTATTATCACAAAATATTTTGAAAAATATAACACTGCGATTGCAATTTCGGTCACTAGACCATCTTCGGGCAGATTGAGTTAATTAACTTCTTAACTCAATCAGCTCGATGATGGAATCGCAGTGTTATATTTTTCAAAATATTTTGTGATAATAAACGTAGTAAATTCAAATTTAGTTTTGTTCATCATGTTAAATTATCACGTAGTAACGATGGATTCCATCAACTATTTAATAATATACGGCGCAAGAGCCTAATATGATCAGTAAATGATAGTTTAAAAGAAACATGTTAGTGGACTTGAGTAGTGTTTGCTATTCTTTATGCATTATTTACCATTTGAACAGTTGAAGGTTATTTATCTCCCGTGCTTTCAATCTGTATTAAGTTTAGGCTCTTGCACCGTATATTATTAAACTAAGTTTAATGATAAACCGGGTTTAATTTGACATTTTCGCTTCCACCAAAATATTAATGGCGTTTAAGCCGTCTTATCAGGCACCGTTTAAATATAAAACGTCGTTTGACTAAACTTTATTTATGTGGGGGTTAAGACTGCTTAAACGCCGTTTATATTTTGGTGCAAGTTAAAAAATGTCAAATTAAACTCGGTTTATCATCAAACATGGTTTAATATATATATATATATATATATATATATATATATATATATATATATATATATATATATATATATATATATATATATATATATATATATATATATATATATATATATATATATATATATATATATATATATATATATATATATATATATATATATATATATATATATATATATATATATATATATATATATATATATAACGGTGCAAGACCTATAAATGTCTTTACTCTGCCGACTTGTACATCTGTGATGTGCTAGTTTATTCTTTTAGCCACAAATTGCTTGCATAATCTTCAAGTCAACATGATTACCATTACCAATGAAAAAAAAACAGGTATGGACTATATTTATCCAAAACATTTGCTAACTTTCTGTAAGAGCATTCCATTGTATATGAGCATCAGAATGATCAACCAGCTATCTAAATGAATAAAGAAAATTATGCAATTCAATTAATGTATTTGAAAATAAAAGTTATCATAATTATCATATCGGTGTGCAATTTACTAAGGATGAGTGATTTTTGCGGGTTTTGAGAATAAGAATAGCTGTAGCTTGCATCATAACGAAAACTAAACCCCTGAACATGAACGCTAGAACATTTCTGCATACCTACCCAGTTCTTTTCTAGGTGGAAATGCGTATATTGGCGAAACCAAAATTTCCTCATAATATATCTTTATATAATAGGAAATAGGAGATATATGATAATTTTTTCATTCCCTTTCTATAATGATTCCTACAATTTCTACTCATAAAGTTGTTAACATAGCTATGGGTTAGTGCATTTAATTAAATGAAATTATCAATTACTTTCGATAAACCGTTCCAAAGATCTAGATACAGTGGAAGTCAATTATTATACATTGAAAAATTATTTTAGTTCATCGCCAACTACAATATATTTTCTCAAGAAGCATGAAAGTGTCGAAACTAGTCCACTCCCCTCCCCCAAAATGGGTGATTTCAAAGAAGAGGAAGAAAAAGTTTTTCGTCTCTCTGTTATGACCTTCGCAAAACGTCAAGAAGATTTAATTTAACCTCAATAACAATAATGTAGTTAGTTAGTAGTTTATATGGTTTGGTATTATATATTATATGTTATCGTAAAGAATAAAATTTTACTTAAGATATTCAACTTAATTCGTAGTAATAGAAATATTAGTTTCACATAATTCATTGCAATGAATGAAATTAAAAAATTAGAACACCTTTCATTAGTTTCGAAAGTATGTACAGAATTAGAGAATCATTTAGGAATGAATGACAAAGATTTAGGTAAGTTTTATAAGTTTGGCTAAAATTTTTGTAATTTTAATATTTTATTTTAATTTCAGCTGAGTTTATCATACATTTAGCTGAAAAACATGATACATTTCTTACATTCAAGAATGCACTTTCAGAAAATGGAGCAGAATTTTCTGACTCTTTTATAACAAACTTACTGAGAATTATACAGCATATGAAATCCAAAAAAAACGAAATAGCTGATGATTCAAGTTCTTCAGAAAAGAAACACACTTTGGCAGATAAATTTCCTGGTTTGGCAATACCAAATAATGACCCAGTTCCAGAAGAAGAATTACAAGAAAAACCTAGTAATCCAAAAAAGAAAGAAGATGCTGAGGTAGTAGCAGACTTGATGGCACTGTTTGAAGCTGATGCTCCTTCACATAAAAATAAAAAGAATGAAAAAGATAAAGACAGGAGTAGAAGTAAAGAAAGATTGAAAATAAATAGATCGGAATCTAAAGAAAGGGGTAGTAGGAGAAAACGTTCAAGATCTAAAGATATGAGTAAAAGGTCTAGATCTGGTGGAAGGCATAAAAAAAAACGATCAAGGTAAGTGTAATGAGTACTTTAAAATAATTTTCAAATTGATTTTCATGTTATTTTTAGATCTAGGGAAAGATATAAGCCAAGGGATAATAGTCATCGTGGTAGATCTAGAAGTAGGTCAAGAAGTAGAAGAAAATCAAGGGAAAGATATAGAAGTAACTCAAGAAATAGACATAGTGATAAGAGCAAAGAATATTCAAAAATGAAGCAAGAAAGAGAAAACTCTGATTTAGACGATGACCCTGTTCCTGGGAAAGTAAGTATACTCAAAAATAGACTTAAACGGTGTACATAATCTGAGTTTTTTCTGACCCAAATGTGGAGTCCATAAACAAACTCATGGTATATTATTGTTTGTTGTCTCATCTACAAATCATTTTAGTTTAATAAAATACAAATGTTATTTCAATTCTGACATACATTATATTTTCAGATATATAATGGAAAAGTAGCTAATATTGTGAACTTTGGCTGTTTTGTTCAGTTAGAAGGTTTGAGAAAAAGATGGGAAGGTCTAGTACATATATCTCAGTTGAGGGCTCAAGGACGAGTTACTGAAGTTGGAGAAGTTGTTTCAAGAGGAATGAAAATTAAGGTTAGAAATAACTTCTATTTTTATGGCTGATTTCTTTTTTTTTCATTAATATTGTGTTTGGGTAAAGAAGTATGAACCATTTGTATGTTCAATAACAAATATTCAATGTTTATGATCTCATATAATGAAAAATATTATTATCATGAACAAGTAGGAGTAAGCCATTTTTATATGGTAGTATGAATTATGTTTTTATCATAAAAACAGAATTCAATTTTTTTATTCAATTCTACCTTTACATTTTGAGCGGAACCTTTATATTTAATCAAATTTGACTAGCTTTTTCAGGTCTTATTTCGGATCTTGCTTTGTACATACATGTTTCATTATCAGTTATAACTGGTTTGAGTGGTTCTAGACTGTTAATGATTTATTATACTCATTTTAGGTGAAAGTCTTATCAATAAGTAGTCAGAAGGTATCACTCTCAATGAAAGAAGTGGACCAAACTACTGGAAGAGATTTAAATCCAACATCACATCAGCAAACAGAGAATGTAGAAAGGGACAGAAATCCAGATCGTCCCATGTACAATAGCACTTCTGTTTTAAGACTCCCTGTAGGTGTAGATGAGGGAGAAGAAGATTCTAGAAAAAGAGTTACAAGAATTTCTAGTCCTGAAAGATGGGAAATTAAGCAGGTGTGATATTTATTCTGTAAAAGAAATATTTTGCCTGCTTTTTACGTATAACATAGTTTTTGGTTTCAGATGATATCATCTGGATGTATTGATAAGAGTGAGTTACCTGAATTTGATGAAGAGACAGGATTATTACCCAGGGAAGAAGAAGATGGCGAAGCTGATATTGAAATAGAATTAGTTGAAGATGAGCCACCTTTTCTACAGGGACATGGTCGAGCTCTGCATGATTTAAGTCCAGTAAGGTAAATAAAATTTTCATCTAAAGAACTAGTAGTCCAGTAGACAGAGCAAAAAAAGTAGGGTCTGCTGGAAAAAAATCCGAACTTAATGAAACTTTTACAGTTTGTTCGGGGATGCTGTGGGATGACTCTGTCAAGTTTTCTTACTCAAGGACCCTGTGCTAACTTTGGGAGGGGCCGAAAAACCTCAAAATTTTTGGACTTTTTTAGATTTTTTGCTCATATCTTCTAAAGTAAGCGGTTTTCGACCAAAACATTTATATTCAAAGGTGTAGAGCAGTAAATTTGCTACAATTCTGTGTCTATTAACTTTTTTCCGAAACCTAATAAAAAACGAGATACAGCCGATCAAAGTTGGAGAGATTTTCTCAAAATTGCAAAAATTTGCCAAGACCTACGTTTTTAGCCAACTAACTACCAATTACCATCAGTTCTATGGTAGTTATGGTAATAGGTAACTCATCAATATCGACATGCAAGAACACAGGAGGGGGGGGGGACAGTGCCACAAAGCTGACACCCCTCCCCCGTGTTCTTACATATCGATATTGATGAGTGATTACCATCGAACTGAATTTATCTCAAACAATTAAATTATCATAAACTGTATTCTATTTTAGTTAACAGCACGAAGAACTAACTCAACTGTGTAAGTAAATCCAGTGATTTTCGAGTGTGTATTTTTCTTTGAGCTGTTATTGAGTGTAGAGCGACAACTTATAATCTGATATGCAATTTGCTTCAATATCAAATCCAGAGACAGGGAGGTGTTTTATTTGTGAAAAACCCAAAAGGTGAGGATGTGTCTATGGTGAAGAAGAGAGAAGTTGCTACGCTTCTTGCTTCTGCTGTTAAACGCAAAGAGAAGGAACACCAACGTTTGCTGGAAATAGTGGAAGAAATTGCTATTCACCTTGGTTGCCAAAAAAAATACATCCACGAGAAAAGGGCATTTGCGTCGTGAAAGTCAAACTCCTACACCTCAGCCCAAGCCGACACGCTCAAGTAAGTCTGCGTTATTATTTGATTTCAACAACAAGTGTTTCTTTTGCCAAGAGTCGGTTACTGAAGAGTACAGACAAAGGCAGAATAAATTGCGAATCGAGAGGCGCAATGCTATGGTCAAAGTGACTCTACCTGAGATGGCAGGTACGATTCTATCGTACGCAAAGCAGCGTGGTGATGAGTGGGGGAATAAAGTAAGAGATTGTGTTGGCATTTTGGAGGGTATGAACACAGATTTGGTTGCGGTAAATGCAGAATACCACCGAAAGTGCATCGAAAATTTCTACAAATTAACTAATACTCTTGAGAAGAGAGGAAGAACCACGATCGACACTGACCAAGTAATGGATATTATGTACAATTATCTCGAGGAAAACGGGGAGAAATGCCAATTTTCCCTTGGACAGCTTATGAATCTGATTCCTGAACATTCCCGTCCTCACATAAAAACAGTGAAGAAGCGTCTGGAGGAGAAGTATGGAGATGACATTATGATTTCTCAGTTGTCCAACAGAGAGAGTGTTGTCGGTTTCAAGAATGTTGGCAGCAAAATCCTATCTGACAACTGGTACTCGAATGAAAAGATGTCTGACCTGCAAGAGGAACGCGCTCGAATTGTGAAAACGGCTGGGAAAATCATTTTAAAGGATATCCGCTCCAAAATATTCAACACTGATTCCTATGTCGTCCCGGAGACTCTACTTTTGCTGTTGCACACGCTCATTCTGACAAACAAACGGGGTTCATTTGAGTCATGGAAGAAGAAGTGTCTTGCACTGGCACACGCCATCATCATAGCCGTTCGACCAAAATCATTTTTGTCGTCTATATTGATTGTGGTTGCACCATACTGTTACAAAAAGTTTGGATCCAGGCTTCTGATAAACCTCCTTTCTACCTTGGGATTTTCAGCCAGCTATGACGAAGCTTTAAGGCTTCAAGGACCGTATGTTATGCAAGCGAAGAAAGCAGTAGTTGACGTCTCAGTCAACTCATTCAGCCAATTCATATTTGATAACGCGGACTTCAACGTCAATATACTGGATTACACACTAACACGTATTACCATAACACATTAACATCACACATTTACAAAAGGTTAAATATTAAAATCTATTTTTTTTCAAACTTTTCAAACTAGCACTGAGCACTTTTGGTAGAATGCACGGTTTAGTTTTGGCAGATGTATATCTCTGGAGTTTCTAGTCGGATACCTATGTATATGGTTGTATAACAGAAAACTACTCTCTCTTTCAAAATGGTAAAGAGTTCGGTAAATAAATAAACCTAATGTCAAAATATTTAGTTCACTGAAGACACTGTACACGATAACATTGGAATAACTACAAATCACAATAACAGGTACTTGGTCAGCGCTACCTCCCCCCCTGTGTTCATGCATGTCGATATTGATGCGTGATCACCATAATTACCATAGAACTGATGGCAATTCCAACTTGATTGCAGGCAAACCCAACTTGATTCCCTGGAATTTTTCCAAATATTTTAGAAACTAAAACAGAACAGAAAACTACACTTTGTTTTTTCATTATTTTACTTACACAGTTGAGTTAGTTCTTCGTGCTGTTAACTAAAATAGAATACAGTTTATGATAATTTAATTGTTTAAGATGAATTCAGTTTGATGGTAATCACTCATCAATATCGACATGTAAGAACACGTCGGGGGGGCTTTCAGCTATGTGGCACTGACCCCCTCCATGTGTTCTTGCATGTCGATATTGATGAGTTACCTATTACCATAACTACCATAGAACTGATGGTAATTGGTAGTTAGTTGGCTAAAAACGAAGGTTTTGGCAAATTTTTGCAATTTTGAGAAAATCTCTCCATCTTTGATCGGCTGTAACTCGGTTTTTATTAGGTTTAGGAAAAAAGTTAATAGATACAGAATTGTAGCAAATTTACTGCTCTACAATTTTGAATATAAATGTTTTGGTCAAAAACCGCTTAGTTTAGAAGATATGAGCAAAAAATCTAAAAAAAGTCCAAAAATTTTGAGGTTTTTCGGCCCTCCCAAAGTTAGCACAGGGTCCTCGAGTAAGAAAACTTGACAGAGTCATACCAAAGCATCTCCGAACAACCTGTAAAAGTTTCATTAAGTTCGGATTTTTTTCCAGGTAAAATGTACATATCTACTGGACTATAGATGAATTCATAAAGAATCTTTTCATTTTGATATAAACATTTTCAGTTTAGGAATTTCATTTTGGAAATAGATTCAAAAATATCTGAAAATATTGACAGATTATAGTGCAATCTGTAATCATTACACAGTTTTATTGGCTAATACTTTTATATTTACTTACTTCGTGTTGCTACTATCGGATATGTCTCGAATGACTAAGAATATCGTTCTCTTAGAATTTAGTCTTCTGTTAAATTAAGACAATAGTTCTAATCTCTAAACATTATTAACACTCAAAATCCATATATTTTTAAGGTGGATCGACTGAATCATTGCAATGTATTTATTAAGGATATTTCATTAAATATGTTGCGACTATATGAGTAAGTTACAACTTGAAAACTTCAACAAGAGGAGATGCCTATTGCCGATCATGAATTAACCTAATTGATATCTAGAATAGAGTAGAAATAGAATAGAAATTTATTTAGTGCCAGGAAAATAACATTGAAATTTTTACATTATGTCAAGTATCTATAAAATAATTGTACGGATAAAAAATAATACTTAAAATATTTGAAAAATTATGTCATTAATATATACATACATAAAGACATTACATTACAACAATTAAACAATAAAGTCATATTTGTTAAGCAAGTTTAAAATTCAAAAACTCTTCGACATCATAAAAAGCGTTGTCCAGGCATATCCCCTTTATCACTTTTATAAAAGTTTTTGTGTACTTGTCTTTTATGGTGTCAGGAAGCTTATTATAAAAGAGAGGTCTATATTCACGTGTTCCGATGTATATTCTTTTTAATCTAGAAAATTTAATATCAATGTCCTTTTTCTGCCTTGTATTATGCTCATGATGTCCCAGACATATTTCGTGATGTTTTTTTTTTTTAAATAAACAAGGCAGTCCAGGATATATTTACTTTGTAGTGTCAGAACGCCTAGCCTCTTGTAGGCCTCTTTGACATCATCCCTGTATTAAAATTCATATCAACTGTTTGGTCATTGAAAGAACCAAACAAGAATAAAGATATAATGTGTTGAAATTTCATGATGCATTCCATTCTATATAACAGTACTTGTTGCTTTTAGACAATAGTCTGAATTCCCTAGAGGAGTCTTAACATCACATTAGTCAGATTCAGAGAACTTCATCGGAAGTGAAGTTACAGCAAAAGTGCTATACCAGCTTCCTCAATTTGGTTTGATTAGAGTATCTAATTATTATTGTGAATTTTGAAATCATTTGAAATAATAACTTGTATTGCTGGACATTCGATTTGAGTACAGTCTATCTTTTTAGAAAGTTGTTAAAATTCCCAGGCTGAATTAGGCGAATGATATAAACTATACAAAACATTATATTTTTTCAACTGAATCAAGCTATTTAATACAGAAGAATTATGTTCTGCTAATGTATAGTGTAGAAAAGTATTGGTGAATGCATTTTTAGACATAGTGATTATTGCAATAACATATACAATGAGGTATTTTACGATAAGCAACCCAAAGATGATTAAGATATTACATAATCTATATTAAAATTTTTCTGAAATATTTTATTTGTAACATTTACAATTCACTAAAAGTTTTTATTTAAACCCATTTGCAATTAAGGTATATCATCAGACGCGATTAATCGATACTCATAGTGATTATGAGTAAAAAACAATTAATAGAAGATTTTCATTATTGAAGTTTTATGAAATTATATAGATTTATACAGAGTTCAATGTAATTTTTATTGGACTTAAGATGGGTTTCTTTAATGTTAGAAATCTTTCCTAGTATAGAGTAGAGGCATTTATGAAATTATAAATTTCACTAATGTAGGAATTGAAATTTTAGTGTACACTAGTGTACGAAAAAATTCTATCGAACTAACTTAAAATTTAAGGGTATGAAATAGGAACGGCGATTTCTGAATATCATTTTTTACAATTAGTATTGAAACATTGTTAATATTTCGAAATTTATTTTTTGTATAGAATAGTGAAAAATCCTGATGGTTCATTGGCACAGGCGGCTATGATGCAATCTGCATTAGCAAAGGAAAGAAGAGAACAGAAAATGCTACAACGGGAACAGGAAATGGACTCGCAACCCTCAGGAAAAGGGAAAAATTGGATTGATCCGTTACCTGAAGGTAAAATGTCTTTCATTTCATATAATGTTATATCAAAAGTTGTGAAACTGTATATATCTAATTACACTAAGCACTTGTCAATAACTCTTTTTGTTCATTAGATGATACACAATCTCAAACGATTCGAGGTATAGGATTACAATCCCAGGACTTGCCAGAATGGAAAAAACATGTTATTGGTGGGAAAAAATCATCATTTGGCAAAAAGACAAACTTAAGTATTGTTCAACAAAGGGAATCCCTTCCCATTTACAAACTCAAAGAAGAACTACGCAAGGTAATAATAACAATAATTGACTTTATTAGTACTCTTCATTATAGCTTTTCTCAAATGTATAAATAAATATTAATAATTAAATATAAAACAATTTCTTAAGGTACTATATATATATATATATATATATATATATATATATATATATATATATATAATATATATATATATATATATATATATATATATATATATATATATATATATATATATATAATCTGATTTATATTCTTTATTCCATTTAGGCAGTAACTGACAATCAAATTCTCATTGTTATTGGAGAGACAGGATCAGGAAAAACCACACAGATCACACAATATTTGGCTGAGACTGGTTTCACTGCCAGAGGAAAAATAGGATGTACTCAACCTCGTCGTGTAGCGGCAATGTCGGTAGCAAAACGAGTTTCTGAAGAATTTGGGTGCAGATTAGGACAAGAAGTTGGATATACAATTCGTTTTGAGGACTGTACAAGCCCTGAAACTATAATCAAGTATGTGATGAAGAATTAGGATAACTCATTCAAAAAAGATCATTTTAGAATTATCATGAAACCCTAATAGTCTAAGATCCGTTATTAGAAATATATACCCTCATCTGTTATTTAATGATAATATGGAAAATACGCTAGATAATGTATGAATTGATACATCGCAAATAGGTTGTCTAGGTAAATCACGTGCCGATGATGTTAAACAATAAAATGTTTAAATACATTTTTTTGATCAACTTCCCCCATTTGTTATTCATGAAAGTTGGGCATCAGCTGAAAGAATATACCCTACGGAATTGAAAAAATGCAGGTTGCCTACATTCCACTCTGCGCAATTATGGGGTTGCCGCTTATAAACAGGTAAGTAAGCGTAGTTAATATACCCTCATAAGTTATTTAATCGAGTTATATATCAAATGAAAGCTCATTTTATTCTCAATGCAACCGTATTAGGTTATCTTATCAAAAAGTTTGTTGAATCCATGGTTGCCTAGATTGAAGATATTAAATTTTCTGTATTTGTGGAATTCTGGACTTCTATTGTCTATAAAAATATATCTGAAACAAAAATGAAAGAAAAGAAAATTTGATTAGTAAATGGCTACAAAAGAAAGAAAATAGCTGAAAAATTAAATTCAATGAATTAGTAGTATCTGAAAAAAGAAATGAAATGAGATTAGTAAATAATAGGTTGGAAAATGGTGAAAAAATAAAATTATACAATTAATATACACGACGTTTCGGTTAGTTGGGTATCTCTAACCGTTCTCAAGTGTAAACTGATTATCATTTTTTTTTATTTTATTTTATTTTTTTTTTAGTCGAGGTGAAAACTTCAAAAGCGATACCGGTTGCGAACCCGGCCTGTGTGGGATTCAATATTTGATATATATAAATATATATCAACATTGCCTACCCACTAAAAACACCTCTGTTCTTTCGGTTTCCGGGCATACGCCTACTAAACCTCCAGTCTCACACTTAGATTAGGACTCTGGTGCTGCGGTCAGCACTAGAACCTGTTCCCTTCCTTGTGTCTATATTTCAAGACCCAAGTGTATATCTCTCTGCGTCGCGTCGCATTAATTTTGAAATCAAGTAAACATACCTGACGACTGCCCGTGGCATTCTCTGTCGACTGGAAGTATGTTCGCTTCATCCCAGGTTGGTTCGATCTTGAACAATGCTCATCACTCCGACCTCGAGATCCAACATCCATTTTTACACTCGTCGTCTGCAACTGCCATTACTCCGACATCGAGATCCAATATCCATCTTCACTCTCGTCGTCTGCAACGAGCATCATTCGTCTTCGAACCTGACGATCCGCTTCCATCCCACCGTGCCGTCCTATGTTGGGCGCTGCTCCTTACTAGCGAACCGATGAAGAACGTGTCTGATGGACAATCTCTCAGCCCATCTAGGTCCTTCTTCACTCCTCGTCGTCTTCAGTTTCAGTCGCTTGCCGTCGAGTTCACCGCTTTCCCAGGGCGATGCTGCTTCCTCGGTAGTCTGGTCTCGAATGAGATTATCAGAGTTTGGATTGATCTTTATATACTCCCTTGATCAGTCGTGCCGTGTTGGGCGTCTCTCCCATTGGGCGAGGGGAGGAGCTTGAGACCACTGATACGCGCCAGGATTGGTCGCCACGCGTTTGCCACTTCAACACTGGGTTTACTGAAGTGTTTTACTACTGTTTACCCACTGTTTTTACACTGTTTACCCACTGTTTTTACACTGTTTACCCAGTGTTGAAGTGGCAAACGCGTGGTGACCAATCCTGGCGCGTATCAGTGTTCTCAAGCTCCTTCCCACTCCCAATGGGAGAGACGCCCAACACGGCACGACTGATCAAGGGAGTATATAAAGATCAATCCAAACTCTGATAATCAGTTTACACTTGAGAACGGTTAGAGATACCCAACTAACCGAAACGTCGTGTATATTAATTGTATAATTTTATTTTTTCACCATTTTCCAACTTATTATTTACTAATCTCATTTCATTTCTTTTTTCAGATACTACTAATTGATTGAATTTAATTTTTCAGCTATTTTCTATCTTTTGTTGCCATTTAATTTTCTTTTCTTTCATTTTTGTTTCAGATATATTTTTATAGACAATGGAAGTCCAGAATTCCACAAATACAGAAGAAACATTGTCGAAACCATTCAAACTAACATTAAATTTTCTGTGCGAGCGTGATAGAGAAGCGTTGCGGACGCAGTTCAATTTGACTGATGAAGATGGAGCGAGTTCGTTTTGAAGATTAGTTAGTGTAAATATTAAATATAAAGTTATCTAATTTTTTCCAATCACACATTAATTAATCAGCGACAATACGTAAGTTTTTCGCACAATATATGTCAATTCGATGTGGCTTCATGCAACCGATGCATGTTGCGTTGAATCCTACCTGAAACCTACGTGGTTTAAAGGCCACCCAACTCCCTTACAAGTCAATGATGTACTAAGAGAATCGAGAAAAAAGAAGAATGATGAAGAATCAGAATTTGATTGTGATATCGGCACTTCTGACGAGTCAGAAACTGAATAAGTTTTCTAAATTTAAATTTTGTAATTCTCTATTGTTGAATTTATGTTTCAATAATAATGTTTTATTTGTTTTTCACCTGTATTCAATCCACTCTTACACGATCGGAACAATTTCTTATCGAAATACGTACATTTTGAACGGAAAAACTATTATTTCATACCTATGTATTGTCGCTGATGAATTAATGTGTGATTGGAAAAAATTAGATAACGTATTTAATATTTACACTAACTATTCTTCAAAACAAACTCGCTCCATCTTTGTTAGTCACATTGAATTGCGTCCGCAACGCTTCTCTATCACGCTCGCACAGAAAATTTAATATCTTCAATCTAGGCAACCATGGATCCAACAAATTTTTTGATAAGGCAACCTAATACGGTTACATTGGGAATAAAATAAGCTTTTATTTGATATGTAATTCGATTAAATAACTTATGAGGGTATATTAACTACGCTTACTTACCTGTTTATAAGCGGCAACCCCATAGTTGCGCAGAGTGGAATGTAGGCAACCTGCATTTTTTCAATTCCGTAGGGTATATTCTTTCAGCTGATGCACAACTTTCATGAATAACAAATGGGGGAAGTTGATCAAAAGAATGTAATTAAACATTTTATTGTTTAACATCATCGGCACGTGATGTAAGTATTGTTTAATGGTTTAATTGATTACATTGTTTACATTACATTCTTTAAATGTATTCATATACTAGTTAAACATTACCATTACTATTAGATAGAATTTGAATCATAAAGAAAAGATAAAAACATAAAAGAATGCTAGATTCATACACTTGATAAATATTCAATGGCTTTTATTTGGCACCTAGGTTAGGAAAACCTGTATGTGCCATTTGAATAGGTCTTAGAGGTCTAAAAGGAGATAGAGTTATAAGCAATAAGTCTAAAGAGAGATAGAATTATATACAATACACAGGAAAAACTTAAACGTTAAACTTGGGAACTAATGTGAGAAAAATATACGATTACCATAATATAACATATATTATTCCAGAAAATATCTGTAGAAATTTCTAGAATTTTGATAAATATACATTGAGGCAGTTTTATTGAATTTGTGAGGTTTATGCAGCATTTTTACCTCAATCGGTAAGTTATTGTAACATTTTGGGCCCAGGTAGTTAGAGCAATTTTTGAAGAATTCACTATTTGGTTTTGGAACTTTAATACATTTGTTAGATACATTTCTAGTGATTGACAATCATTAATATAATTTTTTGAATGTTCGTGTTTGTGTATATAACAACATATGGTATGAATGTATATGCATCTAATATTTTGAATTTTTTCATTATATAATAGCAGAGTAGAGTACCTTCGACTTTTCTTAAAAATAATTTTTAAAATTCTATTCTGAATAACATTTAATGGCCTCAGAGCCACTTCATATAAGCCTCCCCATACCAGGATTCCATAACGTAATATAGATTCCACTAAGCTGAAGTACAGTGTTATTAAGAGGTCTAAGCTAAGAAATTGTTTCACAAGATAGAACTTGTAAACTAAGTATCTAAGTTTTTTTGTTACGTAGGTTATGTGGGAGTCCCATTTTAAATTTTGATCGATGATAATACCTAAATATTTAGAGGTTTTAGTTTCTTGTATTTCGGAGTTTAGGTTATCATATATTCATTTCTTAAATTGAGGACGATCAGCAGATGTTTTGGAAAATGCAATATAATTTGTTTTTTTAACATTTAGTGATACATAGTTCAAAGGCATCTAACCAATTTTTGACGTGTTTAATTCCTGCAACGGCTCGTATCTTCACGGCTTCCCAATCTATACCACTAAAGACAAGTACGGTGTCATCTGCATATGATATTACTTTACCTTGAATATATATTTCAGTTAAGCTTTTAATATATAGGTTAAATAGTATTGGACCCAGAACTGTTCCTTGAAGTATACCAATCCGTACATTTTCAGGAGTACTAACAGTTTCTCTAATTTTGACTTTTTGCTTTCTGTTCATTAGATAGTTTTCAAAGACCCTCAGCACAAGACCCCTCACTCCATTTTGTTCTAGGACATCAAGGAGTTTTCGATGGGGTACCGTGTCGAAGGCCTTTGCTAGGTCCAGGAATACTGCTATACATTTATTATTCTTATTCATTTCATCAGCAACATGTGATGTTAATTCATGCATGGCATCACTTGAGTTTAGGCCCTCGGTAAATCCATATTGATGTTTAGGGAGTAGGTTATTGGTTATCAAGTAGTCCATCAATCTTTCCTTTAAACATTTCTCAAATATTTTCGCTAAATTGCTAATTAAACTGATTGGTCTGTAATTAGTTATTAGATTAGGATTTCCAGCCTTATAGATGGGTGTTATTACAGAGGTTTTAAATTCATCTGGTACAATTCCAGAATTAAATATAAGAGTTATAATATGTTTTATGGGTTTCAGTAAATAGGGATGTAATAGTTTCAAGACAACCTATTTGCGATGTATCAATCCATACATTATCTAGCGTATTTTCCATATCATTAAATAACAGATGAGGGTATATATTTCTAATAACAGATCTCGCACTATAAGAAAACTATATTGTTTCTAGCAACACCTGTTGCTACCATTCACAATCATTTTAATGTGTAACTTCTCATTTCTCTGAATGTGAGACTCTATTGAAACTAATTTGGCGAATGCGATAGAAATGTGTAATAGGAGTAGAAATAGCGATATTCTGTAGAATTTATATATAAATACTGTTTTCATATATAATACTTAAAGTAAATGAGGAATAGGAGACATTTCGTATAGGATTTGTGGGATAAATATCTGTTTTTCAGACGAATTTGTTATACTCTATTAATATTGATTTCATTTTACTTAACTTCATATGTCATGTAATTTTTTATGAATATAATTTACTACTATACGTCATGCTACCTTATGATATCTTTTGAACCATTGTTTATTTTGATTTATTCATGAAAATCTATCCATCCTATTAGATATGTTTTTAATAGTTCTTAGGCAGGCATTCCTTTAACGATGGTTATGTGTTATAAATTTGAATGACATTCCTACAAAGTTTATAATAATAAATGAGCAAAAGAAAATTTAATTACAATGTTTTCTTTTCATAGGTATATGACAGATGGTATGTTATTGAGAGAATGTCTCATGGATTTAGATCTGAAAAGTTATTCAGTAATTATGTTGGATGAAGCTCATGAAAGAACAATACACACAGACGTTCTGTTCGGACTACTTAAACAAGCCGTGACTAAAAGGCCTGAGTTAAAACTTATTGTCACTTCTGCTACATTAGATGCTGTAAAATTTTCTCAATACTTTTTTGAAGCACCAATCTTCACCATACCTGGAAGAACATTCCCGGTGGAAGTGTTGTACACAAAAGAACCAGAAACTGATTATTTGGATGCTAGTTTGATAACTGTCATGCAAATACATCTAAGAGAGCCGCCGGGAGATATTTTACTGTTTTTAACAGGTCAAGAGGAAATTGATACAGCTTGTGAAATTCTCTATGAGAGAATGAAATCTTTAGGTAAGTAAAATGTAGAACAAATTCTATAAGTTTAGTGTTAAGTATAAAAGAACATTTCATCATTTTGTACTTGGCTCAACAACGTACATGAGGCAGTGTGTGTTTCCATAACAAGAAACAATTTTTAAGACAATGATAAGGAAGTTTATATTATCACATAGTAGACAACATATTTCTATAAGTTTTACTGTTTGTGTTAGCTGTGTTATATTTGGATATCTTCTTCTAATACTTTTAGAACACTTTATCCTTACATCACAAATAATTTATAATGTATTCGTCTTCTGTGATTTCAATTTTTAAGAAATTAACTGACCAATAATTATTTTATCATCTACTTGATTCAAATTCAAATTGTTTATTTCCATAGACATAAAAATACATGTATTGGAATTGCCAATAATAGTAAAAGTAATTTAAAAGTAAAAGTAAAATAAAAACACAAGTATACTAACATAAAAAACAGAAACTACATACTATAATACTCAGCAAAAGAATAAAATGGATTCACAGCCAGTACATTCTTAAGTTTCATCTTAAAAAGTTTGATATTTTGGATATCCTTTAAGTTGGAGGGCAAATGGTTAAACATTTTTAAGATGTTATACCTGGTCTTTCTTGGACTTGAGTTAGCTACTGGTACGTAAAGGTTGTCTGTTGCTCTTGTTGAGTATTTATTTATATCACCGCACTTTTCAAGTTGATCCAAACTCTTAAAAACATAGCAGGCACAGTGTAATATATAGAGACTCACAACCGTTAGAATTCTTTCAGAGCTAAAAATATTGAGGCAAGATTCTCTACAAGAAAACGAAAACATTGTTCTGAGAATTCTTTTTTGGCACACTAAAACTGCACTTATATTACTGGAGTTTCCCCAAGCCAATAATCCGTATGTTAATATTGACTGGATTGAGCAATAATAAAACATCTTTAATGTTTCCTTATCAACATATTGCCTAAGTTGTAATATGGCAAAATTTCTACTGCTTAGTTTAGAGCATACACTTTGAATTTGGTTGTTCCAAAATAAGTGCTGATCAATTGTAATTCCCAAGAAGTTGGTGGAATCTTTTTGTATAAGACTTGTTTGTTTATCCTTAAGTAGTAAGCTTAAATCTTGCACAATTCTAACCGGTGTAAAAACTAGAAAGTTGGTTTTTGTACTATTAAGAGAAAGACCATTTCCATTACACCATTCACCTATATCCCTCACACATTGATTTGCCTGTGAACACTGCGATACATAAGCATGCTCACCTATAATAGCAGAAGTATCATCAGCAAAAAGTGTTATATGGTTTCTGTTTGTAATCAGTGGTAGATCATTTATAAACAATAAAAAAAGAATAGGCCCAAGAACACTACCCTGTGAGACTCCTACCCTTACAGACGTCCAGTCTGAAAAGGTAATACCAGTGCTGCCAGTTATTTTCACGGCCTGGGACCTTCCAGCTAAATAACTCTTTATCCATTTATAGGCCAAACCACAAATTCCATAGTGGACAAGTTTTTCTAAAAGAATATTATGATTTATCGTATCGAAAGCCTTTGAAAAGTCAAAAAATATGCCTAGTGGTTTCAATTTTTTGTTAAAGCTTTCGAGAATATGTCGATAAAAAGAAATTATAGCATCTTCAGTTGACCGATTCATTCTAAATCCAAATTGTCTATCAGTTTAAGTTTTATTACGTTCTAGAAAACTAATCAGTCTTTTTTGGAATGACCTCTCAAATATCTTTGAAAAAACTGACAATAAGGTAATTGGCCTATAGTTTTCAATAAGACTTGAGTTCCCTTTTTTGGGATTGGAACTACTATTGCTTTTTAAGTTCAGTTGGAAAATATCCATGTTCAAATGACAGGTTTATCAAGTAGGTAAGTGGAGTGAGGATCTCTTCTATACAGTCCTTTATAAGAGAACATGGTACCTCATCAACTCCACAAGACTTCTTGTTAGTCACTGATTTTAAAACATTATAAACCTCAGGTTCTGTCAGAAAAATAGAGTATATATTACCATTATATGGAATAGTTTTTTCAACAAGCTCATCAACAGACTTTACAAAAAAGTTATTAAAAGCATTTCCTATTTCAGTTTGAATAGTTATCTCAGTATCCTCATACTTGATTTTATCAGGAAGATTTTTACTGTTTTGTTTAATTTTAGTGTGGGAGTTTATAATATTCCAAGCACATTTAGTAATATTTTCAGAGTTCCTGAGCTTATTTGAGTTATATTCTTTTTTTGCCACACGGATATTCTTTTTGTGACGATTCAGCCTATTTTTGTAGTAATTAAGTAGATTTCTAATGGTATTGAAGATCTCTCGAAGACTGACACCTTCATCTATAAGTTCCTGTGTGATACAAGAATTTTTTTGTGAGAACAATCTTCTATCAACAAAGTTAGTCTCATTTAACTTATTCCAATGAGCTCAAATGCACTGGATGTATCCATACTGTCGTTAGGTTAAGACGGTGGGAAAAATTTGGAGATATTTTGGGAGTGGCTTCTACAAGTGAACATGAAAAAGATCCACTAATGCACACACAAAATATGAATTTTTTCAACCTTCCCTATTAGCAGTTTGGTACTGTGTGGCCATATGTGCTGTTAATAATGTCATTGAACTCATTCATGAATTCTTATTAGCCTACATGGTTGAAGGTGCATTATTTATGAATAAATATCTTGACGAAATGTCAATGATTATCAATGACAATTTTAACATAAACTTCAACTTCTATAAAACAATCGTTAATAAGATTCTTGGATGACAAATTGAATTTAAAATTATTCACTGACAAAGGCACTCTTCAACTAGATTAGGCAAGAGTCAAAAAAGTTTTTTTCAGAGATTTAAAGACCTCGAATTTACTGACTTGTATTTTTAGGTCCAGATGTTCCAGATTTGATAATTCTTCCAGTATATTCGGCATTACCTTCAGAAATGCAAACTAGAATTTTTGAGCCAGCTCCACCAGGAAGTAGAAAAGTAGTGATTGCAACAAATATTGCAGAGACATCTCTAACTATTGATGGAATTTTTTATGTTGTGGATCCAGGGTTTGTGAAACAAAAAGTATATAACTCTAAAACCGGAATGGACTCTCTAGTTGTAACACCAATTTCACAGGTATAATGCATATTTTTCAAATGTTATTAGGAATATTTATTAATTTACTTGGTTTTTATTTTCTCAGGCTCAGGCCAAGCAAAGGGCGGGACGAGCAGGAAGGACTGGTCCAGGTAAATGCTATCGTCTTTACACAGAAAGAGCATACCGAGACGAAATGTTACCTACACCAGTGCCTGAAATACAAAGAACAAATTTGGCAACAACGGTGTTACAGTTGAAAACCATGGGCATCAACGACCTTCTTCACTTTGATTTCATGGATGCTCCTCCAGTGGAATCTTTAATAATGGCCTTGGAACAACTTCATTCCCTTTCAGCATTGGATGATGAAGGTTTGCTGACAAGACTTGGAAGAAGGGTGAGTCTTTGGAAGATTTCCTAAGCATACAAATTTCTTATATTGTTTATATGTATTTGTTATCGTTGAACAATATATAATGAAATATTTCAATATAATGAAGCTGCCAATTTATAGATCATGTGAATAATTAATTATTACTTACCTAAGTTAATTGTTTTTAGATGGCAGAATTTCCCTTAGAACCCAATCTATCAAAAATGCTAATTATGTCTGTCGCTCTTCAGTGTTCAGATGAAATTTTGACAATTGTGAGTATGCTTTCTGTTCAAAACGTCTTTTATCGTCCAAAAGACAAGCAAGCTTTAGCTGATCAGAAGAAAGCGAAATTTAACCAGCCAGAAGGAGATCATTTAACATTATTAGCAGTATACAATAGTTGGAAAAATAACAAATTTTCAAACGCTTGGTGTTATGAAAATTTTGTTCAAATTAGGACGCTCAAGAGAGCACAAGATGTTAGAAAACAGTTGTTGGGAATCATGGACAGGTATTAAAAATTTTTTTTCTTTTGCGATACTAAAATTCAAGGGAAATATCAAATAAACGTAGTAATACTTGATTTGTAGTTCTAAAATGTACCTATTTTTTCACAATAATAGAAGTAAACCACATTTACATGATCTGTTTACTAATAAAAGGAAAAAAATGATATTTACAATATTCCTCCATATACAGTTTCATTGCTTTGGTATTAATGATAATGTATTGCACCATTTTTCTGATGTGCATAAAAAACTGTGATTCGATTCTAGTAGAAATGAACAGAAGAAAAGCTTTAAAAATGTAAAAATGATAACAAATTTTGGTAAATCATTTTCATGTCTGCAGAATTACGAATCATATGGTTACTAAAAAATAATGTTTAAGCTAAAACAATTTGAATGACTTATTATAGTTGATTATCATTTCAATTCAAAAAAAAATTTCATTTTCCATTTTAAATTATTTTAATTTATAATGTTTATTCATATATTACTTTTTTGCTCAGGCATAGGCTAGATGTAGTTTCTGCAGAGAAAAACACAGTTAGAGTGCAGAAGACTGTATGTTCGGGATTTTTCCGCAATGCTGCCAAAAAAGACCCGCAGGAAGGCTATAGGACTCTAGTTGACAGCCAGGTTGTATATATCCATCCGTCTAGTGCATTATTCAATCGACAGCCGGAGTGGTGAGTTTTCTAATTCCAGTAATTACTGAAAGGCATTTAATAAATTTCACTGTTGCTGAATCTGTAAGGCTAATAAAGAACTAGCTACATTCAAGAGAATTTCCGACATCAAACCGCACAAAGCTCATTGGAATATAAAAACTGTTATAAAATGATAATCTCAAGTACAATAGTTCAAGATTTCATAATAAAATTAGGTGCATCACAAGTGTTACGGCGATATTGGGATCTTAGTTTAATTTTATTCGATCAGAAATTATATTAGATTATTGATTTCAACATTCTGAAAATAAACTTCATGCTTATTTACCCTGGCTATCAAATGTTTTTGATATAACTCTTGCCTTAATTTTGGTGTCTCCTGTAAACACAACATTTTGGCGAGAATTGTTCTCAATTTTCAACCAGGAATCCTTAATATTTATACCTTATAAGAAGTACTCAAATTACTCTTTGAAAAGTTCTCTACGGGGCCAGACAAAAATTTTAAAAATGCGTGTTTGGATATTGGTGAAGAAATAACTAAGAGTTTGAGAAAGAACCTTCATTTCGAAATCACACACTAATAGCGTTCTCCATTGGTAAAACTGGTGCGGCACTGAAACTGGATTAGTTCTGTCACAAAACTGCCCTAGGGCAGTCCCAATGGATCACAAATTTTATAAATTCCGTTTCGGGTTTCGGTAACACTACAGCTGTTTGTTTTTTGAGGTTATGTTAGTTAAGTTCCGCTTTTTTATTTTTAATCGTAAAATTGAAGTTTTTCTTTGTTTATGAAATGTAAAAAAATTACCCAAGAAATAAACCTTCAATTTGAAATTAATAACGAATTAGTAACCCTTTGTGTCCCTATTGATGACTGGGATACGCTTTTTAAGTTGACAATGAGTATTTTTATTTAAACTTTTTCTGGCCAGACTGCTTCTTGAGAGAGTGTGCTTTGATTACAGATTACGATGAATTTACCTGTTCTTACGTTATTGATTTAATAAATAATGATATGGTTTCATTGAAAGAACCTCTATCAAATATTTATAAAATGGAAGGTTTTGACAGGTACGTTGTATGCTAAGGTAACCATGCAGTCAGTAATTTACCTTGTATAAAGTGTATTGATTCACTGATTAAGATTTTTTTCTAATTTTGATCTGTAAAACTTTATATAAGTAATTATAAAATGCAAGATATTTCCTAGGTGATGAAATTAACTATTATTATATGTTAGCTGAAAAAACTGGCAAAACAACTAATTAATATTATAACTCTTGAAGTACATACATTTATTCTCTAAAAATTGGTTCAAGTAACTATATAAAGTTTAAATCATTCAATAACAATTTTCTGGATTATTTTCACACAACAAAATGTATATTCCATTATATTTAACCGCCACGAAGCAGTACAGGAATTTTTTATTAGATCATGGTAAAACTTTATAAAATTATTAATTTAAAGTTCTCAATATTAAGTATTCTGTTATTCATTCAAATCAAATAACTGCACTGACCCCGGCACGAGCTCTCGTACCTCGTGCCAAAAAACATGCACTCAGTTCAATTTCTATTGCCCTACTTTCTCAATGGATCAAGAACCCTCACACTAAGCTTACCAATGGATCACAAAAATTGCACTCAGTGCGCACTAGTTCTACCAATGGACAGCGCTATAATACTTATTCAGTTGCAATAATCAGTAATTTAGATGGTTTATTTCAGGGTTATTTACCATGAATTGGTACAAACAACAAAAGAATATATGAGAGAAGTGACCACTATAGATCCAAAATGGCTAGTTGAATTTGCTCCGGCATTTTTTAAGTTTTCTGATCCAACTAAACTTAGCAAATTTAAAAAGAACCAGCGACTGGAACCATTATATAATAAATATGAAGAACCGAATTCCTGGAGAATATCAAGAGTTCGAAGAAGAAGAAATTGAGGGTTGTAATATTTCTGTACTGACATATGAAAATACAGTTATTGAGTAAAATTTTAATTTTTTTCAGAACATTCAAATAAAATTCAAGTATCTGATAATCAATATAATATTTATTTTACAATTATTTACAAATTAAAATTTCAAAAATACAATACAAAACCTATGTTATTTATTTTTGTAGAAGATTTTCTTAATATTTTGACGGAGCAAGATTATACTAGTGTAAAGCTTGATCGCTGGTCCAAGTTTTATATTTAATATGTCTACAATGTCTCTTTGTGTTAAAAGTAACAGGGCTTCACCATCAATTTCATGCTGCTTAAAGATATCTGCATAATCACTTCCTGTTGGTAGAGATTCTATAAAGTCTGCTACCTGAAACAAAATTTCAGATTCTTATTATTTAATATTATTAAATGATGCTCAAATATCAGTGTAATTTAAGCATTGTGGAGAAATAACTAATTGTATTATTATATTTTTTCTGTAAAATATCTTATACTTGTTTATAAAGTAATTAATATGACGTAAGACATTAACATCTCTATTGTCTCGCTTGCCACGTCAACAACATTTTTAAGATCATTTCCTTGGATAATTATATTTGTATCATCCGCGAAGTTAACCAGATGAACTTTCTCACACTATACATTTTGAAGATCAGTAATGAAAATTACAAATAGTATCGGACCCAGAACGCTGCCTTGGGGTACCCCCGCATTTATCTGAGAAACCATTTCTCTCCAATTTATCCAGCAATATTTGATGACACATACAATCAAATGCTTTAGTCAAGTCGACTAAAATGGCTAGAGGTGTATTTTTATCATTAAGGATGTCATAAATTCTCTGAACGAAACTGTACATTGCTGTATTTACGCTTCTACCCTTCAAATATCCATGCTCAGAACAGGCAAATAGTGAGAAACAATTAAAAAAGTTTAAGATTCTTTCACATATAGCAGTTTCAACAATCTTTGAGAAAGCAGGTAATACACTGATAGGTCTGTAATTTTCAATCAATGCAGGATCCCCTTTTATGAATAACAGAGTAACTATTGCTATCTTGAGGGTTTCAGGAAAAATCCCATATAAAAACGAATTATTTATGATATGACATAATGGCCTAACGATTAAATCAATGCACACTTTGATAACTGTTATAGGGACTTCATAGAATCCACTACTTGTTTTATTCTTCATACTTATTACCATACCGATTATCTCATTCTCATCAACTGGTCTAAGAAACACAGATTTTGAGTGTAATCTAGTAATGCAACTTTGTGAAATTTTATTCTTCTTTAGGTTTAGATTCAAATCATTGGCAATATTCACTAAGTACTTATTTACTTCATTTTTAAGAACATTTACGTCTCGCGGTATTTTCAAATCATCATTTCTTTTACTTTTTGTTCGACCTATTTCATTTACAATATTCCATAGACATTTTGAGGAATTTTCTGATGAAATGATTCGCTCTGCATATGACTGAACCCTGACATGTTTGAGAAGTTTGTCATATTGTTCTTTGGTTTGTTTATATTCATCATTATATTCTGCAATGTGTTGTTTTAGAGTTAAGAAAATATCTAACCTACTATCTTTGAGCAACTTAATTTCCGGATTCTGTGTAAAAATGTGTTTTTTATTCAAACTTGGCTTATAATATTTTTTAGGAAGACTCATTGAAAATTGGTTTGAAAATGCTCATAAAAATTGACCATTGACATCGCAAGCCCGACAATTGTAGAGTTCCTGCCAGTCGGCTTGTTCTAGAGATTCTCTAAAATCTTCCTGATTCAGAGAAAACCCTGCTGAAATACCTCCCATTTATTTCGTTTTTATTAACTTTAAAGGTAATTTTTAGTGCACTGTGATCAGATATATGACTATTGATAATTGATGACTTATAATTATCACAATTTGTATATATATTATCTATGCAACTATTTGAATTTGGTGTAATTCTTGTGAAACCTAGAACAGAAGGCTTTAAATTATAGGAGTTCAACAAATTTAAAAACTGTACTGCATTTTTGTCACCACTCGTAATATCAATATTAAAATCCCCTCCCAGAAATATTTTGAAATCATTTACAATTACAGATCTCAGAACATCTTCAAGTATCTTAAAAAACAATTTCAAATCTTTATCCGGTCTATAAACACTTAAAACCAATATTTTAGTTTTACTGATTTTCAGTTCCACCGCTGAGCATTCAATGACATCTGGAAGAGACATTTTCATAATGTCTTCTCGAACCTTTGCCATTATATGTTTCTTGACATATAGAGCACTTCCACCATGTTATCCCTCCATTCTACAGAAACTACTTACAAGATTGAAGTTTCGAATCTTATGTACCTCTAGTTGATCTAATGACTTCCAATGCTCTGAAACACAAAGCACATCACAATCCTCTTCACTGCTAAGTAGATTATTCAACTGATCAACACAATTTCCAATGGAACGTACATTTTGATGTATCAAACTCATCACACTAGTGTCTGTTGTTTTTCGTTCACCACACTTCAAAAAAGTTTTCTTCTTCAGAGTGTATAGAAAATTAAATCTCCGAATACAAACTCCAACAGGCCAGTAATTTTCGTCGTCCAATTTGTATTTCAATCTAAATAGAACCCCTAATTTGAAACTAGAGAAATCCCCATGCGTTTGTAACTTTTTAATGACGAATCCTTCGGAGTTTTCCACTTCTTTTAAATAATCACGTATCATTTCAACTGTGGCCTCTTTATTCTTTATTCTACCTAAATAAAACCAAGCCATTTTTTCCTGCACAAAGCCAACAAGTAGTCCATTTGATCGGTCTTTTGTAGCTTTTCCAATCTTTTGTTCTATTTTTTTTCTTCCTTCTCACAACTTCAGTAAAACCTTCATTATTTACAATCTGGTTTATATCATTTGTTTGATCAATTTGTTTTGTATTTCGAACCTCGAGATTCAAAACATCATTCATTATGACTCGTATTTTCTCCATATCTTTCAATTCGGAAACTGAGGCCTTTACATCCGTTTTATTGGAACTAGGTACCATCAAGGTGAGGTTATCCGTTTTCTTTTTAATAGTCAGTCTTTCGTTCTTCAGTTTTAGCTGTTATATTTTGACCTTTGCATCTGTCAGCATACATATTTGAGTTTTGCTTCATTTCATTTTTTGTAACATATTAGCTATGTCGCTAAACTTCTTTTCTACTTCATCTCTTCTTAACATAGTCATCAGAATGGTGTATTTGGTCCACTGTTATGGATGCTGTTTTGTTCCTTAGTAAACAGTTTTCCTGTATAAGTTTTTGATGTTCTTGAGTAATCTTATTCGCGTGTATTTTATCTTGCTCTAGCTTATTTTTGAGAATCTCATTTGTTTGTTGCAGAGTTGTATTAATCTGTGATAACTTCTTATTTTCTTTAATTAATTTTTCATTTTTTTCTGACAGAATCTTTTTGTCCTCAATTATCATATTAAGGTTTGCTATTTTAGTCTCTAAAGTAGAGATGTTTTCTTGCAGATTCTCAACTTCTTTTTTAAGAATCATATTTTCTCTTTCTTTCTGAGAGTCAGTTGCTTCTTTTTCCTTTAATGTATTTATTTCCTGTTTTTGCTTTCTGTTTATTTCCATTATTGTGGAAATGCCTTGTACACAAGTGTTGCAAAGTATTTTTAATCTGCGATCTTTAAGGGGGATACATCTCTCTTCTGTGGCAGTGAATTTATTACACGCCGTACAATTTATAACAGAGCAGGTATCGCATTGAAAATGTGTCTGCTTGTCTCCTTTGTTGTTACAACTTGCGCAAAGCATAACTTGAAATTAATATTTGGACACGTTATGTGACACGCCACTGGACTGGATGATGATATGAAGTCTGATGCCTATCGCACACGTGTTTTCATTGTTTATTTTAATCCGAATATATGATAAGAAAGATTTTTCATTCGGAATGAAAATTTACCGTATTATTGGATTTATAACAGTTCGTTGATTTCACCTTTTTTACTAAAAAGTTTCTAAAAAGTATTTGCACTTGGTTAAAGTTCACTTTCGCCACTACATTTAGATACTAAACTCGATATTTTTCACTCTCTAAAACATACTATAGAAAATTTACCGTAGCAATTCTAATAACACCTGTTGTCTGCTATGACTAAATTCATAGAAATTTAGACAGGGTTCAACTTGTTTTGTTATTTTATATGAGGAATTTTTTATTATCTTGATTAATTTCAATACACAATGGTTCAATTTTCACAAAAATATTGCTCGCTACCTACATCATTGCGACTATAGTAACATTCGTTAAATAATTTTTACTTTTTATGCAACAAGATTAGTTGATTTGCTTTACCATTTTCTATGATGGAATAGCATCAATATTGTTTCCTATAGAGTAAGAGTCAGCGACGATCAGACCTTCGTTATTTTATAAAACCTGAAACTTTCTCTGAGTATGTGCCTAATATAGGTAGAAACAATCCCCGACTATGAAGTTTGGATGACGGTGGCTTTGGATGGTAACAGGTAGCCAAGTTGTAAAAAATTGAACCTTAGTTTCGTTAAAGTATAAAGCTCAGTTTTTATATATTTCATTTGGACTAATATCAGAAGTCACGTCGTCCATTGTCAGACACTTAGTATGGTTGCAACCCCCTGTCAGACACCCTTAAATTATATTGAATTGTAATTAAACTTACGTTTTATTATAAAGGCTGAATTTTTCGTATGTTAGGTACTTAAGGAACTACCAAAAGATATTTTCCCAGTGGTCAGGCAGTTTCGATGGTTCTTACACCTTGTCAGACACATTGAAGGTCTACCGTATGTGCGAGAGCGAAGTATATACATGCAAGCGGGCGCGAGTGAAATAGTGCGTTCGGCCTATTGCGATCTGTCACACGTTTTTTCTTATTAGTGTAGTTTTTAAAAAGATCTGATTCAGTTTTAATAAATTGTTTTGTGTGGAAACAGTGATGGCAAAATGATATTGTTTTCTGAACAATCATTGAAAAAATGTCAAGCTGTTTTGAATGCTAGAAAAAAACGTATCATCAAATATAAAGACATTATTTTGCCTGATGAATATACAGACGGTGGCTATCACAGGGAATGCTATAATATAAAGTATTCACAGGACTTCCGGACAGATATTTTATTTCAGTTCTGGATCTAATAGTGAGAAAAAAACTCCGTACCTGGAGTCAATTTTTCTCCAGCCACGTCATTGATACCTGAGTTGACCATATACCCAACTGATTCACAGTCTTCAACAGAATCATCAACATCACAATCAACTTCAATTTATCAATCAATAGAACTGCAACCTTCAACTTCTCTAGGAAGATCTCATTTACAGTCTTTACAAACAGAATGTTCAACAATATCAGTATCAACTTTTATTTTTAAACCAATGGAACTTCAACCTACAATTAAATTTTGAAAAAACGTAATACTCCAAAATTTTATTGATTATTTCTTCAGAATTTTGATTTATTTCTTTTCTGGCATGAAAATTTTCCTAAATTATCTATTTTCTGAATATTTAATTCTTAATGAAATTGTATATCATTATTTAGAAATAACTCTATATTATGAAATTTTTCCATTAATCCAAAAAACATATAATACTGAGTAAATGAAACATGCGCAGTGACAGATCGCAATAGACCGAACGCACTATTTCACTCGCACCCATTTGCATGTATATACTACCTACGGTAGACCTTCAATGTGTCTGACAAGGTGCAAGAACTGTCTGACCACTGGGAAAACATCTTTTGGTAGTTCCTTAAGTACCTTACATACGAAAAACTCAGCCTTTTTAATATAACGTAAGTTTAATTACAATTCAATATAATTTAAGGGTGTCTGACAGGGGGTTGCAACCATACTAAGTGTCTGACAATGGACGACGTGACTTCTGATATTAGTTCAAATGAAATATATAAAAACTGAGCTTTATACTTTAACGAAACTAAGGTTCAATTTTTTACAACTTTGCTACCTGTTACCATCCAAACCCATCGTTATCCAAACTTCATAGTCGGGGATTGTTTTTACCTATATTAGGCACATACTCAGAGAAAGTTTCAGGTTTTATAAAATAACGAAGGTCTGATCGTCGCGGGCTCTTGGACTATAAGCACGTAGGTGAAAAATGTCTTCATAGTTGACTTAAACTTCAGTGATATGTATAACCTGTTTTGTTGTCATATAATCAGCTGTTGGCTCTATGAATTAATTGCCATTAAGTAACATAGGTGTCCATTTCTTGTTTCCCAAAAAAAGAGATCTGCTTTCTTAAATATGAAATAATACTTTATCAAATGAAAAATTATTAATAATTGAGGAAAATTCATTCTTGTTGATCCGAGAATTCGAAAATAGGTAGCATCGGTAGCCACTTCAATAATTTCTTCATGGGATTCAAAGAAACAGAACCAAAAATAGATAATCTGAAGTTATATCCCTTCTTTGATACTAAATTATTCTTATATTCTACAACCTCTACAGATGTACACGATATCATTACAAAAACACCAATACCTGGTATCGGCGAAATTCATGACAAAGCCTAGAAAACAGTCCGTGATATAATATGCTATCCCCTGGAAGCACTCAAAGTCTGTACCCATATTTTAAAAAAAGTTCAAAAAATAAAGTAGCTTGCTATCAAAATGTATGCCTGCAATCACAGGTTGCGAAGGTACTTTGGCTACTGCCCGAGACTAGTTAATTTCATTTAACATTTCAAACTTGTTCCTAGCTGGGCCAACAAATCTTCAGACAATAACTTGTCTTATATATTAAAATTAAATCACAGATACTATTTATTGAGTACGTGAAATCACAACCTTCTCTAGTTACAATGGGGGTTCCACAAGGTTGGGCCCTGGCACCACTTTTCTTTATATTTTTTATGAGTGATAGTACTATCGAGTACAGTCGGGCAAAAAATGGCCATATACGCAGATGACCCAACTAAAATAGTATCACATAGTGAGCTCCCGCTCTCCATTAAAACAGCTAATTCAGTTGTGGAAGAGTTTTCCAGATGGTGTAAAACCAGTGGTTTCATGATCAACATCAGTAAAACAGTTTTCATGGTTTCCAACAGTCAAACATCGCATACGATTTCTGTCCTCTAATAAAAATTCACAAGTCCTTAGAGCAGGTGAGTCAGTTGAAATACCTAGGCCTGACTATAGATCTATACTAACATAGGAGGCACACATAGAAAACCTTATCTCAAAGGTGAGTAGTATATGTTATGTAATAAAGCCTTGATTTCAAAAGAGCCTTTGAAACCACCGACAGAAAAGTGTTACTAACAAAACTAAAATATTACGGTATTGAGGATATTGTGTTGAAATGGTTTGAGCAATATCTAAGCAATAGGTCTCAGATGTGTAAAATAGGGAAAACGTCCTCTAGTGAGCTGGCTAGTGATATGGGGGTGCCACAGGGCAGTGTCTTGGGGCCTCTCCTGTTCATTATCTACCTGAATGATATCAATTTTGTAAGGGGCTATGATTTTCTTAACCTTTTTGCGGATGATATTTTGGTAGCATGCTATGGTGATGGCTTGAGTGAAACGTTAACGAGACTAAATCATGTTTTAAACTCATTCGAAGCATTTTTGAAGACAAATTAATTGAAATTGAATTCGAATAAGACAAAGGCAATGATCCTGGGTACAAAATACAAATTGAAGGATATAAACTATCAACATTTGCACAGAAAAATAGAAGGTGAAAATATGGAATGGGTTAAGAAATTTAAATATCTAGGTTTTATGATAGATGATAGATTGAGTTTTAAAAATCACTGTGATTACATCTGTAAAAAGATATCAAAAAAGTTATTCTTTCTATCTAGAGTATCCCATAACATGTCTATCTTTTCCATAATAACCATCTATAGGACGATAATACAACCCCACTTTGACTGTGTAGCTTACTGTACCTATTGGACAAGAACTGTTTGATGACCTTACAAAAACTTCAAAATAGGGGTATGAGAATCATTCCGCAATGAAATAGATATGTTTCAAGACAATGGTGCTTATTTATTAAATAACAAAAAAGTTAGTTCCAAGTTATCTTAGTTCATTGATTACGTATAATAATGAGATCCACACTTATCCTACAAGATACGTGAACAATTTCCATATAGCTCGAACTCGAAATACAAGCTCAATGAAAACATTATTCTTCAAGGGCTTAAATGATTTCAATAACCTCTCAAATGAAGTGAAAAATTCACCGTCTTTAAACACATTCAAAACTGAATAAATTCATTTCACCACTGTACATGTGAAAGGAGGAATTATGGAAGGCATGTGTATGTGTTTTTCTTTGTATTCTGGTATTTTATTTAGTTTAGCACTAGGTATTTTGTTTTATTTTATTACTATTTACAAATGTTTTAAATGTATGTAAATTAGGATGTTTCCTATTTCAAATAAAGATTATTATAAAGCAATTACGTGGAGCAGTATCAAAACATATACTACAACTGATCTACTATGGACTAATATAAACCAATCTATCTTATGGACTACCCTTCAGTTGTAACTCTGCTACACAAAAAAAGTGTTTGAAGCCCAAAAAAAAGATAAGATGCCTAACAGAACTACATAGTCTAGTCAACAAGTTCAAAAATGTGTTAATTCTTGATAAAGCTCCTAAAAATATGAGCGATAGCTCATTCGATTCGGAATGACGTCTATAAAAATGTATCTAGAGGATTTATTAGCACATAAACAATTGCAATTGTTATTAACAAATTAAGATGAACAAAATATTGCATTTTGTTTTTCGTTAATAACTCGTAAACTATTGATATTTAAGAAATTTTGAAAAAAGATCCTCAAAGATGAGGAAATTTCCAATAAAAAAGTCTGGACTCCTGAAACTCTACCTATATTATTTATAATTTTAATTTAATGCCGAAAATAGGGCTCCGCGCGGCCGTTGAGCTATGGACGCTTTGCCGCTAAAGCGAGTGCACCACATAAAATAATTTTGTTATAGTAACAAATGTTAATTTAAAAATTTTAATAAATCATTACATCATCCAGATACTTGAACAAAGAACTACAAGTTGTAAAAAAAATTTTAAGTGAATTTTTCAAAAAGTTATACTATTGTTTATTAACATTTTTTTTTCCAATCTCCCTTTTCATGAATAACGACATAAAAGTTTGAATAATTCACCTAAAAATTTTTGGCCCCGTGGAGCCATTGCTAAGTATATGCTTAACAAGATCATGCGATAAAATTTTCTTAAAGTTCATTATTTTGTTTATAATGATTTTTTTAAGTTAACAAAAAATGAAATTTTCTGGAAATGTTAAAAAAATTTTATTCAACAAATAATATGTTATTGCCGTTTCTGTATCCAACAATAGGATCGAATGACTTATAATATAATAATTTGTTAAGATATTGTTTATAAACAAATAGACAAGTTTAATATTTTTTGAAATTTTTTTCTCACCGTTTTATTGACTTGGCTGAATAATGATTTAAACAAAAAAAAATTTCCATAAAACTTTTTTTATTGTTTATAACTAATTTTTTTATATTTCGATTGTTTAAATAATTATTGAAGAAACTATTTTCTCTTTAAAAATCATATTTGGCATTTATTCATAGGTTAACAAAAAAACAAATTTTTTTATTAATAATTCCATTGTTTATTAAATTAACAATTTGTTATAAACAAATTCTATATATTTTTTCTTAAGCTAAGAAAAATTTAAAAAACAGCCGTACATATGAAAGTAATAAAAAATATTTTTTCTATTTTTTAAAATACTTTTAAATATTACACGACTTCGAAGTTGCACCGCTCATTCGATTTGTGAAGTAACAAATTGATATAATTTAATAACTATTAGAGATATGATATTGGACATTCAGTTGGTTTTTATGAAGGATTAATTAAACTTTCAAATCACTTAAAGATCAAGTTTATAACTATTGTTTATCAGCTACTATATCTATTTGTTTATAAAAGTTTGAGATTTTCTTGACTTTCTCATAATTTGATAAAAAAATGCATTAAAAAAAATAATTAAAGAAGAACCATGAGTTAGAAGCCGCAAAAACTAAGATTGATTGATAGATATTTTATTATTGAACAAAATTATTCCGAAATTCATAGCTGTGTTTTCATTATTAAACAATTAATAAGTCATAAAAGATACGAGAAAGACAAGAAATTCTCAAATTTTTATAAACAAATAGATATAGTAGCTGATAAACAAAAGTTATAAACTTGGTTTAAGTGATTTGAAAGTTTAATTAATCCTTCATAAAAACCAACTGAATGTCTATTATCGTATCTCTAATAGTTAATAAATTATATCAATTTGTTACTTCACAAATCGAATGACCTTCACAAATCGAAAACTTCGAAGTTGTGTAATATTTAAAAGTATTTTAAAAAATAGAAAAAATATTTTTTAGTACTTTCATATGTATGGCTGTTATTGTAATTTTTTTAGCATAAGAAAAAAAATATAACGGTTTATAGAATTTGTTTATAACAAATTGTTAATTTAATAAACAATGGAATTATTAATAAAAAAATTTGTTTTTTTGTTAACCTATGAATAAATGCCAACTATGATTTTTAAAGAGAAAATAGTTTCTTCAATAATTATTTAAACAATCGAAATATAAAAAAATTAGTTATAAACAATAAAAAAAGTTTTATGGAAATTTTTTTTTGTTTAAATCATTATTCAGCCAAGTCAATAAAACGGTGAGAAAAAAATTTCAAAAAATATTAAACTTGTCTATTTGTTTATAAACAATATCTTAACAAATTATTTAAAAAATTTTTTTCGAAAGTCATTCGATCCTATTGTTGGATACAGAAACGGCAATAACATATTATTTGTTTTTTGTTAACTTAAAAAAATCATTATAAACAAAATAATAAACTTTAAGAAAATTTTATCGCAAGATCTTGTTAAGTATATACATAGCAATGGCTCCACGTGGCCAAAAATTTTTAGGTGAATTATTCAAACTTTTATGTCGTTATTCATGAAAAAAGAGATTGGAAAAAAAAATGTTAATAAACAATAGTATAACTTTTTGAAAAATTCACTTAAATTTTTTTTTTCAACTTGTAGTTCTTCGTTCAAGTATCTGGATGATGTAATGATTTATTAAAATTTTTAAATTAACATTTGTTACTATAACAAAATTATTTTATGTGGTGCACTCGCTTTAGCGGCCGCGCGGAGCCCTATTTTCGGCATTAAATTAAAATTATAAATAATATAGGTAGAGTTTCAGGAGTCCAGACTTTTTTATTGGAAATTTCCTCATCTTTGAGGATCTTTTTTCTAAATTTCTTAAATATCAATAGTTTACGAGTTATTAACGAAAAACAAAATGCAATATTTTGTTCATCTTAATTTGTTAATAACAATTGCAATTGTTTATGTGCTAATAAATCCTCGAGATACATTTTTCTAGGCGTCATTCCGAATCGAATGAGCTATCGCTCATATTTTTAGGAGCTTTACCAAGAATTAACACGTTTTTGAACTTGTTGACTAGACTAACAATACAAAGAATCATGTAAGAGTACATTCACACAGTTAATACTAACACTAACTCTACTCAGCCAGTATATTTATATTATAACCATAAATATAAAAAAACTCTGAAGTACACCACACCACAAATAATATGAGAAGAGGAATTTTATTATAGAAACATATAAGATAACAAGTGGATACTATAATTGTGATATTCAAAATATCTTTCAACAACATCACAATCAGCAACTACGAGGACATTCAAAAAAGTTGGTCAAAGAAAAAGCTGCAAAACTGCAAAGGAAAAATTTCCCTACCAATCGGACTGTTTATTCGTGGAATGATTTATCTGAAAGTACAGTAACGGCGCCCACTATAAACGCGTTTAAAAACCGATTGGACAAAGAACTAAAAAATAGTGCAGCTAGAATGATACATTATAGTGCGTAACAGTGAACAATAACTCTACAGACAAAACAATAGCTTCATCGGTTTTACCGCTTGCTATTGGAACATTACAGGATTACAGGTAACGACTACCCTACTTTGGGCCAGGACTCTGCCTGTTATCAAGGTGTCATCTGCTACAATCATGCAGTACAACTATTCAGACTTTTCGGAATATATAACTTAGGAAGATTTTAATCAGCTCTAAATAATCACCTTATACAAAATGCATTCTACTCAGCTGAGGAATTTTTACAGTCTAAATTACTTTTTTTTTTAATACTGAACTTCAGTTTCACATCATTTTGAACTGTCTATGTCCTTGTATATTCTCTGCTATTTTTGGCTAGTCTGGTAAAGTTTTATAAGTGTATATGTAGAACTGTACAATTCATACCTGTGCATGTGACCAATTCCTTGGATCCAAATCAAATTCGGCATAATATTTCAAATATTTCGAATGCCTAATCCACGAATCTCTTTCTACAGAATTAACTTGTATATCTTCTAACAAGCCCATAATTCTATTTTCTACATTAGGATCAAGTTCCAGTTTCCTCTTTTTATACTGTCTAACAGGTTTTTTGTCTTCTTCATCCTCTTCCTTCTTAACTTCTATGCGGGTATACTTTGGTGGGCGACCAGGTTTTGCTTTTCTAAAAAAAGTACAGAAAAACTATGTAATCCTTGAGAGAGTTGAGTCAGTTCGTAATATCATGAATACAGACACTTGTTTTGTGCATTTGATGAACGAATCACCGAGTTTCTCTCGATTCTAACTCCAGAGTAGAGTTGACTGAACTCGATGTGATGATACTTTTCAGTGCTATATTAATTTCATTGTAGAGTATGTATATATATATATATATATACAGGGTCACTCACGGTGGATGGTAGGTTAGACGTTTAGGGAGAACGGGACATGAGATTAATTTGAAAATTTGGTTTCATGGGTAATTGATTTTGCTCTATCGATCTAAAATAATAGTGGCGCTGCGGCGTTGTCGCTTATACTAAAAAGTAGCAGCAACTGTGAAATTTCAAATGAGACACCCTATATTATTCCATTTTTTGCTTCTCTACCATTTTCTAATTGTTTTTGTATGATACTTCCCTATACCTATCTCCAGAGGTATTCGAGAAATTAAATGGTTTCCTTATTTTTTTGTGCAAAACATAGCTTCAATTAAATGTTCATTACTAAGGTATTCAGATTCGTAGGACGCTGAAATTTTAGGTGTAGTTTACTAAGTTCCGACGTATTAGGAATGTTCTAAGGACTTTGTTCTCCATTATACAGGGTCCTTCAAAATTTGCGATTTTAACGATAAATACAAAAATAGTAAAAAGTGCATTTTTTCAAATGTAATACCCTGTATATTATTGAATATCTCGAAAGAAAATTGAAATTTCTTTCAAATGATATATCATGTTCCTATACCTAAAAAGTCAGGTTTCCGAAATAAAAGCAAGTTTCTATAAAAATCGGATTATTTAGCCATATTTTGTATTAGGTAGCTATGAATTGTCAAGAAAGATGTCATTATGAAAATTTGACAATTAGTCCATCAACAATAAAACGTTCGCGCGTTCATTAACGAAAATTTGATTTGAAAACAATCAAAATGGAAGTGATGTGATCAAATAATAGCAAGAACATGCAGAAAATTCGATGAAATGTATACCTATTGACAACCAATAAACGAGAGAAAATGTGTACGTTTACAAAATAATTTTATCACTTATGGGTCAATACTGAAAGTGAAACGAAATTTACTAAACTAATAAAAAACAATTTGCATTACGTAAAATAACAAATAACAAAACGGTATAACGGGAATAAACCATGTTAATACAATGACATAAGTATTTAAGTTGAGAAAACGATCATAATAAGTATTCAAAATGACTGCCGTTGGTTTCCAAACATTTCAAAATTCGGATACTTGTTGAATGATTTGTGGCCCTCCTTATCTCATTGGCATTTAGTTCCTCGATGGAATTGATCACTCGTTGGCGCAGGTCTTGTTTACTGGCTATTGATGTAATGTAAACTTTTCTTTTCAAAGTACCCCACAAGTAAAAATCAATTGGCGTTAGGTCGGGTGATCTCGCAGGCCATGGTCCTAAACGTCTAAACCAGCGATCATCGAACATTTGGAACAACTCAGTTGTTACTTCCCCAGTGCAATGAGCTGGTGCCCCATCCAGTTGAAACCAGCAGGTACGATATTCCTCTATTGACAGATTAGCCAGAAAATCATTCACCACTGACCTTAAAATTTGGAGATATTTTTTCGAATTTAACGGTTCATCGTAAATGAAGAATTTTATTTGGTTATCTTTCAGAAGGCAAATCGCGTTGAAACTTAACTTTTCCTGAAATCCCATTTCCTTGACAATATGTGGATTGTTGTCCGCCAAGAAATGCTTGTTTCTTCTATTAAAAATGCCTTCCCTAGTAAATTTAGCTTCGTCTGTCCAAATTATTATCTTCAAAAAATTAGGATCTTCTTGGATGCGCATCAGAATATTTTCACAAAACTGTATCCTAGATTGATGATCTTCTGGTTTCAAGGATTGAACTTTCGTAAACTTGTATGGGTGCATGTTATAATTATGAGAGATCCTTTGAATAGATGCATGAGTGTAGCCTACATCTTCTTCTGCACTTTTGATGGAAGCTTGGGGATATGCGTGAAAATAGACTAACACATTTATAATTTTGATTTCTTTTGAAGTAACAGGCTTTGGTAAATTTCGTTTCGCTTTCAGTATTGACCCATAAGTGATAAAATTATTTTGTAAACGTACAAATTTTCTCTCGTTTATTGGTTGTCAATAGGTATACATTTCATTGAATTTTCTGCATGTTCTTGCTATTATTTGGTCACATTGACCATGTACAATAAATAACTTCATCAGAACTTCATGAGAATAGTTATTCCCTTCCATTTTGATTGTTTTCAAATCAAATTTTCGTTATTGAACGCGCGAACGTTTTATTGTTGATGGACTAATTGTCAAATTTTCATAATGACATCTTTCTTAACATTTCATAGCTACCTCAAAATATGGCTAAATAATCCGATTTTTATAGAAACTTGCTTTTATTTCGGAAACCTGACTTTTTAGGTATAGGAACATGATTTATCATTTGAAAGAAATTTCAATTTTCTTTCGAGATATTCAACAATATACAGGATATTACATTTGAAAAAATGCACTTTTTACTATTTTTGTATTTATCGTTAAAATCGCAAATTTTGAAGGACCCTGTATAATGGGGAACAAAGTCCTTAGAATATTCCTAATACGTCGGAACTTCGTAAACTACACCTAAAATTTCAGCGTCCTACGAATCTGAATACCTTAGTAATGAACATTTAACTGAAGCTATGTTTTGCACAAAAAAATAAGGAAACCATTTAATTTCTCGAAAACCTCTGGAGATAGGTATAGGGAAGTATCATACAAAAACAATTGGAAAATGGTAGAGAAGCATATAGGGTGTCTCATTTGAAATTTCACAGTTGCTGCTACTTTTTAGTATAAGCGACAACGCCGCAGCGCCACTATTATTTTAGATCGATAGAGCAAAAACAATTACCCATGAAACCAAATTTTCATATTAATCTCATGTCCCGTTCTCCCTAAACGTCTAACCTACCATCCACCGTGAGTGACCCTGTATATATATATATATATATATATATATATATATATATATATATATATATATATATATATATATATATATATATATATATATATATATATGAAAAACTTGAAAAATCTCGACGTTTCGGCTCCTTCTGCGAAGCCATCTTCAGGAGAATTAGAAGGGGAATAATTCAGAATCGTGGCCTCAATCTGCCTACTCCACGATTCGAATTAGGAGGAATCGGAAACAATACGATTGCGTGGTCTCAACCTGCCTACTCCACTAACCGTACTGCTTCCTGTCAACTCTGAAGTCTCAACCTGCCTACTCTTCAGAGTCAACTGACGGGCCGATCGTCGCGTGGCCGTATTTATAGGGGAGGGGGGCGGGTACTCACGCTCATCAGTGCGGGATGCACTCTGATTGGGCGTTACATGGCGTCCACTGAGAAGTGGTTTCCATGCTGATGGGAGTCTGTGACTGTCATCTCTGGTGTTCAAACAATTTGGACGTTTTTCTATTTCTACAGCTTCACGGAAAATTCGGGGGGAGCAATAGTTCTTGTATTGGGGAGCAATAGTTCTTGTATTGGGGAAATCGATAATGTGGCCTGTTTGGGTGTGATGTTGGGAAAGGGCGTTGGAGATATCTGAGTGTCTTACTGAAAGTGAATGTTCTTTGGCACGTACCTGAATTCGTCGGTTTGTTTGTCCTATATAAGAACGAGGACAATTGGAACAGGGAATCTCATAAACACCGTGATTTTCGTTAGGAATTTTATCTTTGACGGATCTGACCAGATGGGAGAGTTTTTGTTGAGTGGTGAATATTGTTTTGATGTTCGTGTTTTTTAGAGATCTTGCGATCTTATCTGTTACTCCTTTGATGTAAGGAAGAAATAATTTAGGTGTAGATTCTTGTTCAGTGGGATTGGAAGGAAGTAGAGGTGGGGTGATGTTTGTGTGTTTGCGTATGTTCTTGTTGATTTGATATGTGTTGTAACCGTTCTGTAATAATATATGTTTTAGAGTATTGAGTTCTGATTCATATATATATATATATATATATATATATATATATATATATATATATATATATATATATATATATATATATATATATATATATATATATATATATATATATATATATATATATATATATATATATATATATATATATATATATATATATATATATATATATATATATATATATATATATATATATATATATATATATATATATATATATATATATATATATATATATATATATATATATATATATATATATATATATATATATATATATATATATATATATATATATGTATATATATATATATATATACATGTATTTAAAATTATTCTTGCCTTTGTTGTATTGATATATATATTTGTTTTTTAGCAATAACCTGCCAGTTAAGTTTAAAAACAGAATTTACTAAACAGTTAACTTTTTATCACGAACACTTTTAATTTAAAAATAATCTCATGTCATATTATAACTGAAAAACACATTTCCTGATGAAAAAAATACTACTTACGGTTTCTCTTTAGGCTCTCTAGATATAGGAACTACAGCTTCTACAAATCTGTCAGGACTAAGTAGTCTGTCAGGTATTTTTTTATCCCCTGTAAGATTTTCGTCCGAATAAGGGCAGTTTTTCAAAGATGAGTGTGTTGTTTGTTCCGCACCTAATATATGACCTTGACCTTTACAGCCAATAGTAGGACACTCAAGAAAATCATAAACATCTTCTGGTGCTGAAAGGAAAAAGATAAAATTATTTTTTCCATTTCCTTACTTCAATCAAAGCAAAATTATAAAGTAGTACTTAAATATGGCCGCTATCTAATATAGCAAGCATATATTTTGAGAACTAGAAGTATGAAGAAGCCACATCTGTCTTTCTTCTTATTTACGCGTTGCAGGTCGAAAATTTAGAGTTATCGAGAAGATGAAATTTGGTACGTTTCTAGGTCTCCTTCAATTGAAGAAAATTCTTGAAAATAATATTTGTTTTCGTGTCGCAATAGTGGCTCTAGAGCGATAGATTCTGGTAATTCTTCATCCAAATAAACCATTTCGTTCTTTTTTTGTATAAAAAAATCCGATGGCGTCTTGGGCTTGATATGATCAATAAATTATATTCTGTCATTATTGATACATAGATAAAAGTCATTAATCTCATTTTTGAGATTGCACTATATATATATATATGTGTGTGTATATATATATATATATATATATATATATATATATATATATATATATATATATATATATATATACTTGTTACTTACTCAAAGGAGGTTCTAAAGGATGTCCCGTCTTCTGACACCACCCAGCGGGATGAATATTTTGGCTGTCATCTTCAACCCAGTAGCTGTACTTGTCCAGCCACCCGTCAAAATGAATTTTTATGTGATGATTGTTCACATCTTCTACAGTAGCTACACGGATTAGTTGTGGTACTCTTTTGTCCACACATTCCAACTTCATGCCCCTCTTAAAACCACAAGATGGTTTTTGTTTGAAAGCTCTAACAGGAGCAGGAACAGATTTTGTTTCTCTGATATAGGAATTCCACGTGAAATCTTCAGGATGCGGATAATCTAGAAGAAACACAAATAACTACTTGCTTGTTATGGATACTTCTGACTATGTTGTTTTTTTTTTCTAGAAGTTTAAACTTTTAATTTTAAGTGTTATATGTAGACAACCCCAGGATTAGAAAAAAGAGCCGGAATCGAATTGAATAGTTATAATGCAGCTGATGCGACTTTTTTTTTTCGAGAAACTAAAGCACTTGTAATGGTTGAAACAATTGAATAGCGAAATTATTCCTGCACTGGAACATAATGGCCAGTTACCTAAAAATGTTTTTGTTTCAACAAGATGAAGCCTTCCCTCAATTAATAGACAGGTTAGTTTTTTTCGGATGCGAATTTTCCAAATCGATTGATCAGAGGTAGATCATTTAAAAAGTGGCCTGCTCATTCTCCAGGCCTTAGTCCTCTAGATATTTTTCTTTGCGGTTAACTCAAACCTCGTGTTTATGTTAGATAACCAACTTCCTTGAAGGAGTTGAGACAAATAATGGTGGAGAAGTATTAGGAAGGGTAACTCTTCGAAATTATTTTGTTTAAATTTCATTATTCTTATTTTCATTAATTTATAATAAATAAGGTTAATTGTGCAGAAAATTTAAAGTACTATAGTTTCTAGTGTTCACAGAATATTAGCACTAAATCAAGTATGTATGAATTCGAAAAGAACAAGATCTATTACAACCTGTAAAAATATTCAGATTTCAAATTTGAATATAAAAAGTTAAAGGTATTTCTGGTTAAACTGGAATTACTTAAATAACAAAAAATCCCTTCATATGTATTATGCATCATTGCAGCAGACTGCAAAGTTTGATACACATCATCCTTTTTGTTTCAAAGATATTTACTTGGTTCCATACTTTATGTATGAATATATATTATATAATATATATATATATATATATATATATATATATATATATATATATATATATATATATATATATATACAGGGTGATTCACGGTGGATGGCACATTAGACGTTTCTGATGAACCATACAACGGATCACTTTGAAAATTTAATGGAGGGCATAGTCGGACATTCTCTACCCAACTAAAATATTTTTGGTAATGCGGTGTTGCCACATATATTAGAAAGTAGTAATTCTGTAAATAATATTATTTTTAGAATCTCCAACAATTTCCCAATAACTTTTTATGATATTTCCCTATACCTATCTGTTACCGTTTTCCAAATAAAAATTATTTTCATTTTTTTTCTTCGGAAATCAGGACCTATTAAAACGCTGATATCTTTGAGTTGAGAAATACTATGATTTCGGGAGTTTGGTGATACTTGAGGGCTTCATACACTTCAGCCTAATTTGCGTTACTTCAATACAGGGTGGTAAAAAAAATTCAGTTATTTTGTTGGCTTGAAAAAGTGACAAAGTTGATTATTTCAAATTGATATTATTGAAAATTCGGAAAGTTGCTGGAATTTGCTTTTTATCTATGTATATTATACCTATACCTAACTAGTCAGGTTTCGGACTTATTAGCATTCATTTGAAAAAATGTTCCTTGTACATGGTGTCCTCATTCGGTATTTGGTAAACATGCCATGATCACTATTTGATAGTAACGTTGTAACAATCTACTAATAATATCGATATTTTTGACAACTCAGAAGTTGCAAATACCTACAAAAACAATGGAACAAAACTATTCAAACGAAGTTCTTATGAATTTGTTTATTATTTTTGGTGTGCGTTCGAGAGACGCATTGTTACAAATCATTGTTCTGAATTCGTATAAATTTCTTGACGTTCATTGGCGGTAGATTCGGGTACATTTAATTGATTTTTTATATGTTCTGCTAATAATTTTACAAACTGTCCAAAAATAATAAACAAATTCATAAGAACTTCGTTTGAATAGTTTTGTTCCATTGTTTTTGAAGGTATTTGCAACTTCTGAGATGTCAAAAATATCGATATCATTAGTTAATTGTTACAACGTCACTGTAAAATAGTGATCATGGCATTTTTACCAAATACCGAATGAGGACACCATGTACAAGGAACATTTTTACAAATAAATGTTAATAAGTCCGAAACCTGACTAGTTAGGTATAGGTATGATATACATAGATAAAATGCAAATTCCAGCAGCTTTCCGAATTTTCAATAATATACAGGGCGTTCCTTTTGAAATAATCAACTTTCAGTCACTTTTTTACCACCCTGTATTGAAGTAACGCAGATTAGACTGAAGTGTATGAAGCCCCCAAGTATCACCAAACTCCAACCCAAATTTCGATATCATAGTATTTCTCAACTCAAAGATATCAGCGTTTCAATAGGTCTTGATTTCCGAAGAAATAATGAAAATAATTTTTATTTGGAAAACGGTAACAGATAGGTATAGGGAAATATCACGAAAAGTTATTGGGAAATTGTTGGAGATTCTAAAAATGATATAATATACAGGATGTTCCATTTGAAAAATCAAAGTTGCTACTACTTTCTAATAGAAGTGGCAACACCGCAATACCAAAAATATTTTCGTCGTATGGTTCACCAGAAACGTCTAATATGCCATCCACCGTGAACCACCCTGTGTATATATATATATATATATATATATATATATATGTATATGTATATATATATGTATATATATATATATATATATATATATATATATATATTATATATATATATAATATATATATATATATATATATATATTATATATATAATATATATATGTATATGTATATGTATATGTATATGTATATGTATATGTATATATATTATATATATATATATATATATATATATATATATATATATATATGTATATGTATATTTTACTCTCAAAATTATTTGGAAGAAAAGCATTTACCATTGAGACTTTCATACTTTCAAAAATTGATGAACAAAATTCACTCTCATTATTCTCTCTGATATATATATAGTCATAAATTTTGTGAAAAAACATTCACATGATTCAATAAATATTATCTTACACTTTTATATACCTATTATATTGGTAACAATCAAAGAAAAATGAATTTTCTGCAAAAACTATATTTCAATATATATATATATATATATATATATATATATATATATATATATATATTATATAAAGAGAACAAGGAAAATTCTTTAATAATTTAAAAAATTATCAAACAACTTTCCAAGGAAGCTGGTTATACGTATTCAGCAACGCAAAATCTGCATTCACAATCGAACGGCGAATTATAGAAATTGTCAAGTCACCCCGACTCAAAATCTGCATACAGCTGTTTCGATCTTATTAGATCTCATCAGTGCAGCTTATTTGACTCGGAGTGAATCAACAAATCTCTAATTGTTCCCCAATACAAATCGTGGTCAGTAACACTGGTCGGATAACAATCCAGAGCGCCATCCCACCAAAGATATTGGGAAACAACAATTCACCGCTTAGACTGAAAATGCAGAAATTCGTCGCTCGAACACGTACCTCCTGATATGAAGATATCTACTCTACAACAGTGGTGTATATGATTCCAAGGCACACTAACATAGTGATTTAAAACCTTTGGAAATACCCACGAGAGCGCGCTCCGGATATTCTAGTCGCTTAATACGCAAAATACAACAATCAAATCATGAAAAACATACTAGTCGACCATGGTCAAGCGGTCTAAGCGGTGAATTGTTGTTTCCCAATATCTTTGGTGGGATGGCGCTCTGGATTGTTATCCGACCAGTGTTACTGACCACGATTTGTATTGGGGAACAATTAGAGATTTGTTAATTCACTCCGAGTCAAATAAGCTGCACTGATGAGATCTAATAAGATCGAAACAGCTGTATGCAGATTTTGAGTCGGGGTGACTTGACAATTTCTATAATTCGCCGTTCGATTGTGAATGCAGATTTTGCGTTGCTGAATACGTATAACCAGCTTCCTTGGAAAGTTGTTTGATAATTTTTTAAATTATTAAAGAATTTTCCTTGTTCACTTTATGTAATGTATGAAATTGACCATGGTCGACTAGTATGTTTTTCATGATTTGATTGATATATATATATATATATATATATATATATATATATATATATATATATATATATATATATATATATATATATATATGTTCAAAATCAATCGTTTACTAAAATATGTAAACTGTAAACAATCTGGGATATACAACCATGTACCAATTTAATTGATGGTTTATTCCGTAACTGCTGAAATCATTAAAAGATATTATCAGGAATCATTTAAAAAAGTATCAAGAAATACCTAATATGCTTATTGTATGCTAAAGAGAATGAGGGTATTTGTGCTAGATTAAATTGTAATCATGAATATTCAACTAAAACCAGTGTTCCTGATACCTAGGCATTAAACAGCAAAATATGAAAACTCCCTCTCTTTCCAGAGTATAAAAATATTCAATCTTTTACCATCAAATTTTAAGTCACAGGGTATTAAATTGTTCAGGAGGGGAGTTAAATCCTTATTGCTGTTAAAGGCGTACTATTGTATGGCAGAGTACTTTGGTGATTTATAGGTAGCGATATTGAGAAACATTAAAAATCGGAAAAACACAGGGTTTCTGATCACGCTGCTGCTTCAAGCTCGTCAATGCTTGCTTTTTTCAAAAGAACCGATTTGCCGTCTTCCAAAGATTTTGATGTGGCTGCAGCGGAAGGAGCGTGGGCGTATCACACTGTCCAGGAAAACCACAGCTTACGCTCAAATGACTGTGCCTCTAATTTAATTCAAACATGTTTTGAGCCAAAATTTAGATGTGCTCGTACAAAATCCCAGGCTATTGTTGTAAATGTTCTGGCACCTATGGCAGCGGATGAATTGAAAGAGCATCTTCGAGAAGCCCACTGTATATCTCTATTAACAGATGCTTCAAATCATGGCTCAATAAAATTATTTCCTGTGTTGATTCGATATTTTTTACCTTATGAGGCGTGAAAGTCAAGATTTTAGAGTTTCGAGAGAAGCCAGGTGAAACATCGGATATAGTTGTTGATTATTTGAAGGAGATATTATCGTGCAATAATTTAAATAAGAAAATTGTGGCATTTTGTGGGGATAATACGAACTGCAATTTTGGAGGAAATAATAGAAAAGGGATTAACAATGTTTACGCAAAATTGAACCTATCACTCGGAAGGCAACTCATTGGGATTGGCTGCGGAGCCACATAGTTCACAACGCGATCAAAACCGCTTCAGATTGTCTTCCTGTGGACTTCGAATGCATCGTTGTGAAAATTTACTCATTTTTTTACATCTACAGCGTTCGGGTGGAAGCTCTCAAGGAGTTTTGTGATTCCACTGATACAGAGTATCAGAAGCTGCTAAGCTACAGCAAAACTAGGTGGCTTGCGTTGATGCCAGCCCTTGAAAGAATTTTAAAAATATTTCAGCCCTTAAAAAGTTATTTTCTGAGTATCGATAAATGCCCAAATATTTTAAAAACCTCTATTTCTACCTCTGAACTATGGTTATATTTTATGCACGCACAGGCAGCAACGTTCCATCAAACTGTGTTGAAAATTGAAGGACAAAACGTGTCTGCTATAGAATCTTCAAAGGAAATTAATCGTCTCCGAGATAACTTGGCACGTAAAGAGAGTTCGCTTTTTCTTCCACACACTGTTTGTAATCTAATGACAAAAATTCAAGAAACTGAGGCTTCTGTTGTTCAGGATGTAAAAACTGCAGCAGCTGAATTTTATAAGACATGTAAAGAATACTTGGATCAGTGGAGTCAGTTCAATGCAGACTTAGAAGTGTTTGAATGGGCAAATTTGACAAAAGTACCTACTTGGGAAGAAGTACAGAATGTGAGGGATTTGCTGATTTCACAAGGATTTCTTAGTAGTGGCCAAGATACGCACGTGTTCGATGAGTTTTCGCTTGTTTCCAACTACGTCACTACTCTATATAAATTAAATTTTGTTTATTAATAGAATAGAATAGAATAAGTTTATTAATTTCATAGATTATTCGTACAAATATTAAATATAAATATGCACAAAATAAAAATGAAACAAGTCACAAAGAGCAAATACAGAAGGCTTATTTATAACAATAAACTCTGAACTCCTCGACCGAGTAAGGTTCACATTTCATAATTAACTTGTGAATGCTTCTCTTAAAGGTCCCATGATTTGAAATAACCTGTAGATGTTTAGGTAACATATTGAACAACTTGAGTGCCATGTACTCTGTGCCTCTTTCACGTAGAGTGGTAGAATGAATAGGAAAAAAGTACGGAACACTTTTTCTTGTATTATTAATATTCTTAAATTTTGCAAAATAATCTTGATTTTTATGGAAAAATGTAAGTATTTTATATATATACAGCCCATAGAAAGTGAATAAGTTGTGCTTTCTAAAGAGACCACGACAAGATTGTCTGTAGTCGAGGCGAAGCATAGATCTAACTGTCCATTTTTGGCAAATAAAGAGGCTATCAGATTGGATGGAGCCTCCCCAGAAAATGATACCATAGGAAAGGATGGATTGGTAATTAGCAAAATATAGAATTTTTAGGACATGCAAGTGGACTAGATCTCTCAACATAAAAAGGGTAAATGAGGCCGAATTTAGCTTCTTCTGAGCTGATCAATATGAAGGTCCCAAATCAAATTCTTATCCAAGGCAATACCGAGGAAGCTCACGGAATCTCTCACTGGTACCTTGTTCTCGACATCACCAACAAACTACGGGAAAGCAACCTTCGACCTGAATGATCGGAAAAAGACACTCTCAGTTTTTTGTAGATTGATTTTTAGTTTATTATTATCGCACCACATTCCCACTGTATGATAACTGACACCGCAGAAACCAGAGCAGCACTGATATCCGTAGAGTTTATGAGAAAATTCGTGTCGTCGGCAAACATAATAGCATTACAGCCATTATATGAGCAATTACCAGGAAGCGAATTTATTGAAAACGAGAAACAAAAGTGGCCCCAGGATACTACCCTGTGGTACCCCCTTCGTAATCACTCGGTCCTCAGATACGTATGAAACACCACCTCTCAACAACACTACTCTCTGTTTTACGATTTGTGAGGTAGCTGGACATTAAATCCAACTGTCTATCTCTAATCCCACACGCTTCAAGAAAAAATAGGAGCAATTGTGATCAATAAGATCAAAAGCTTTCGATAAGTCGAAAAATAGCCCTAACGGTACTTCACCCTTCTCAAGAGCGATGAGTATGGCAGTAGTCAGTTCAAAGACTGCCGTTTCTGTACCCCTATTCCGCACAAAACCATGCTGACAGCTGACAATAATCTTGAACCTTCTGAAGAAACTTAGGAGCCTGTCCTGCAAGAATCCTCTCAAAAACTTTCGAAAACGACGTAAGTAAACTTATAGGCCGGTAATTATTTAAGTCCTCTACATCACCTTTCTTATACAGTGGCTTAACTACTGCCACCTTAAGCGAGTCAGGAAAGATACCTCGGTAAATGAGCGATAAATAAGATGTGCAAGAGGGTCAGCAATTTGAACAATCGATTCCCTAATGACAACATGGGTATTTCATCGTATCCACATGAGTTCTTATTTTTGAGAGAATATACAGCAGAGATAACTTCATCCCTAGAAACCTGGAAAAAGAAAAACGATTCCTTTATCCGAGTTACCTTAGTATAATTGGGCGTATGAGGGATAGTCCAGTCCGTAGCAGCCACAATGTTGACGAAGAAATCATTGAAGCTGCTCGCCAAGTTATTGGGTTCGCTGATTTCATAGGGCTGCCACCTGATTTCGAGGAATATCTGGCAGAGTTGATGACCTGCCAAGCTGCCTTTGATTTATTAGGAGATGCCGAAATATATTTATCCAGATGATTTTTCCTCTCACTAGATATAGCTTTGTCATAGCGTTTCTTAAAAGATTTGTAAGTTTCAGTAAATTCGGGATTCACCGAGGACATAACAAAAAAGAGAATCAAGAGTACTCTTCAAAGACAAAATTTGAGGAGAAGCTTTGAAGGAATCAATTGGACTCCTTTTCACAACTCGCACTTTAGGAAAGCTATCGTCAAAAAATATTCTTAAAACGTAGAAAGAAAGAGTTCCATGAGGTATTTATGTCTCCTGACATGGAGAAAATGTCAGACCAATCAATCTTTGACAGTTTAGATATAAAATCATCTACTGTTTTTTTATTGATTTTTCTCCTCAGAATGGTATCAGTCTTAGAAGAACGAGGAAGAAGATCTCCGGTAATAAATTTAAGAGCTGAGTGATCAGAAATGTGATACTCCATTACCCGAGTAGTTCCCGAGCAGTTTGTCAATACATTGTCTATACAAGCACCAGATACATGACGTGTGGGTTCCATGTTTGTAGCCTGTAACTCGAAACTGCTCCAAGAGAGACAAGAACGCTCGAGAATCCCGATCTGGCCTCCGGAAATCAATATTGAAATCTCCAGTGATTATTAAACTTATATTTTTTACGGCAACATATCTCCAAAATAAGTCGTAGTCTAGTGAGAAAAAGAGACACATTACAGAGTGGAGGAGTGTTGGGCCTGTAAATACAAACAATAATCAATTTATTACACTTATAAGATAGCTGAACTGCCGAGCATTCGATAACGTTAGCAACACTGAATGACTTTAGGTCAAACCTTTCAACACATATTATGTCAGCTTTGTGGAAAATCGCACTACCACCATGTTTACCGCGTTCCCTACTTAAACTTGATCCAAGGTTGTAGCCGTCTAATACATATTTACTAAGCTCATCTTCTGATCGCCAAATGTTCCGTTATCGCGAGAATATCCGGATTTTGTTCATTCACAAGAATCAAAAGTTTATTTAGAGATGTACTCAAAGGACTGCACATTTTGTTGAATCAAACAAAATGGCGGAGAATCTGCTTCTTTACTGTTGGTAATTAACCGGTTTGAAGTATTTCTTTTATTTTCAACCAAGAAATGTCTGCTCTGTATTTTGATGATTTGCAAGAAAATGTTGTCCCATTTTAAAAATTAAATCGATTGAATAATATATTCTTTGGCCAAAAATTGGATTCGTAAACTTTATCCTTCAAATGAGGTTCCATTCCGATCATGAATGACTGGTTGTTGATCCTATTGTTTCCTTGTTGGAAGTTTTTTTATAGATATTTCACCAGAGTTAGTTTTCTCTTTAATATAATCTTCAATATTCTTTGCAGTTACATGATCAGGTACTCTAGTTTACAAATAGCCATATTTTCTTTTCAGGTTTTTCATTACCCTTGAATTCATTAGTATTAGCAGCATTTCCCACTCTGTAGTTACGCTTTTTTCTATATTTGACTTGTTTGAATTCATCATTATCGTTTTTGTTATTCTTTAAATTAATCTTATCGTTTTCTAGATTTATTATTGTGTCTAATTTATTTCTGGTTTGTATTTCTAATATAGATGCGGCAACATCACGCTTTTCTATTTTCGATACATTCTGTGTTTGGGAAATTCCCTGCTTACTCATCTTCAAATTATCATTCACATTTGAATTTGTTGACTCATTCACGTGTTTACCATTTTTGTCTATTGACTGTTTTTTTATGTTCAACGGTTTGGCTTCCTTTACAGCTGCTGCAGTATCGATAATTTGTTTTGAACTTTTTAAGGTCATAATTTGTCGTTCATTTGACATTATTTTCTCATCAAGAACGACAATTTTTTCCTTTAATAAATTACAATTTTCAATCAAAATCAAATTCTTTGACTCCAATTCTCTTATTAGCTGCTTCAACAAATTGTTCTCCATTACAAGAACGCCATCATTGGAAGTAGCACTAGGATTTTCGCCATGTTGGATTCCAGAAATCGGATTCATAATTTCATGACGACAAGTCGCACTTTTCGCATTTGCCGCTTGAATTAAACATTTTGGATGAAATAATTGTTCGCATTTCACGCACTTGTTAAAATTTATAACTGCTTTTTTACAGTGTTTACACTCAAATTTAGCATCATTTGGCGAAACGACATCCGTCTCTCCCGCCATCTTCTTTATTGATTTTTTTCTTTTATTATGTTTTTGTATATTCATGCGGGTGTGAGTCTGAATGTTCCCCCTCACAGGTTGAGTGCAACTGAAAGAGGTCCGGGATACTCGTGTGTCAAGTTCTTCAATAAATTGCCTCGTAACATAAAACTGGAGACCAGTTTGAAACGCTTCAAAAAAAGTATTCAGGAAATTATTTTAAATGTAGAACCCTACTCAGTAAGTGATTTTTAAAGTGTTGAATGTGAAATATGTGAAATTTTAAAGATGTTTGTATTGTATGAAACATGTTCTTAATAGTAGTTTATAGTAGGTTATTTTATATTGTACTTTTAATTTTTGTGTATTGACGCTGAATCATTCAATGGCTGTACGTAACTGTACTATGCAAATTTTTTGATTAAAGAGATTTTGACTTGACTTGACTTGTTCATTATGACTTATCCTACACAATGTAGAGTTGTCTTAAAGGATTAATAAACTTCTATTCTATTCTAATATAATACTTTCTATGAACAACCTTGTAAAGTTAATTATTTTTAAAATGTGCTCAAATTTACCATTTGGAGGCGTTAATCTGTGACCAAACTGATCACACCAGCCCACTGGATGAATATATGGCGATGATGGTTCAGCCCAGTAGTCATATATGTCATCCCAACTATCGAAATGGACCAATATACGATTATCCATCATGTCTCGCACTGTAGCTACGCATATTAAGGAAGAGTTGTTTTTCGTATCAACAGCTTCTAGTTTCATACCAACTCTGAACCCATTTGGACAGATTGCCTAAAAGAAATATAAGAAATTCAAAATATACGTTTTTGTTATAACTTGCACAATTGTTTTCAAAATTACATTGTATCTAGTCCTCGTAGGTATATGCAGTTTTTAATATGCTCTCCATTAAATACACAGCAATGTTATTGTAGAAAATAAATCATGACGCATGTATGGAGGTACGATTTTAACACTTTCGGCAAAAAACACTTTCTTTGCGATTTATAACACGTCTCCAGCGTGAAAGTCTATCAACATTTTGATATTATCCATCATGATATGAATGGGATCAACTCAAAGTTAGAACTCATATCTAACACACACAAAAAGTTACTTAAACATTTTCAATTAAAAAAATTCCTAGTGAAAAGACTGGTACTCTCAATTTTAGTATTGTTAAATATTGCAGTACCAGTATTTTCATTATGAATATAAACTTTCGTAGCTAATCAATTACTAATTTAAAAAATTCCTGATGAAAAGAGTGGTACTTTCAATTTTAATATTGTTAAAAATGGTAGTACCAGTATTTTCATTATGAGTATCAATTTTCATCACTCATCAATTACTAATAAAAAGTTTCTTTGTACCCATAATGAAAATTTTTTTCTGAATATCCAAAAATGATAGCATTGTTTCATTAATTTTATATGAAAATTGATTACCATTTTTTTCCTTAGAACCATATTAAATTTATATAATCAAATCTTGATGAAAAATTATTAATATATATATATATATATATATATATATATATATATATAGATATATATATTTATATATATATATTATATATATATATATATAATATATATATATATATATATATATATATATATATATATATAAAAAAATATATATGAATATATATATATATATATATATATATATATATATGAATATATATATATATATATATATATATATATATATATATATATATATATATATATATATATATATATATATATATATATATATATATATATATATATATATATATATATATATATATATATATATATATATATATATATATATATATATATATATATATATATATATATATATATATATATATATATATATATATATATATTTTTATTTATATATATATATATATATATATATATATATTATATATAATATATATATATATATATATATATATATATATATATTATTTATATAATATATATATATATATATATATATATATATATATATATATATATATATATATATATATATATATATATATATATATATATATATATATATATATATATATATATATATATATATATATATATATATATATATATATATATAGTCGTCTTAAAGAGGCAAATTTAGAACTCACATTTCCAGCTCTGTTTGCAAATAAGTGCTTTGGTGCTGCAGTCGACTTAGTTTCCTTCAAATAGAGTAGCCAGTTGAAGTCTTCAACACTGTAACTGGGTGGAGGATGTAGAACATGTCCATACTTTTCACACCAACCCATTGGAAATATATCCATACTATCAGCATTCACCCAAAAGTCATAATTTGTAGAAAAACCATCAAAGTGAAGTCTCAGCCTGTAACCTTGTACTTCTGCCACTGTAAGGACACAAAAATGGGAAGGATGCAAAGGATCTATTCCTTCCAATTTCATGCCTGCTTTGAAACCATTTCTATTATATGGAAATGCATCTTTAAATAATTTCACAGGAGCTGCTTTTGCCTTCATATGTTCTAAATATTTGGACCACGAAAATCCTTTTTTTCCACAATTCCAAGGATAGGAAAGTTTATCCCTAGAATTGTCATTAGAAGAGTTGTCATCTGAAGATTCGGATTCATCCCTTTCAGCTTTGCTTTCTTCAATTTCTCGTTTTCGAACTACAGTCTTCTTACGTTTTTTATATTTACTTTCCTTTTCTTTATTGTTTTTTTGTTTTCCTGAATCCTGGCAATCAAAACTACAATATTTCGGACTTATGAAATCCGATGGTAATCCAAAACAACCACATTCTATACATCTCATTTCTTCTTGAAATTCATCTCTAAATTTTTCTTTTGGTTTTATTTGGCTTTTTTTTTCCAAAATTTTGTTGTATTCAGTTTTAGTGAGATATTCTATCATATTAAATTCATTTAGGATGAATCTTAAATCGCTGCCAGGTAAAACGCCAACTCCATTATCCCATTTTATTATTTTAAGTATATCTACATTATTATCATTCATATTAATATCTGTTTTTTCAACTTTATCTTTAATTATTTTTATTTCAACGTCATCTTCATCATTTTTACTTGAAGAAACAGGTTCAGCATGTTCTGCTTTTGTTAGGGATATATCACTATTTGCTAAAGTTCTTTCCAAATCATCTCTACTATCAAAAAACTGAATTGGAATATCATCAAAGTCTTTTCTAAAACAAAAATTGGATTTTCTTCGACCCGATTTATGGGAAACTGTAGGCGTTATCTTAGGTTCTGACAAAATAATTGTCTCCTCAGTTCTGGTGCTAGGTTTAGTAACCATGACATCCCTTTGTACAGTTAAATCTGAAATGGAATCAGATTTTGATGTACTTCTTGAATTTTTAATAGAAGAGTCCCTACCAAACGAGAAATTCTTCTTTAAAATTGACACACCATGTTGAGAAAACTTAGGATCCCTTGATTTTTTAACACAACTATCAATTTTATGTTCAGGTGTGCTACTTATTGTGACTTCAGTATCAGGAGATTTATCGTCTTTTGTAGGACTATCTAGATCAATTACTTCAGTACAAATTAATTTATTTTCATTGCTGCTTTCAGAAGAACTACTAACACTATTTGAGTCACACATAACTGTTATTGGCGAACTACTTGCAGTTGATTGAATTTTTCCATCTGCTATTTTGAACTTTAAAACTGGATTTACTACTTTAATATTATTCAATGAAGACTCAGCAGCACTAGGTTGTATAGATAATGGCATAAATGCCAGTTTGGATTGTACCGAATTTGTTGTAGCAGTTTGTGCAGAATTAGAATCGGATTTAGGCAACGATGCTATAACATATTTCTGGCAAACACCTGATTGAAAATAACCTGATGTCGTAGATGTTACATGTATTTGGCTTGCTTGTGAACTGTCTCCATAAGTCCCTAACTTTGTAACAGGTTTAATCATAGTTAAATAAGCATTTGTAATTCCACCACTTTTTTGAATGACAATTTGTTGAGATTTAACAGCATTACTTGCATTAGAGAGTAAAACACTCTGACTGGAAGGAAGAGGTAAGGAGGAAATAGGTTTTTTTGAAATACTTGTCGATAAATTAGATAATTGAATAGGAGGTACAGATTTAACAATTACATTGTTACTATTGGGTTTGCTCAGAGTAACAAAAGGCAGTTTTGTAGGAGCCTGTATATAAACAACAGGAAGTACTTGGGGTTTTATGTGAGAAGATGATTGAAACTTTGGACTATTATCTATTGAGGTATCTAATATGTTTTCAATATTAGTTTTGAGTGGCAAATTCGATGGAATATCATTTCCCAGTCCTAAATCATTATTTGAGTCCGTAGGACTTGATGCGGTCGTAGACGACATCATCTGAAAGCGACGATAATGAGAAATATTAATTTGTTAAAAAAAATTCAAGGGTCATGCTTCTAACTAAATTTATAGATATATTTTACATGCACATATAACAAGCAAGCCACGAAGTACTTTAGAAGTGTTAAACAGAACATATCTGTAGTAAATATAGTGTTTTAAGAAGTAAAAAAACTAAATCTTAATGATCTGCAATGAATATATGCTGGCGGAGAAAATATATTTTGAAAATATTATAACAAGAACACTAAGCACTTTTACACAGAGATAAGATGGAAAACAAACCAAAACATACCTTCTGATTAAATCTAGGTAACTTTTTTTTGAGGAAACTTTTATTTTCTCTAGAGAAATTGAAATTATGTTAAGAATTCAGAATTACCCATTCCATTACTCACCATAGAGTTGAAAATAAAAATCTATGCGTGCGTAACGTCTCAGAGTAAGCATGCGTACCTAAGAGAAGGGCATACTAACAACGTTGCTAAACTAAAAATAAGTTGGGAGTTCAGCGATTATTAGAAGATAGTAGTAGTAGTAATATTAAAGAAATATTAATTGGACAAGAATAAAGAATCATACTTCTCCTCAATTTAACTGATGCATATTAGACAAAACGTTTAACATTTTGATATTCTTTTATCTAAAAAACTGAAACTGATTATTATCCAATTAATATTTGTTGCTGAAGATAGTATATTTTGGAAATAATCAAAGAGCTTTGAAGGTAGAGATGATAAACAAACCGAAACATACAATCTGAATAAACCTACATTCGTTTTCAAAAAAATTTTTATATCTTAGAAAAAATTAAAATAATCTTTAGAATTAAGAATTTCTTTGAAAACCGTAGAGGACAATAAATATGTATGCGTGCGTAACTTATAAAAGAAAGCATGCGCACCTGACAAGGGTCAAATAGCAACGTTGTCAAACTAATAAGATGGGATTTTAGATAAGAGTTATATATCGCAAATAATTGAATATTAAACCAGGAACTACATTAGAATTATCAAACAGAACATTTATTTTGTGATTTTCGTACTTTAACAATCAATAAAAACTTACACTAAATAACATTCAATGGCGACAAAGTCAGGGTACTTCGAAAATTTCCGAAAAATAGTTCAAGCTTAAGAACATCTTTTTCATAGAAATACAATTTTTAAAAACAAATTCAAGTTATATTACAAATTCCGGATAATTTATTGCATTGATTGTCATCATGATGAAAATAAATATTTACGCATGAGTAAAATGAAAATATAAGCTTTATACCTAGATTAAATGGAAATAGAACATTGTTAAATTGAAATAAAGGTATCAGAAATTTCTTTGAGTATAATTTGATGTAGTCGCATACTGCATCATCCTAAAATCTATATCTTATAGAGAAATTCTAAAGAAAAAAGAAAATAAAAAAAATAACCAAGCCATAAAGAACCTTCCGGATTCCGTACAAAACGTTTCTAATTTCAGTACGTACTTAAACGAAACTAAATATAAAATATTTTTCAATGAATACCTATTTGATGAGGTATCTATTAAGCAGTGATGAGATGAAACATGAACAAATATTCCAGTTAAATAGAAAGAATTAAGTTTTCATGAGAGTTTCAGTTTAAAAGAGACATTTTTATATATTAAGAATCGTACTTCCTATACCATTACAAATCATATAGTTAGAAATTCAAATGTATGCTTAGTAAATGTATACAGTAGCCATTTCATAAAAACGAGTAATTCTTCCATCCACCATTGTTTAATAGTAAAACGCATCAAAGTAAGCATGCGTTCCTAAGAGAAGGGGACAAATTAAGTTGGCGATTTAAAATTAAGTTGGAATTTTAGATTCGGCGGGTGATTTTAAATGTCTAAATATTGACTAAATTACCGAAAATAACCTCTTTATTTTATCATCTAAGTGAAGAACCTTTACAATAAATTATCTCTAGTAAAAGCTCCCTGTAAATAATTTTGAAACAACTGGAGACTTCGTTCATTACTTCATTAATAGAAAATAATCAAAAAAATGCATGTAAGAGTTGTGGCTAATGATATGAATTTATAAATTTAAATTGGATTAGAAAATTTCATGCGTAAGTTAAAATAATTGATTCAGTTTCTTGAATATCATAATCATGCATATAATTTCAGAGATAATGAACGAGAATGAAGAATGAGAATGAGAATGAGAAAAAATCATTTAATCTGAATGGATATCTATTAATGTTTGATGAGGGTTTTGGATTAAATATTAAAATATAGTACAGTTTTTTTTTGTAAAATACATTTAAATGTCTACTGGTTTAACCGAAGGTCAATCGCATCATCTAACTCAAATAATATAAACTATTTGCTGTTACATAGCAATTTACACTGAATAAGTATGACATCCAAAGCTTCCAAAAATCAACGTTGAAATTTAAATGATACCTATAATGGTGAAATATGTAGGGCTTTTTAATTCCCCAACATATTTCATGTTAGCTAAATGATATATTTGAAGATTTTAAGATTCAGTATATTAACGTTAACTGCTAATTCAACGATATTAATAATATAAAAATTTCATTTTACGGAAACATATTATTTTAGACGCATAGCCTCATAAAATTAAATCACATGGTTAGTTACCCACGAAACTGATGGGTAAAATCTGGCAACATTGTAGATACATAGCTTCCTGTAGCCTGTACTGTACCTCTCCTCAATTTTCATGAGAAAATAGAAATAGAGGAATATAGCCATTAGTGATGTAGATCGTCGACTGGTGTGTTTTTGATAATGTCCACTTTAACGTGGTCGTGTACTTGTTGTTTACGTTTTAAATTTAGCCCTGAAGAAATAGAGCAACGCCATAAAAGTCAAGAAATCGACAAAATGCTGGAAAAAGATAAACAAGCTCTGAAACGTCAGGTGAAGCTTCTCTTATTAGGTGCTGGGGAAAGTGGAAAATCCACATTTTTAAAGCAAATGAGGATTATACATGGAATAAAATTTGACAATGATTATGTTAAGGAATACCAACAAGTCATTTATCAAAATGTTGTAAAAGGAATGCAGGTTTTGGTGGATGCCAGGGATAAATTAGGTATTTCATGGGGTGACCCTTCGAATTCGAGTGCGGGCAAAGAATTATTGCAATTCAATAATGTAATGCATTTGGATACACGGCTTTTTTTGCATTACACGCCGGTATTATCCAGATTATGGTCGGATAGTGGTATACGAAGAGCATTTGATAGACGAAGAGAATTTCAAATGGTAAGTATTTATATAGGTTATATTGATGTATTAAAAGTCATTCATCCTTGTGAATCATTACATTTCTTGAGATCATCAATTGTTCAATTTGCAAATGACATGACAAACATGAAAATTTAACCTGTTAAGTCATAGAGTTATCATGTGATGTGAATTAAATAATTGGGGTTGCAGATAGGTGTAACTGTTAATTTATGATACAAACCATTGATGTAGTTTGTATTTCTTTGATTCTCTGAATTAAGTGCCCTAACATGAGTTAATGAATCCAGGTTTTTGGACTAGAACTATTTTATTTTTATGAAATTTAATTGACAAAAAAAACTCTTTCATTCCTACATCAATTTCAATTTTCTTTATTAAATGATGTGAAAATCTAAGTATTGTGTAGTTATAATAGTAATCTGTCATTTTATTGTATTTTAAAAAACAAACAAGTATAAAAACTCATAGTTCAGGTTTATATGTTCTACCACTCTGACAAAAAATTAAAAGAAAATCAACATTTGAGTATTGATGTAAATTTACTTCAATGAGAAACAAAATTAAGGAAATTCACACTAAAGTTATTACATGGCGATGTACATTTTGCATCTAACAAGGCCCTGTATTTACTATTTCACAATCTATTTTTAAACATTTATTGATTAGCATATATAGTGACAAGCCTAGCGTTCTTAACTTCTTATTGAGATTTTTTATCTGCCATATTCTCATATTTATTATGAAATTTTCTTATTCTGTGGGCAGACACAGATAACATGGAATTATTATGTACATTCAGATTATGACATAGATTTTTTTGGAGGAGCATTTAATATACATATATTACAGGTGTGCTATTTCAATAACTACTGCATGCTTATACTGAAACATATATAGTCTTAAGAATTTTATGCTTCACAAAATGAGGAGTGATAGTCGTTTCCTATTATATAAAATGAATAGTGCAATTGAAATTTTTTTGCTTCTTAAATTGAAATCTTCTACTATTTGTAGAGAAAGAATAGTACTCAGAAATGTTAAAGAGCACCTTAACTTTTGAAACAGTATCCAACTATCACAGACCCTATAACAGATAATAAATACTACTACTACTACTACTAGATATATCATGATTTATAGCGCTACATAGCCTTATGAGTTTCAGTTTTTTAAATTGATTTAATTTTGCTCAGTATCTATGAAACCTGTTGGAAGGGTAGTTTAAGTTTCGGTACAATGCTGAATTGCTTCATCAGTATTCTCAAGGAGTACTGATTTATATTATTTACACTTTACAAAATGAGCAGCATCTGGATATTGATGATTCTTGTAGATCTTGACTGCATAATACATATCATACGACAAACATCAGAGGTCACAATATTCTTCTTTGAGGCACACATTTTTGTACTGAGTGAAGTAATGTGGGTTTACTGTGGTCTGCAACAAAGGGTTGGCCTCTTAGTCAGAATAGAAACAGTAATGCCTTTTGATCAAAATTTGTTTTTCATTTATTTTCTCTTGATTCTGAATTAGTGAATAAAAAAGAATTTCAAAATACACTTATTGCAATCAATATATATGCATTCCTTTATCTGAAAACATTCAGGTTTTTCACTCATGTTCAACCAAATGAAGTCTTGAATCTATTGAGAAAAATGATACAGTCCTTTCACAATGATAACCTTCATTTTTATATCCAGTTAATTTGAAAGAAATTTAGGCAATTTAAATGCGCCGTCAGAATAATCAGAATCCCAAGCTAATTTTTGTTTTTCATAATTAATAAATTCTTGTAAAATAACTAACCTGAGTTATTTGAAGGTGCATTTGTGAGAGAGTTAGTCGATTTTTCATCAGTATCTCTTATAATTTCGCTATTGTTGGACTATTTTGCATAAATTGTTTGTGTCTGAAATATTAAATTCTGAAGAGTCTTTATGAAATAAGTTCTTTGAATTCGGTTCTCTATTTGAAATTTAATGTATAATTTGAACCAATATTTATACTACGCGAGAACACTAAGTAAGTAGTAAAAAAAGTTAAACCTGTTATTGTCAACTTAATTAGGTGAACCAATGTACCTATTTCATGTAATTCAGTAGACCTGAGGTTCCAAGTTTTGTAATTTGAAATTGGTTCTTTTCAAGCTTTCTTTATTTTATATCAATAAGTGTACTGTTTAACCATACCACTAATCAACCATACAGGCTACCTCTGATTAAAACCAGCCTTGCTCAGAATAAATCGATATATACCCTCATATAGAATGCCACAAAATTGAATTGGATTTAAATCGAATAGACGAGAGTATCAGTGAATATGCCCCCTTTCAACAGTTATTATTCATTATAAGAGCCTGAAGTGATTTAGGCATGGAATCTATCAGATTTTTGCTGTTTAGTTTACCTTGCATTTGGATCGCTAATTTTTAATTGATTAATATCCGAATTTCCATGCTCATCTTTGTTCTCAAAATCTTTGATAATTCATTTCAAGATGTGTCTGGGAGTTGATTGAGTCTCATGATCTAATACTGAGTTATATGTGTCATATATCAGATGGGCATTGTAATATTCACATCCGCACAAGCGAAGTTTAATCTGCCTTGCACTGAGAAATCGAAAAACAGACGCTCCTCTAGGCTTCTCTACTTAATGGGCTTGAATCTGAGTCATTACCCAACAGATCAAATTTTTAGAACCGCTTAATTTCATAAATACACAACACCCAAGAGCAAGGTGGGACTCGAACCCACGATCCTTGGTTTACAAGCGATACACCTTACCGCTGGGCTACCGAGGCCTCTCGCCGATATTTTTGAACAATGTGAAAGGGATGTTAATGATGTTACAAAAATTTTTTTTTACATTATCGATGGTGGTATGCTACTTCACAGATTGAAATGGGGAAAAAAATACGATGTTTATTGAAATTTTTCAACAGTATATCAGATATTTACGTAATTACTATGGTACCAACGTAGTTGTTTTTGATGGATACAATAATGATGGAACTAAAGCATCTGAGAGAAATCGTAGATTTAAAAGTAATATTTCAATCGATAATTTTTTTGAAGAAGACGTGCCTCTCAATACAACTAAAGTCAAGCAGTAAGTGATGCAGATCGTTTAATTGTACAATCAGCCATTGATAGTGGACATTGATGTGTTAGTGATATTGATGTTTTTAGCACCTGATCATAAATAAATATTTTTATTGAAACCCAGTCTTAGAACGAGTTTACTCTACAGAAACCACGTTAATGAAATATCTAAATATTACCAAAAATCATCTCTTTTTCATTCATGCATTCACTGGATGTGATACAACTGCTTTCTATAATGAAGGAAAAAATAGTTTTATCAGTTTTTAATAGTTATCAGAAAATACGTGCAGCAGCTGAAACTTTCATGGTTCAAGAACAACGTGAACAAATACTTTTTGATGGTGGTATTTATTGTATTCTCACCATGTATAGTGCTAAAACTGCCAACAGCTTGAATGAACTGCGATACAAGCGATTTATAACATTAGCTTCAAAAGACAGCCTACTCAGCTCGTTACCTCCATCAGAGTATGCAGCAAAAAAACATATTAAAAGTGTTTTCCTTCAAGTATTTAATAATAAATAATAGATAATAGAAAAATAATGAAGCTCAAAACTTATTTTCTCATATAAATTACATACATATTGTTTGAACAATGAAAATAATTATTTCCCCCCTCTGACAGATTTCTGATTCTTACGAGAGTGTAAATATTATAACAACAAATATATCTTTAAAAAATCCATTTTCGAATTTAGATATTGGGGATTAACTTTACGGACGGTTGGATGGCGTGAAAATGTGTAGATATCAGTTTGTCAGAGCTATTTGGCGATGGTTAGGAAAACAAACAGTTGAATGTAGTTGAAGTTTTGATATGAGTTGAATATTTATATTTAATGCTTGAATGGTAGATTTATTTTCTTTTTCCTTCAGAAAGCACTTATTTGGACATGGTTGTAAAATCTTTCCTGTCAATTCGAATTCCACTTGGAAATCGATCTCGTCTAACCTAACTCGTCTTGATGTATTATAAACTTGTTCAAGAGGAATCCCTTTTAAAATAACTTCTACCCAATCATTGAAATATTAATCAAATAATAGACTCTCTTGCATATTTTCATTATCTTTGTATAAAGCGGTAACGTATAATTATTTCTTTGAATTATGCTCAAAATGCATTGAAACGTTTGTTTATAATATTGTGCTTCGAAATTAAAAATGAGGGTCAGAAGTTAATGTCAAGGCCTTACGAACTCATGTTAGGAGGATAAAATGGACTGTTTCTATTTTGTCTATCAATTTACGTAGTTATATAAGCTAAAAATGAGAGATAACGCGAGAACAGTTTAGAAAAACCAATTGCAGGAAAATTGGTGAATGTAAATAAATTATTTTCTAAGAGATAAGATTGGTTTCAGTAAATATCCATAGAATAAAGAATTTACTCAACCGATAAGTAGAATAATTATGTTGTAATATAAAAGGATTTTCTTTTGTTCGCAAAATGTTGATTTTGTATAGATTTCTTTCCAGGAATCCAGGAATTCTTATAAAACAAAATAATTGCACATAGCTTATCTCTAGTTATGCTGTTACGATTGTTCGTATATATATATATATATATATATATATATATATATATATATATATATATATATATATATATATATATATATATATATATATATATATATACTAGCTGATCCGGCAAACGTTGTTCTGCCATATAAATTATTTTTATCCATCTATCTTTCTATCTATTCATCTATCTTCCGATGTATATCTACCTATCTAAATATCTAGATAGTAATCTATCTTTCTATCTATCTATCAATCTATCTGACCCGGCAAACGTTGCTTAAATTATGAGAATGGCTATGAAAAAATATGTGTTGTTGATAGAAAGGTGAAAATTTAGAGTTATATGTATTTTTTAATGCAACATCATAAAAAATTAAAATAAAGAATTTTGCCCAAAAAATTTATAGATAAAAATAAAAATCTTGCCAGAAAAATTGAAGTTTATAATTAACAAATAAAAAATAGCAGTTGATCGTAGAGGGTTGAACATTTAGGGTTGTATGTATTTTTGAATACTGTATCATAAGAGAAATAGAACAGAAAAATAGATGTCCGATTCTCAGACCTAACCGTTATGCACACTAAATTTCATGAGAATCGGTCTAGCCATTTTGGAGTAGTTTAACAAATAAAAAATAGGGGTTAATCGTAGAGGGGTGAAAATTCAGGGTTGTATGTATTTTTGAATTTATATATCATGAAAAAATAGAACAGAAAATTTTGTCAGAAATATAAAAATAAAAATTAAGGGGTGGACCGACCATCCCTCGGTCGACCCTCAACATTCAGGGGGATGAAAAGTAGATTTTGTCCGATTCTCAGATCTAACCGATATGCACACAAAATTCCATGAGAATCGGTCGAGCCATTTCGAAGGAATTTATCAAATAAAAAATAGGGGTTGATCGTAGCGGGGTAAAGATTTAGGGTTGTATGTATTTTTGAATGCCGTATCATAAAAAAATAGAACTGAAAATTTTGTCTGAAAAATAAAAATAAAAAATTAAGGGGTGGATCACCCTCAACATTTATGGGGATGAAAAATAGATGTTAGCCGATTCTCAAACCTACCCGATATGCACAAAAAAATATCAAGAGAATCGGTCAAGCCATTTCGGAGGAGTTTAACTTCTAACACCGTGCTAAGAGAATTTTATATATTAGATATATACGATTCATCATAAGAAATTTAAATTTTTTTATACAGGGTGGGTACAAACTGCAAAAATGTTATTTTGCTTAAGACTAAACATACTTTTTTTTGAAAGTTACGAAAAAAAATCACTCTTAATAAACGTTTTTGCTTGTCTAGAAAATACGATTCATCATAAGAAACTTTAATTTTTTTATACAGGGTGGGTACAAACTGCAAAAATGTTATTTTGCCTAAGGGTAAACATACCTTTTTTTGAAAGTTGCGAAAAAAAGTCACTCTTAATAAACGTTTCTGCTTATCTAGAAAATACGATTCATCATAAGAAACTTTAATTTTTTTATACAGGGTGGGTACAAACTGCAAAAATGTTATTTTGCTTAAGACTAAACATACCATTTTTTGAAAGTTACGAAAAAAATCACTCTTAATAAACGTTTTTGCTTGTCAAGAAAATTAATGTAGTGAGCTGAATACACTTGTGATTATTAATATAAAGAAAAACTTTGTATAGAGTGTATAAATCAATTTTATCTAAATTAGCAGAGCGCTTTCGACATATTTGTCATCTTCAGTGCAACTTTGTCAGGATACAGGAAGGAATCGATCAGAAGAAACAGAACAAGACATAAAACACACATCAGCTAAAATCATTTAGGATTAATCCAGTGAATCAATACATGGTAAATAAATTAATAAATTAATAAAATTGAACATGTGGACTTGTCTCCGCTTGTTCTGTTTCTTCTGATCGATTCCTTCCTGTATCCTGACAAAGTTACACTGAAGATGACAAATATGTCGAAAGCGCTCTGCTAATTTAGATAAAATTGATTTATACACTCTATACAAAGTTTTTCTTTATATTAATGTCAAGAAAATACCTACGATTCATCATAAGATTGGAAGAGGGAGATGACGCAAAACGACTTGATTTTTGCTTGTGGATAGGAGAAAAAATTTTAAGTGGAAATGTTGGTTTTTATAAATATATCATGTTTTCTGATGAAAGTACATTTTCTACCAATGAAACCGTTGTGACCCAACACCTTAGGTACTGGTCTTTAGAAAATCCCGAATTCAGAGTTATGGCGAGAAGATTGTTTTGATGATATTGAACTGCTGAAGGGCAGAATTATCCAGGCTGTCTAATCGATATCTCAGGAAGAAATCAGAAAATCTTTCACTTATTTGAAAAAGCAATTAGAAAAATGTGTTGAGTATGGCGGTGGAGTTTTTGAATTATGAAATCGTTATCGTATTATTTTCATGTTAATAAAAATGTTCGTATTATTATTTCATCAAGTAAAAACGTTTATTAAGAGTGACTTTCTTTCGTAACTTTCAGAATAAGGTATGTTCAGTTTTAAGGAAAATGACATTTTTGCAGTTTGTACCCATCCTGTATAAAAAAAATTAAAGTTTCTTATGATGAATCGTATTTTCTAGACAAATAAAACGTTTATTAAGAGTGATTTTTTTTCGTAACTTTCAAAATAAGGTATGTTTAGTCTTAAGGAAAATAACATTTTTGAAGTTTGTACCCACCCTGTATACAAAAATTGATATTTCTTAAGATGAATCGTATTTTCTAGACAAGCAGAAACGTTTATTAAGAGTGACTTTTTTTTGTATCTTTCAATTTTTGGTCCATATGTCCTCTTGTAAACCCCATCCGTGGACATACTGTATATATATATATATATATATATATATATACATATACAGGTGTCCCAAAATTGCTGGGACACAGAGCTACCACGTGTAGTATATAAAATATTTATAAAATAAGTCGATTGGCCCCAATTTATTTATATACCGAATGTACCGTTTGCCCGTGAGGAGAGTTGAAAGTTTACATAAAAAAATACATTTTAAGAATGGTGCATTTCAATTTTTTACGTAGAATTGACCCTTGTATTGATGAAAGTGGCCGTTATATTGAACATTTATTATAAAAAAAATCGGCCAAATGCGAGTCGGGCTCGCGCACGAAGGGTTGCGTAACATTGACTATGCCCCCCTTAAATATTTTTTTTTATTTTAATTTTATTATTTATTATTGAAGTAAATATACAAGTATTTTGTGAATATTTCAAGTGTCTACAAAAAATTGAAATTTCTTTGACATTCATTGATTTGAAAAAATTTGAATAGTTAAAGAAGACTACTATGTTTCACTAAAATTTTTCGGCTGTGGCCGTTCTTTGTCATTTATTACGTGCCACAGCCGAAAAATTTTAATGAAACATAGTAGTCTTTTTCTATTCAAATTTTTTCAAATCAATAAATGTCGAAGAAATTTCAATTTTTTCAAAAGTTTTGATAAAGCCACGAATGTCGTGGCGAAACGTCAACTTTTTAATAAAATCGAGTTTTTTAAGATTCAACAAGCCTGTTATTGCTAATAATTATCAAGAGATTAGAAATAGTTCACAGGCAACAACAATTCGAATAAATAATTATATATATACAGGGTGTCCCACCGGGAAAGAACGCGATCTGTATATGGAAAACTACAAATAGGAAATTTTTGAAAATTTGACAGTTTACTAATGTTGATAGGGGCCACTCGACTAAAATATTCAAGATGGTGGCACTTCCGGTTATACCGGAAGTAGATACCAACTTGCTTATTTTAAATTGGATACCCTATATATTAAAACATTTTTAGATTCTAAACCAGATTCTAGGCAGATTTTATGTATTATGTCCTATACCTAAGTCTAAGCGTGTTTGACATATTTAGGTTTTTATGTCAAAAATGCAACGATTGCAAGCCCTAATATAATTATCAATTGTTCCTATAAGGATTCCCGTATTACTTACTTTGGGGTGGATTCCTTAATGAAAAATACTTGATTTAATAGATTTTGTATAGTATTTGGATAACTAATCATACAGGGTGTTCGAAAAAAAAGATCTAAAATGAGATTGAGAGAAATGACAAAAATCAATATTTTCAAATGGAAACCCCCCATTTTTCTTATTTTGTAGTATTTAGCATTTAAAAAGAAGGTAACTTTGTATAAAGTTATCTATACCTAAAATTTGAAGTTTTCGAAATATTGCCAATTTAATATTTTTATATGGCGATTCTGCATTTGATCGTTAATCAATTAGATCTAGGATAGCCACGATCGTCTTTGACATTTCAAATCATCGTAATGGAACCCCGGTTAAATTATACAAACGAAGATTATTTAAACTTTATTTATGGACAATGTGATAAATTATTTCAAGAACATGTGATACATGTGCGACCCGATATCCTCATAAACAAAAACCATCACCTAATACTGTTAAACGAATTATAGAAAACTTCAAGAATTTTGGATCCGTAAAGGTATAAGTGTACAAAAAGAAACCAGTTGTTGACAATGAAAATATTGAAATAGCAATTGGGATATTTTGAAGCACATCCAACAAAACCTTCAAGGCAGATAGCATTAGAATCAGGCTTATCTAAATCGTCAGTTCTAAGAATTTTACGGAAACACAAATATCATCCCTATGCTATCCATATTTTCATTAGTGCAGCATTTAAATGAAAATGATTTAGATAAGCCTTAAAAGTTTAAATAATTTTCGTTTGTATAATTTAACCGGGGTGCCATTACGATGATTTGAAATGTCAAATAGGATCGTGGCTATACTAGATCTAATTGTTTAACGATTAAATGCAAAATCGCCATATAAAAATATTAAATTGACAATATTTCGAAAACAAATTTTAGGTATAGATAACCTTATACTAAGTTACCTTCTTTTTAAATGCTAAATACTACAAAATAAGAAAAATGTGGGGTTTCCATTTGAAAAAATTGATTTTTGTCAGTTTTCTCAATCTCATTTTAGATCTTTTTTTTCGAACACCCTGTATGATTAGTTATCCAAATACTATACAAAATCTATTAAAGCAAGTCTTTTTCAATAAGGAATCTACCCCAAAGTAAGTAATAAGGGAATCCTTATAGGAACAATTGATAATTATATTAGGGCTTGCAATCGTCATTTTTGACATAAAAACCTAAATATGTCAAAAACGCTTAGACTTAGGTATAGGACATAATACATAAAATCTATCTAGAATCTTGCGTAGAATCTAAAAATGTATTAATATATAGGGTATCCAATTTAAAATAAGCAAGTTGGTATCTACTTCCGGTATAACCGGAAGTGCCACCATCTTGAAAATATTTTAGTCGAGTTTCCCTTATCAACATTAGTATACTGTCAAATTTTCAAAAGTTTCCTATCTGTAGTTTTCCATCTTTAGATCGCGTTCTTTCCCGGTGGGACACCCTGTATATATATATATATATATATATATATATATATATATATATATATATATATGTATATATATATATATGTATGTATATATATATATATATATATATATATATATATATATATATATATATATATATATATATATATATATATATATATATATATATATATATATATACATATATACATATATACTTATATATCAATGTGTTGAATAGATGCCTAAACTTTCGAATATTTAACTTTATAATTTTTATTTCAGAGTTTTTTCCATTTTCACGTTTTCCTTTATATAAGTGGCTATGTCATATATATAAATGAATTCAAACGCGCTTCATACAAGTAAAGCTATTTACGTTTTTCTGCGAAATATTCGGCTAAACTCAACCACTATAATAACAGTATAAAGACTTTTGGAACAACATTTTTTCCATTACAGAATTTTTTCGAGAATAAATTCAGAGAATTCATCATAGAATGAAGTGCGAAATTGTGATATATTTTTCTTTGTTTCGAACCGTATGACTGTTTTCGTGGCCAAATCTCCGAAACGCCCAATCCTAAACTAATAGTTCTTTCACGAGAATATCTAAATTAGCGTCATAAGATCAATATTCACAGGTAATGAGCAGAAGCGGATGTATATATACTAACGAAACCTCTGACGTCTTAATTGGTGCTATAAATGAAGCGGCAGATAAAACGGAAAACATTATATTCAATACTTTCGTTTATTCTAAGTATCCCACCTTTCCCATTTTTATTCTCCGAAAGCGTTCTCTTGTGAATTCCCAATCGGCTCTCCATCATGAATACGTCGAAATAAATAATTCCTTTTTAAATGCATCATTCAGCTGCTGTAAAAGCAACGGAATCAGCTGGAAACATACAAATTATTTCGTGATCACCATCAGTCATCACTGCAGTTGAAAAAAAAAACGTGAGCAGCAGAGCTCCATCACTAAGCTCGTATTCTGCGCGCATAATGCATCACGTCGAGATCAAAAAGTTGAAAAAAATTGATTTATTAGAAAAATAATTGAATTTTTCGATAAAAAAAAAAAGTTCGCGAAGTGCATCACGAACAGAAATACAACGCTTTCATAGCAAATAAAAAATGAAATAAATTTCGCGAAGTGCATCGTGTTCTGATAGCGAAGCAGGACGGGATGCGATTTGAACGGAATAGTCCCCGCGCGGGGCAGCGCGACTGAGGAAAATGGTTGAAACTACCCAAAGGCACTTCCTTAATAGCGTTCTCCATTGGTAAAACTGGTGCGGCACTGAAACTCGATTAGTTCTGTCACAAAACTGCCCTAGGGCAGTCCCAATGGATCACAAATTTTATAAATTCCGTTTCGGGTTTCGGTAACACTACAGCTGTTTGTTTTTTGAGGTTATGTTAGTTAAGTTCCGCTTTTTTATTTTTAATCGTAAAATTGAAGTTTTTCTTTGTTTATGAAATGTAAAAAAATTACCCAAGAAATAAACCTTCAATTTGAAATTAATAACGAATTAGTAACCCTTTGTGTCCCTATTGATGACTGGGATACGCTTTTTAAGTTTCTAATCTTCTGATAATTATTAGCAATAACAGGCTTGTTGAATCTTAAAAAACTCGATTTTATTAAAAAGTTGACGTTTCGCCACGACATTCGTGGCTTTATCAAAACTTTTTCAAAAGTTTTCATAAAGCCACGAATGTCGTGGCGAAACGTCAACTTTTTAATAAAATCGAGTTTTTTAAGATTCAACAAGCCTGTTATTGCTAATAATTATCAGAAGATTATATACATATATATATATATATATATATATATATATATATATATATCGATATAAATATATATAAAAATATATATATATATATATAAAAATATATATATATATATATATATATATATATATATATATATATATATATATATATATATATATATATATATATATATATATATATATATAAAGATATTTTTTCATAAAAATACTGTTGAAATTTAGACATCGTATATACTTTAAACGGAGATTTGATATTATTAAGGTTTCGCATTTGTAAAATTTTTATGCTAATTTCTAGATTCTTATAGTTACTTGGGATAGTTGGGACAATATGTCCCTAGTTTCTAAAAACCGTATTAATGATATGCGAACAAATCACAGTACCATCTATCGGACCAAATGATCTCAAATTTGGTATTTGTGTTTGTTTCTGAGGCAGAACGAAACTCAAAAGATATTTTAGCAAATTAAGTCAAAAGTTGTCATTTTCAAACTTTGGGCAAGGTAGTGGCTGGGAGCTCACTGTCCAAATTGGTATAGGGGGTTGAAAATGTGTACGTCAATTGATATGATGCTAAGTAAGTGTCTTTTGTTGGCATACAATTTTTTTCCCCTAAACTTTGCTATTTTTATATGTTTTAATCACAGATGTCACTTTTTTCTATTTGTTAGATTTTCACTCTTTCATTTAAATCAAACGTACTTTGCTTGCCAAAAAAATTTGAGGTGTAGAGTAAAGTTATATGATAATAACAAAAATGTTCTTTATCTCTTAAGATAAATGCCTTTATCATTGAGCAAATTGGGCGAAGCAAACAACGATTATGTGCATACCTTGAACGCAGGATGAAGTAACTAGGAAAATAGGTCAATGACGATATAAAAAGGAATTTTTCATGTCATCATAAGCATTTTTTTAAATTTTTTAATTAAGTATATATACATATAATATATATATATATATATATATATATATATATATATATATATATATATATATATATATATATATATATATATATATATACATTCACACAGCACACACACAGAATATGTCCACAGATCATGGTTGCAAAGAGGAGAAACATTCTCTAAAAAAATGTATTTTTCATAAAAGTTTTTGCTGCTTGCTACAAATTGACTGAGTTAGTTCATTTTCTGTTCCAGAGAAATATCGAAAAATAGTTTGATTTATTTCAAATTTTTTTTTTACTCAAAAATTACTATTCGTTTTCATGGCAACTGTTAACATGACTTTTATTTTGTTCAAATAATGACAAGTTGAAACGTTTTTTATTAAAATATAAAATTACACCAAAACAAAACCATAAATCTTGAGAAAATTTTCATTTATCTTTTCTAGAGAAAATAATTACAATATGTAGATATTATAACTATTCAACCAAAAAAATTAATTCTATAAATTTTTCATATACAAAGTTCATACTTATAATGTATATACAGGGTGTTCTACAAGCTCTATGACAAACCTTGACAGATGGTAGGTCACTTGATAATATATTAAACATTTTCTTTTTAATAAACATGGGTCCTATTCGTTGTTGTTTAGAAGTTACAAGTATTTGAAGAATCGTAATTTTTTCAGTCAAGCAGGAAGTGATAAAAAGTCACTAAGCATGTTGAACAATGAACACTTATAAAATATACACCTGCTTCAATAAAAAACGTAGGCTGATAAATAGAAATATCGGTTGTTATGACAATAATTATTGAAAATGTGATAGATGATGTCCTTGTTAACCCTTCAATCAGTGTTCGGCGTATATCTAGTAACCTTCATGTATCACCGAATTTTGTATCGCGTGTATTGAACAGAGAAATGTTACATCCGTTTCATCGCCAAAATGTACAGGCGTTGCATGCTGGAGATTCCCCACAGCGATTAAGATTTTGTCGCTGGTTACTTCAGCAACAAGCACAAAATGATAGATTCATTTCGCTCGTCATGTGGTCTGATGAAGCGTGCTTTACTAGGGATGGCATAAATAATAATCATAATGAACATGTATGGGCGTTGCAAAATCCACATGCAATTAGACCAAGACGATTTCAGCATCGATTAAGTGTCAACGTTTGAATTTTTATAATTAATTGTTAATAAAGTTTGAATGCTTGTAACTTCTAAACAAAAACGAATCGGACCCATGTTTATTGAAAAAAATATGTTCAAAATCAAGCAACCTACCTTCTGTCAAAGTTTGTCATAGAGCTTGTAGAACACCCTGTATATGAAAATTGCAAAATCGTTACATAAAATGAAATGTATGATACTTGTTCTGATCCCATGTGACAAGTATGGTACACTTCAGTTTATCTAAATTCCAATTGGGGTTTAGTTTATATGTCATCCTTATTATAATTCTAAACCAATGAAATATCTAATGCCTGTTTTATTTTGCAGAGTGATTCTGTTGAATATTTTTTGAACAACTTGGAGAGACTAGCCCGTCCAGACTATGTGCCAACTCATGCAGATATACTACATAGTAGAAAAGCAACCAAAGGTATCACAGAGTTTGTTATACCTATAAATAACATACCATTTCTATTTGTTGATGTAGGTGGACAAAGATCACAAAGGAAAAAGTGGTTTCCTTGCTTCGACTCTGTTACTTCGATATTGTTTCTAGTTTCTTCATCAGAGTTCGATCAAGTCTTGTTGGAAGACAGGAAAACAAACAGGTTGGAGGAATCCAGAGATATATTTGATACAATCGTAAATAACCGAATTTTTGTGAATGTATCTATTATACTGTTTCTTAACAAATATGATTTATTGGCGAAGAAAGTAGCAAATCCAGAAACTGATATTCGTTGGTACTTTCCACAATTCTCAGGAAATTCTCATTCGTTACAAGACGTTCAAGCATTCATTTTGGCTATGTTCACTGGTGTCAAACGAGAACCCAAAAAGGCATTATACCACCATTTTACAACAGCAGTTGATACGGAAAATATAAAAGTGGTTTTCAACTCTGTGAAAGATACTATTCTGCACAGAAATTTGAATATTTTGATGCTTGAGTGATTGATTGAATTGTTCAAGATCTATGGCTGTGTAAGAACACTAAGTTAGATTGTTGTTTTGTAAAAGACTGACGAATTTTAGTAGTCAACCATTTGCATTTCAAAGTGAACAGATGATAAGTAATTCATACCAATGAAAATCTCCAAATTAAAGTTTTGTTTAATATTTGCAAATATTTAAACAAAATTCAGATTCAACCAAAAAATTTTAGTTTTAATTTCGAGTATTCTTATAGAATATAAGTATCTATTCAAACTCCAATTAACAATAACAATTAATGTTGTAATAATTGATATATTCGCTTTTGCCAATAGAGTTTAATGAAATAACAATAATCATTTTGAAAGTATGGGTTTAATGAAATAAAATAGAATAATTTATAAATATGCCAAGTGCTGGAATATAATTCATTTTGGATTCATATCTGATTTATTCATAGTTTAGATGTTTTCTCGAGATACTTTTAGAATTTTTTTATCCACCTCAATTTTTTTTTATCAATACCTTTTGAATGTTGCAATAATTTGTGTTGTATTACTGATTTTCATTAACATTCCAAATATATTAATATATACGATGGTATTTACCTTTCTTCCTAACGTCTTTATATTGTATACATTATTAGTAGTACTATTTTATACACAAGTTAAGGGCTATTTACATAATATTCTTTGCAATCAATGTTCTGAAAAACTCCTACAATAATATTGCCTTATTTGGATGAATTATACATTATCAGTAGTACTATTTTATGCACAAGTTAAGGGCTATTTGCATGATATTGTTTGAAACCAATGATCTGAAAAACTCCTACAATTATATAGCCTTATTTGGATGAAAATTTCTTGAAAATTATTTACAAGCTACAATATCGATATTTCAATAGGAAATAATCAAGTTTCCAGGTTTCAATATTTGTGAAGAACTAATCACCTTAGAATTTTAGGTTCAGCTTTGAAAATAAATGGAGTCATCTGTTCTATGAAAATTTTAAATGGTTGAAAACTTTCAATTCTTAGGGTTAGAATATAAAAAAGTTTCAATTTCATCAGTAATTTTGGAAAAAGAATTATATCCAGAATATTGAATATATTGTGTAAAATATAATAGCTAGTATATATATATATATATATATATATATATATATATATATTATATGTATATATATATTATATATATATATATATATATATATATATATATATATATATATATATATATATATATATATATATATATATATATGTATATTATATATATATATATTATATATATATATATATATATATATATATATATATATATATATATATATATATATATATATATATATATATGTATATTGTATATATATGTATATATATATATATATATATATATATATATATATATATATATATATATATATATATATACACTGGCCAGCAAAATTAACGCACCACTAAAATTTGGGTCAATTTCAAAGTTAATTTTCTCGCGAACTGCTGAATCGATTTAGATAAAAAAAAATTTCAATGTAGCTTAAATCTTCAGAAATGACGTTATGCAAAGAGAGAAAATTTAAATTCGAGTTTTAGGCATATACTGGGTGTTTGAAGAAAAACTAGTAAAATGCACAACTTTTGTCATATTCTGTGGGAATTCCCATCAACAGTATTAGGTGTCTCTCTAAATCAAAATATAGCCCCATCTTTTACAAGCATTTTGTTTTTTTATTCACTTCTTTATCTTGCTTATAAAATGAAATACGGAATTTAATGTAAAACGTAACAACTAAAATTTATTTTAAAAAAATTTGAAATAAAATCTTAAACATTAAAATAAAAAGTCAACAGTGTTTTTTCCCCTATTCCTTATAACTGATTGACATCGACGACCCATATTTTGAACCAGACGTCTAATTTTTGCTTGATCTATATTTGTCCATATTTCCCTCATAATGTTTTCTACATCATCCAAGGAGGCAGGTGGTGGTTGATGATCTCTAAGCTGCCTTTCATTAGATCCCATAAATGTTCTGGTTAATTTAGTTCTATTTTCGCAGTATGTGGTCTGGCATTATCTTGCATTAGTATAAAATTATCTCCAATATAACCAGTCATAGGGATTACATGCTCTGACAAAATTTCGTCAATGTACTTTTCGCTATTTAAAGGTGCTCCATGCAAGGACATGATGTCTGTACGAGCTGCCAAAGAAATTCCGCCCTAAACATCACAGAGCCTCCATTAAATAACTCGGTTTAGCGAATATTATTTTGTGAATAACGTTCGTTTGGCTGTCGAATAATTTCTGAGCTTCGATCCTTGCTGTAGAGATAAAACCTCGTCTCATCAGTGAACAAAACTCGTTCCCAATCTTCAGCAGTCCAGTTCACATGTTCCCTAGCAAATTGAAGTCTTTAAGTCTTTTTTCGACATTAAATTCCGTATTTCATTTAATATGTGAGATAAAAACGTGAATAAAAAAACAAAATGCTTGTAAAAGATGGGGATATATTTTGACTTAGAGAGACACCTAATACTGTTGATGAGAATTCCCACAGAATATGACAAAAGTTGCATTAAACTAGTTTTTTTTCAAACACCCAGTATATGCCTAAAACCCGAATTTAAATTTTCTCTCTTTGCATAACGTCATTTCTGAAGATTTAAGCTACATTGAAACATTTTTTTATCTAAATCGATTCAGCAGTTCGCGAGAAAATTAACTTTGAAATTGACCCAAATTTTAGTGGTGCGTTAATTTTGCTATATATATATATATATATATATATATATATATATATATATATATATATATATATATATATATATATATACATATAAACATATACACACAAATACATATATACAGTTTCTGACTGCTCTTGAATGAAGTCCTAATATTTCAGGAAAGTGGCAGTAGGCAGCATTTTACATGAATTTTATAGAAGTTTTTACTCGTACTATTATATTTTATTGACATACCCACATTTATAATAATTTTGAAGAACTGAGAATGAACCAAATAGTGCTTTTATTTAAAATAATTATAACAATATGTCAGGTGATCTGATCATATTTGTCAATTAGATATAAGTTTAGAAGGAATAAATTTTCTCCTATGAAATTAACACATGAAAATTATTACGAAATCTGGTCATTTTATAATTTCAATCGATTTTTATTACTAATTAAAATTTTTATTTGATAATAATTCTTTGTGAATTCTTCACCAAATGTCACTGATAACTAATGTTGTGAATAGAACTAAAAGAATCGGATCTTCATATTAGCACAAAACCAAAGCAATCAAGAGACTTACACTGGAATTGACACATATTTACGAATTATATTGAAAATTTACAATTTATTACAAATAGTTGCCACATAAATAATATATATTCTTTTCGTTGAAGATCTTATACAGTAAATATATTCAGTGAGAATTTTGATCAGAGATTTATGCTGCACAAAAATATTTCAATAATTTCCTAATCTAATTTTACACTTATAGTAGAAGACTTTCAGCTGCCATTATACTGCAGCTGATTATTTTGTATAAATAATATGAATACTCAATCTATAAATATGTGGACTGACATTAAATTTGCTTCCAGTGGTTACCCTGTGAATTTCATTTTAATTTTTGACTTAAATTTTTTCTGCTCATGTTTCCTGGCATACGTAACTTTCCACCTATGCATGTTCTTTGTTTTCATATATTTACAGTGCTTTATAGACATCTAATATCATAATTTGAATATGTCAATCAATTTTAACCATGAAGATCAAAATAATCACTGAAGATATCATACCAGTTTAATAGCCTGTATGATATTCTAATTTTTGATTTAAAAAATGTGTTCAGTATGAATATGATTATAGATAAATTAGACATATATATATATATATATATATATATATATATATATATATATATATATATATATATATATATATATATATACAGGGTTGCGATAAAGTATGGAACCAAGTAAATATCTTTCGAACGAAAATGAGAATATTTATGAAATTTTGCAGGTGAGTCCAATGGCGCAAAATGCATCTGATGTATGATTTTTTGTTGATAATATACTTCCGGTTGTACCGGAAATAGACCCTAAGTCGCTTATTTTAGATGGGATACCCTATAATTACATTTTTGGATTCTACTTAAGATTCTAAGCAGATTCTATGCATCATATCCTATACCTAAGTCTAAGCGTTTTTGACATATTCAGGTTTTTATGTCAAAAACGAGGATTGTAAGCCCTAATATAATTATCAGTTGTTCCTATAAGGAAGCCTATTTTACTTACTTTGGGTTGGATTCCTTGTTGAAAAGGACCCATTTTGATAGATTTTGAATAATATTTGAATAACTAGTTATACAGGGTGTGCAAAAAATAAGATCTAAAATGATATTGAGAAAACTGACAAAAATCAATTTTTTCAAATGGAAACCCCCCATTTTCTTTATTCTGTAGTATAAAACATTTAAAAAGAAGGTAACTTGGTATGAGGTTATCTTCACCTAAAATTTGAAGTTTTCGAAATATTGCCAATTTAATATTTTTATATGGCGATTTTGCATTCATTCGTTAAACAATTAGATCTAGGATAGCCACGATCGTATTTGAGATCGTACTCGTTTATTACTTACTACATATGCATACACACAACATCAATTTGTTTATCTGAACGTTTTTTTACGGTAATGTAAAAATCTCAAGAGAAGTTGAATTAATTTTTGTCAGTTTTCTCAATCTCATTTTAGATCTTATTTTTTGCACACCCTGTATGACTAGTTATCCAAATATTATAAAAAATCTATTAAAGTAGGTCCTTTTCAACAAGGAATTTAACCCAAAGTAAGTAAAAAAGGCTTCCTTATAGGAACAACTGATAATTATATTAGGGCTTGCAATCGTCGTTTTTGACATAAAAACCTAAATATGTCAAAAACGCTTAGACTTAGGTATAGGACATAATGCATAAAATCTGTCTAGAATCTTAAGTAGAATCCAAAAATGTAATAATATATAGGGTATCCTATTTAAAATAAGCAACTTAGGGTCTATTTCCGGTACAACCGGAAGTATGTTATCAACAAAAAATCATACATCAGATGCATTTTGATCCATTGGACTTACCTGCAAAATTTCATAAATATTCTCCTTTTCCTTCGAAAGATATTTACTTGGTTCCATACTTTATCGCAACCCTGTATATATATATATATATATATATATATATATATATATATATATATATATATATATATATATATATATATATATATTTTATCTTGTGAGTTTCTCTCAAAGGCTATGTTTTACTTGATATGTTCCTTTTAAATGATGCTACATTGAAAAAAGTACTTTAGTTTGAGGATAAAGAGTAAACTATAACTTGTATATTATGGCAAAATCGCTTTTTTGTTTTATTTTTGAGTTTTTATATCATTATGATGAAGGTGGAATTATTATCTACATCTGAGTTTGGATATCTTCCAATTACTTCTACTATAAGATATTGACCACCCTTAGTGTGAAAGTATATTTCTTCGTGAATTTGTTCTATTCCAAAATTATTCAGCAATAAATGTTCTGCCATCACTGATTCGTCTAGTTGTGCGATTCTTAATATTCGCTCTGCATTAAAAGAAATAACTGAGATTATCAAATTTAATGCAGGTAGATTTAGAATCGCTGATCTAGAAGGACAGTGTAATTCTGTAAGTGCCTTACAAGTATATATGCTGCACAAACAATGTGAATGATGTGTCAAATTGTATTATACATACACTGATTTTATATGTAAATATTTTTGTAAGTATAATTGTTATGATTATATTGATTTCATTTAAACAATTCCTATTATTTTCATCACATTCCATCATAGAGTTACTTCTACTTCAAGAAATAGATAACTGAATGTACATAATTATGCTTAGATTGGTTTGAAAGAGTGTTTATAGTCCAGTGAAAAAAAAGAGGGGGTTACCTTGCAAACGGTCCAGTAATTCTAAATTTTTGATATACAGCGTGTCCCCTGGTGAGGGGGATTCTCAATTTTAGGGAAAAATGCTATTCTTGATAAAAAGTTACCTTAATTTTTGATGCTACTACAAAATAAGAAAAAATGGAGGTTTCCATTTGAAAAAATTGAGTTTTGACAGTTTTCTCAATCTCATTTTAGATTTTATTTTTTGAACACTGTATGATTAGCTATCCAAATATTACACACAATCTATTAAAGTAGGTCTTTTTCAGCAAGGAATTCAACCCAAAGTAAGTGAAAAGGGCTTTCTTATAGGAAAAATTGATAATTTTATTAAGGCTTGCAATCGTCATTTTTGACCTAAAAATCTAAATATGTCAAAAACGCTTAGACTTAGGTATAGGACATAATACATAAAATCTGCCTAGAATCTTGCGTAGAATCCAAAAATGTATTAATATATAGGGTGTCCAATTTAAAATAAGCAAGTTGGTATCTACTTCTGGTATAACCGGAAGTGCCACCATCTTGAAAATATTTAAGTCGAGTTGCCCCTATCGACATTACTATACTGTCATATTTTCAAAATTTTCCTATGTCTAGTTTTCCATATACAGATCGCGTTCTTTTCCGGTGGGACACCCTGTATATATATATATATATATATTTAAATTCGAGAATTTTCACCTCACCGTTATTTAATTTTTTGAAAAAAGACTGACATGACATAATTTCTTCACACAAATCATCGGCGTTAATATCCAATGAATCATTTGAGTTTTTTCAGCAAACGGTGACATAGATACTTCTTAATCGAATTCGACCTTGGTCATCACTTAGTTAAAATAAATAAACACATTATTCTAACTATTCAATAAATTAAATCTTGTCTACGGAGGGTAAGCTTGATCCAATACATAAAAAAATTCATTAATTTTAAGAGCTGTTTTCCGATCATTTATAGTGTGGTCTTCGTGTTCATACTCAAAACTCTTTGAAGCCTTACGACGTCTTAGGGGTATTTTTTTCCAATAATTTATAAAAATGTTAGGGGTATGAGAAATATATTACGACCTATTCTCAGACCGACTATTATTATTTTCGATTGTCATCTTGCAACGCTATTGCGAATCTGTGGATAAAATTTAAAAAAAATGAAAATCGCAATGGAAAAATAGGGGTTGATCGTAGAAGGGTAAAAAATTGAGAGTAAAATGAAGTCATGACAAAATGAAAATAAAAGTTTATGTATTTTTAAATGCTGTATCATAAAAAAAGTAGAACAGAAAATTTTGTCTGAAAAATAAAAAAAAATTAAGGGGACCCTTCAACATTCAGGGGGATGAAAACCAATATTCACACAAAATTTCATGAGAATCGGTCGAGACATTTCGGAAAAGTTTAACAATATAAAGAATAGGGGTTGATCGTAGAGGGGTGAAAATTTGGAGTTGTATGTATTTTTGAATGCTGTATCATACAAAAAATAGAACGGAAAACTTTGTCTGAAAATGAAAAAAATTTAATTCACCCTCAACATTTTGGGGGATGAAAAATAAATGTTAGCCGATTCTCAGACCTACTCGATATGCACACAAAATTTCATGAGAATCGGTCGAGCCATTTCGGTGGAGTTTAACTTCTAACACCGTGACACGAGAATTTTATAGATATATATATATATATATATATATATATATATATATATATATATATATATATATATATATATATATATATATATATATACAAGGGCGTACCCAGGATTACATTTCGGGGGGGGGGCTGTAACATTTAAGTAAGAAATTAAATAATTTATTCATTAAATATAAACTTACGAACATATGGCTCAAAACATATATTTACCTATTGTAAAAAATTTCCTAAATCAACATTTGAAACTTATGTGAGAAACAAAATTTACTCCTTAAATTTGAACATAAAACGCACATCCCGTATACGGTACATCATAATAGATCTGTTGGATGACCAATAATGACCAGTGGTCTTATTTTATATTTAGTAGATGAGCTCATTTTACAATTATTATCTTAGTATTTCTCGGTGGAGGTTGCAGCCCCATGCCTCCCCCCTGGGTGCGCCACTGTATATATATATATATATATATATATATATATATATATATATATATATTATATATATATATATATATATATATATATATATATACCTATATATATATATATACCTATCAGGGGCGGCTAGTCTAAGGAGGCTAAGCCTCCTCAATAATATTCCGTGTATCACTAATATATTATATTGAATAGTCAGGATTTAGCATACTCATATCAATCAAAATCATATTATTTTATGCACCTACCTTCCTTTCAACCTACATTATATAATATAATTTATTAATTAAGATAGAAGGTATTTACATTTACAGCATTTCATTCATTTCAAGATTTGTGGCAACGCTGCGGAAGGCTTAGAAAGGTATATTCTCAACGTTCATTATGCTTGCCACAGCAAACAACGGTGCAAATACTCCGAATGAATACTTCATTGCAATAGAAAAGCAAAACATATGTAAATGGCAACATGGATAGGAACCCAGTCTCATACAATGTCGACCAATCACAACTATAGAATTTCGCGTGACATCGAGTGAATTCGTTGGAAAGCATTAATTGAATCGTAGTGTGATCGTAGTTACTAATGGCCGTAAACAGCAGCGTGTTTACTTATATTGCTCGCGTATTGTTTTAAAATGATTTTGGTTACTGAAGTTAATTTCAAAAATTTCAACGGTGACTTAGTGGAATATTTGTTATCCCATAGCTTTTGTGCACTAAGTTATGAGGATAAAGTTTTGATAAAAACATTGCGACCTACCCCTGAATTAAACAATTTGATGCAGCGTAACAGACAACAAAACCGCGGTTTTAATACAAGGAATTATGAGAGACATCCTTGCCTAACCGGATCACAGGTAAAAAATAAATTATTTTGTTGGCAGTGTTTACTTTTTACTAGTGAAAATGTCTCTGTTTGGGACCGCTTAGGATTTGAGGATTTAATTCTATACCTAGTTGAACGTGAGGAATTTTTCACCGATAAAGTAACTTTAAATACCGCACGCGGATTAATATCTTACTTACAAGATAAGGAATTTATATATTTTTTAAACATCTTTAAATTAATTTTTGAACAAACAAATAGTTTTTCAAATCTTACAGCACAAGTTTTCAGATGTAATTTACTCACGAAATCGGCTCAAGTTTCTTTTGGAAAAAATTTCAGAATTTCGTGCAGAAGTTTATTTTAAAAAACTATTTTCTGTTTTTCAAACTACTGATGATACGACTCAATTTAGCCCAAAACGAAAGAAATTCAGAGGGGTCAAATAGAAATAAGGTTCTCTGATTTGAAAGAACTGCATTTCTTCGACTTACTCAATAAAAAATTGTTAACCGGATTTTCGGCTAATTTTCCAAATAACCTTTTGGAAAATTTATGTCAAAAATACACTTTTTTTGATAAGGTGGCCATAAAAAGTGAACTGTGTGTTGTTTATAATGACAATGAAATTTTGGGGCAAAATGAAAATCATGTGAGGACTATTAAATACCTTTTTGATAATGATTTGAATCAAGATTTACCCCAAGTTTATAAACTCTTATGTCTAATTGTTTCTATCCCGGTGACATCGGCTTCCGTAGAGCGCTCGTTTTCCACTCTTAAGAGAATTAAAACTTATTTACGAAATTCAATGAGCCAGGATCGTTTGAAAAATATTGGTTTGTTGTCTATTGAAAATGAATTGGTAAAACTTTTGGCGAAAGAAAAAATTTTATGAGGATATTATAGATCATTTTGCTAACGTTAAAGATCGCAGAATCCCGCTAATCTTCAAAAATATATAATAACCTTTTATTTGCACTCACCAGCTGTTAACAAACTCGTTAAGTAGGTAGGTAGGTACCTATTTTGTGAAAGAAAAAAAAATTTGATGAATAGATGAATTGATTAATTGGCAGAGAAGAGTTTTTGTGAATATTGTAAATAGGAGTGGTAGGTCTCAAGGTAGACACTCGAAAGTGAAAACAAATTAATAGCTTATAGGGTTCACCTTGAAATCCTAAAAATTTTCGCCTATGGTATATATATATATATATATATATATATATATATATATATATATATATATATATATATATATATATATATATATATCTTCCCATCGAGTCAAATGAGCTGAAATTTGGTACCTCGGATCGTTTGCTGAACGAAACTCAAAATTTGGTTGAATTTTTCCAACCGCCGCCATTTTTACATAGATATTTCTTTTTTCGTGAATTTGAAAAAATTGCCGAACTCTATAGCTTCTGCAGATTGAGTTAAAGGGTTCAAGTTTGGTAAGTACTTTGAGATTATGTTGACTTAAAATCCTCTCTTTCTCAAACGCGCTGCAATTCGTGGTGACTATTCCGTTCGAATTGCATCTCGATCTGCTATCAGCACGCGATGCACTTCGCGTATGGACGGTTGAAATTTTATACGTGGATTAGGTATGTTGATATTGATACCTATACGTTTCTTCCTTGGTTTCAACTTTTTTTTTTCAACCACGATGCACTTCGCAAATTTTTTAAAATAAAATCTCGCATCTTGACGCGATGCATTTCGTGCGAAAAATACGACCTTAGGGATGAAGCTCTGCTGGAATAATTTGAAGCAATTCAATATTATATATAATCCATAGCATGAAAGCAGTTTTTTGTTCAGTACATTAATGTGACAAACGTTTCAACTGAAAAGTATTAGTTCATATATTGCTGGCTAGATGACGCCACTAATTCGTCACAAACAGAAAACTTGCACCCTAGATTACAAAATCTTTAACTGTTAAAGAAATGTTAAAGTTTAACATTTCTATTTAAACCTAGATTGATATTATGCGTAATGCGTAGCATGTTAACAGTTTTTTGTTTCTTGTTCGGGTCTATCAGCCACCATAAGAAATTCATCAAATCTAGAGTTCTATAATTTATTCCTACTTCACAAATAAATGAATTGGATAGTCGTGGACGTGCACCGTCTTTCCTTCCCTGTAGAGTGGAGATAAGAAACTCTATCGATAGTAGGACTATCGGTATTAGTCCCTATAGATTTCTCGTCCACTATCGATAAATATCGATAGTTTGATGTTTTCGATAAAAAAACATTTCCAAAGTTGTCTTTAATAAGACAGCATTAAAAATTACTTCATTTGTACTGCATAATTTGTAGCAAAAATATAACACATCGATGATCAGAGGTAATAGTGAAAGAAACCTACTTGTGAAATATTGGAGCCTTATTTTAAATTGTCAACCAGAGAACATAGTATTCCTTTTGCCGTTTAGGCTGGTAAATACCTGTAGTTTTGAATAAACGTATACATTATTATTAGGTGATTGCTACAACCGGAACCGATAGTAAAAAAGACTATCGATAATTTTTGTATAGTAAAACCATAGATATATACTATGAGTACAGATTTCTATGAGTAAAACAAACTATCGATATTCGATAGTTTAAAACTTGCGATATGATCGATAGCACAATCGATTATTTTGTATCTCTACCCAACCCTAGAGGCTAGAGGTCAGTTCTGTGTTTACGTTTATGATTTGATTTAAGGTTAAGTTAAGGCATAAAATATTGAAATTTGTAATGGAACAACCAACAATACCTTGTTTTTTGGTCTTAGAAGACGATACAGTGTTGAAAGGAATTTCCTTCGGAGCTAAAAATGAGAGTAGTGGAGAAGTGGGTAAGAAAAATTAACCATAAATAATATAATAATATGAATTAAGCTATTCCGATTCCGATTGCCGGGACTGCACACCTTTCAAAAATGTTTACACGTGGTTGCTCATAATTAGTCCGGAATAAAAATTAATTTAATTTTTGTGTGATACTATTTAATGGTTCTCTTTATAATAGTTCTGTGATGTAATATTGGCACTATTATATTTGTTTAATTTTATTTCGACAGGTTCCTAAGATCTTTAAATTCCAACAAAACATGTAAAGCTTATCGGAATTCGGAATATACGCGCGATAACCTATTTGCTAGGTTGATTGTTTGAACTGTGAAATATTTACATGTTGATTGATTCCAAATTTTATTGAAAAATTTTGGGAAAATTTGATTGCTCACTTTCAACAATTTATTAAATGAATATATTGCATAAAGTTTCTTGCTCAACGTTTTTGTTAAAGGCGATGTATGGGGAATTATATCATAAAAGCGTAATTGACGCCCGTGAATTATCTTCTTGTAAAAGACCAGAAATCTGCTAGATTACTTCTAACAAGTAGTTATCATAGAAAGCTTGATTAAAAGTCATAATTATTACAATATTGTAGTCGTAAGGGACCACTTCTTAATATTTTTTTACGTTCATTCATTCACATGAATATCTGGATAGCCAACGAGATGAAAACAAAATTAATTTATATCTAGGAAAGCTTGCAATTATACCAATAACTATGAGATAGTAAAATGAATAAATTAAAACTGGGGAGATTGAAGCAATTAATTAATTGTCTTCTGAAAGGAAAAAAACATTGAGAAACATTGAATTCATAAGGTATTCTAATAATTTTTTATTTATTATTCATACTTTTTTCCAAAAAAATAATTACTTACCCCTAGCTATAAATATATAAATTCCGAAAACATCTACCTAAATCAGGTTTCAGGAGAAATTGGAAGTCCAGTGTCAGTCTAGCTAGCTGATTCATTTTTTTTATGCCAGTACTAATTTAGCTTTTCGAACATTCAGGGTACCTTTAATATTTAATAAACTTTAGGGTTGAAATCTTGATCTCATCATACATAAAAGGTCGAAATCGTTAATATCAATTCAGCTATAATATAAATATTTTGTTCTTATGATTGCAATAGAATTTCTCATCTAATATAGGCTAGCGGCCATATATATAACTAAATATATACATATACATATATATATATATATATATATATATATATATATATATATATAATATATAATATATAATATATAATATATAATATATATATATATATATATATATATATATATATATATATATATAAAAATATATATATAAATATATATATATAAATATATATATATATATATATATACATATACATATACATATACATATACATATACATATACATAGACATATACATATACACAGGCGCGGAACCAGAGGGGGGGAACTGGGGGAACGTTCCCCCCCCAAATGGCCCGAGCCCCACCTAAGTGTTTGATTGGGAGCTACTCGATTTACCATTGCCCAAATACCAGTACCTTTTGGCTTTTAAATATATAAAAGTTCCCCCCCCAAAAGTCGGGCCTGGATCCGCGCCTGCATATACATATACATATACATATACATATGTATATATATACATATATATATATATATATATTTATATATATATATAATATATATATATATATATATATATATATATATATATATATATATATATATATATATATATATATATACATATACATATATATATATATATATATATAAATATAAAAAATAAATATATATAATATATATATATATATATATATATATATATATATATATATATATATAATATATATATATATATATATATATATATATATATATATATATATATATATATATATATATATATATATATATATATATATATATATATATATATATATATATATATATATATATATATACGTGGTGAAACATCATGAAGAATAAAGTAAGTATAAACTTTAAAATAAAAAACACTTGGCTTATGTTTCACTATATAAAAATATTTAGATACTGTATTTAGCAGTAACGAATAGTCGACATGTTTCGAGTTATGAACTCATTATCAAGACTGACCACAGGAGAAAAGGAAGGAAAGGAAACACACGTGTTTCATTCCTCCCTGAAGTATGTGTCAGGGAGGCGGGCAGCTTGAGTTTGGGATTAACTCCTTTAGCCAGATCAGAGGATACGCTTGTATGTACAAGTGCATTAAGGATAGATGAGACGGGATATTTATGGAACATAGGAAGTGTGGGTAGGGTTCAGAGGATTAATACTGGCCCAGCATTCGCCTTTTAAGTTTGCAAGCAGTGACTTACATTACCATGAGGAAACCTCTGAAAAAAACTCACGGCAGACCAGTCGGCCCCGGGGTTTGAACCCGAGACCTCCCAAATACTAGCCAGCGTACCTAACATACTCGACTAACTAGCTTGGTGACCACAGGAGAGTATTATATCTGATTTTATAAAACAGACAAAAGCAAAGGTGATACCTGAAAATCAATTTGTTCTTTTACAAGGGGTAATTGACTATTATGGGCGGAACTTATTTCGAGAATTTCAAGAAGGTCAAGGCGCTTTCCTTTGTTACCTGAATGTAACAATTGGGTTTTGTTGAAATCCAGGAAATGATTGAATTTTATACAATGTTCAGAGAAGCCAGTGGTATTTTTATTTTGTAAAATTGACTTTTTATGTTCTTCAACACGAATACTTATATTCCTTCCTGTTTGTCCAATATAGAAAGCAGGACATTCGTCGCAAAATATTTTGTAAACACCACTGTTTTCTCCGATGCTAGATTTTTCTTTATTATTGACCAAGAATGACTTCAAGTTTCTTTTATTTGTACAAATTGTTTTGACGTTATTTTTCGATAGTCTGTTACAAATTTTGCTACTTAAATTCGGCACATAATTTATTGGGAAGTATTTTTGTTCTTCATTAAAAGTTTGCAACAGATACTTTATTCGTTTTATCCCAATGAGCTTATCGATAAGACTTTCATTGTAATCGTTATTGGTGGCTAATCATTTAATTGTATTAACTTCAGTTTGAAAATTTGTTTCCGATAATGGAATAGTGAACAACCCATGTATGAACGAATGAAAAGCACTGAGTTTTATTTTAATGTGTTGGTTACTGTCTCTGTGAATTAAAGTATCTGTGAAGGTTGGTTTTCTATAAATGTTGAAAGTAAGAGAATTCAATCAAGAGACTTGAAGTCATTCTTGGTCAATAATAAAGAAAAATCTAACATCGGAGAAAACAGTGGTATTTACAAAATATTTTGAGACAAATGTCCTGCTTTCTATATTGGACAGACAGGAAGGAATATAAATATTCGTGTTGAAGAACATAAAAAGTCATTTGTGCAAAACAAAAATACCAATGGCTTCTCTGAACATTGTATAAAATTCAATCACTTCCTGGATTTCAACAAAACCAAATTGTTACATTCAGGTAACAAAGGAAAACGCCTTGACCTTCTTGAAATTCTCGAAATAAGTTCCGCCTATAATAGTCAATTACCCCTTTTAAACGAATAAATTGATTTTCAGGTATCACCTTTGCTTTTGTCTGTTTTATAAATTACGATGCAATACTCTCCTGTAGTCAGTCTTGATAATGAGTTCATAACTCGAACATGTCGACTTTTCGTTACAGTATCTAAATATTTTTTATATTGTGAAACATAAGCCAAGTGTTTTTATTTTAAAGTTTATACCTTATTTTTTATGATGTTTCACCAAGTGATGTGCGAGAATTCAATCTCAGTTATTAACAAAGTTGATATCACTTCCGGCAAAACCGGAGGTGCAATTTTCTTCAAAATAATTTTGAAAAATAGACTTAGTCAGACCATATTTGCTCTGAAAATTTCATATCGATATCTTCAATGACAAAAAAGTTATGGAATGATTACGTAGCTCTGGGTCACCCTGTATATATATATATATATATATATATATATATATATATATATATATATATATATATATATATATACATATATATATATATATATATATATATATATATATATATATATATATATATATATATATATATATATATATATATATATATATATATATATATATATATATATATATATATATATATATATATTTATATATATATATATATAGTCAAACAGATAAACAACAAATCCTCCAAAGGTTATGACGAAATACCAATGAACATTATATGCAAGACCATCACAAATATAGCTGAACCACTAGCATACATAACTTACACGGCTTTCACAGAAGGAAAATTTCCAGATGCTTTGAAGTTAGCAATGGTGAAGCCATTATATAAAAAAAGGGAATAGGGATGACTACTCAAATTATCGTCCTATTAGTATGCTATCGTCATTCGCAAAAGTATTTGTAAAAATACTATTAATACGCCTCATAAAGTTTTTCAAGAAAAATAATGTTTTCACAAAGAATCAACACGGTTTTCTGAGTAATAGAGGTGTAGATACGGCAATCTATGAATTAACGCAGGGAATACTAGAAGCTCTCGAAAATGGAGATATTACACTGACATTTTTTTTTGATATATCCAAAACTTTTGATTGCGTTGAACATGACAGACTATTGAAGAAAATTGAGATATGTGGAATTCGCAATAAACAGCTTCATTTGATAGAAAGTTATTTGAAAAATAGAACGCAAAAGGTAACTATTGAAAGTAATATAGAAGTATATACTTCACTCGAAAAAGAAGTTAAAATGGGAGTTCCCCAAGGAAGTATCCTGGGCCCACTATTATTTCTTATCTATATCAATGATTTGCCAAATCAATTGCAAGCTGCAGAACACAACATTGTTATCTATGCTGATGACACAAATGTCATTACGTCATCAAAGAATTTGCAAAACTCAGTTAATAATATGAAAGTAATCTTGAGAACCGTAGAGAGGCGGTGCTCTGAAAATTTGTTGTATTTGAATTTAAATAAAACTGAATGTGCTGTATTTCAAACAGCAATCTAAATGCATTATACCAGAAAGAATACAATTAGAAGATACAATATTTGAGCCTACCAAAACGGTAAAATTTTTAGGACTTTGTATTGATACATCATTGAAGTGGAAAGGGCATGTAGATACTCTGAATAAAAAATTAAACTCGGTAATTTACACTTTTAATGTTATGAGACATCATGTAAAAGAAGATATAATGAATAACTTATATTTTGCAAATTTTCAGTCATTGCTTTCTTATGGAATAGTTTTCTGGGGAAACAGTCCACATCACGATCGAATATTCAAGACACAGAAACATGCATTGAGAACAATTTATCATATTGCTTACAGAAAATCATGTAGGGGAGTTTTTAAAGATAATGGAATACTTACCTGTATTGGTTTGTATGTTTTGAAGTGTGTCGTGTTCATACGATCACATAGTGAATATTTTAAAATTTATATAAACAGAAATCAGACAAGGAGGATCCATTTCTTCATTTATCCTAAAAGACAACTATCTCTAACACAGAGCAGTGTTGAATATATGTGCATGAAGCTGTACAACTCTCTCCCCAAGGAAATTAAATCTATAGATGATATAAGTATGTTCAGGAGGGAGGTATATGCGTTCTTATTGAGTTGCGAACCCTATAATATTAATGAATTTTTTGAGAAGTGTAGAACCACAGTGTGAGGCTACATTAATTATTTTGCTGACATATTTTACTTTTATTGTTACTAAGCAATGATTGTTAAAATGAAATAAATTATTATTATTATTATATATATATATATATATATATATATATATATATATATATATATAATAATAATAATAATAATAATTTATTTCATTTTAACAATCATTGCTTAGTAACAATAAAAGTAAAATATGTCAGCAAAATAATTAATGTATATATATATATAAATATATATTTATATATATAAATATATATATTTATATATATATGTATATATATATATATATATATATGTATATATATATATATATATATATATATATATATATATATATATATATATATATATATATATATATATATATATATATATATATATTTATAAATATATATATATATATATATATATATATATATATATATATATATATATATATATATATATGTGTATATATATGCGAATCGTCTTATACGCCTCCGCCTTGCACAAAGTGCCATTGTATTCGCCTCCAAATCGGAGGCGAATTAGTAAAATGCGGAGGCGAAATCGCATGATTTCGCCTCCGCATTTCGCGACCTAAGGAAACAGAAAACATGATTTCTCATGTTTTCTGTTTCCTTAGGTCGTAGAGAGCCTGTAGGTAAAATCCTGGATGGAGGCTATTTCGAGCATACACACGTAAATATATACAAATTAGTTGTACAAAATTCCGAGAGAGGCACGTCGATAATATACGCTTATACACGATAGCAGCTGTGTATGCTTAATTGGCCTCTACCCATTCCCTATAACTACTTTACTAACATGCCTCCAAGATCTGGCAACGTGGCATGGAGGTGATTTGATTCAGATTCGTATTCGTATGTACAATAAATAATTAAACTAACATAAATATGAATTCTCAGTTTCCAGGATCTTCTAGTAGGCAGAAATGAATACACATCAACAAAATTGTTGAATCTAATAAACTGATATTTGTGAATTGAATATAAAATTCGGGATAATTAATAATAATTATTAATTAATAATAATTATTATTATTATTGCATATTGATAAGGACAGAGGGACAGGTCCCTATTATGCCCAAAAATAGAGAAATTACAGAATAATTGACCTACTAGCATGTACATATGAAAAAGAAATGAAAATAAAATATCTCTACAACAGACCAAAATGAAAAGAAAATACAATAATAATAATAATAATAATAAATTTATTTTTCGACAATTACAAACAATACAAATGCAAATCAAAGTAGTGTAAGTAAATACGAATTCGTCATACAAATTCAACAAAAAAGCCTACTCAATAATTAAAATCAAAACATAATTAGCAATGCCTATACCCCACAGCAATCATTAAATTCTTTAATGCTGTAGGGTTCACAATCTAAGATGAACTTGTATATATTCTTCTTGAAACTATTAATATCACTCAAGTTCCGAAAATGCTTCGGTAGCCCATTAAAGATCCTCATAGCCGAACACAATGGACCCCCTCCCAGCGAGTAGTTCTATGGCGCGGTAGGATGAAGTATTTAATTCTTCTAGTATTGTTTGTATTCCTATATGATTCAAAATATGTATAATGCCTATGTAGAAACAACATAAGTTGATACAAATATAATCCAAACACAGTCAGAATATTATTTTTTTTAAATAAACCCCTACATGAATACCTATAGGGCAGCCCAAACATTGATCTCAAAGCCCATTTTTGAGTGATAAATATTTCAGCGGTATATGAGGAGCTTTCCCAGAAAATCAACCCATATGATACTAGGCTTTGAAAGTTCGCAAAGTACACAGTTTTCAGAACGTTTACTTCAACTTGATCTTTAATAGCTCTCAAGGTATAAATCACCAAGTTTAACTTTTTCTTTAAGTAATCGATATGTTGCCGCCACTTCAAATTAGTATCCAGGTATATACCCAAAAATTTTGCACTATCATTTATATTTAGGACATTCTCATTGCAATTGAAGGAGCTTGGTTTTACTAATTTTTTTTGCTCACTTCCAAACAATATGCATTCTGTTTTGGCCATGTTTAGAACTAATTGACTCTCGTCGCACCACCCACTCACCTCTCCCAGTACTCTCTGCGCACCTGTAATACAATCAGTAATTGATTGTGATGATATGAGAAAGTTGATGTCATCCGCATATACAATTGGTCTACAAGAAATGTTGAAGTCTCTTGCACATAATGTATTGATATACACTATGAGAAGAATTGGACCCATAACACTTCCTTGTGGTACGCCCTTCATTAGTGCTTGTTTTCTGGATCTTCTAGTAGGCAGAATTATAAAATGAGTAGGCAATATTATAAAATGAGAAAATAACTATTATCTACCCCGATAGAAATTTGTCCAGTCCGATTTTAAATGTGTTTGTAGATGAAGCAGATACAAGGTTGCGTTGAGATTATTCCAGCTGTCGAAAATCCTATTTGGTAGGAAGTTCTGTCTCGACCTAGCAGAAAAGTTTTCCTTCTTGAGCTTGAACTGATGACCTCTGAGACGTTCGTCGCGATTAACGGTATACATCATGTCGAGATTTCCAAAATTGAATTTTAATATTTTAAATGTGATAATCAGGTCACCACGGTGGCGGCGAAGTTCGAAGGAGGTTAATTGAGCCATAGAAAGTCTTTCTTCGTAAGAGGGTCTTCTCAGTCCAAAGGGCATACGAGTAGCCCTTCTCTGGACGTTTTCCAGAAGAGCTCTCTCGAGAGCCAAGTCGGGGTACCCACTGGACCAGCGTACTCGAGAATTGGTCTCACATAAGTAGTGTAGAGTCTACAGAACGACCGAAAAGAGATTCGCGAGAAATTCCGAATAAGATATAACTTCGAGTTCGCACGCTTACAGATAGAAGTAATATGATCGGACCAAGTTAAGGTACTATTTACGATCACTCCGAGGTCGTTGAAGGAAAACACCGAAAGTAATGGTTGACCATCAACAAGGTACGGTGCGAGTGGGTTGTTCTTTCCTATTCTGAGCACGACACACTTTAATGAATTTAATGGAAGTAACCGTTGAGAGCACCAGGCAGAAACAGAGTCCAAGTCCTCCTGAAGTGTTAACTGGTTTGTGAGAGGATTAGCGTAAATTTTTGCGTCATCGGCGTACAAGGACATTTTGCTTGAAATAAAATAAGGAATATCACTGGTGTAGACCGCAAATAGTAACGGTCCCAGGACAGATCCCTGTGGCACTCCACTTTCCACTATCCTTTCCCGTGAAAAAGCGTCACCTACTCTCACTTTACATAGTCTACTTGTTAGGAAAACGTCAATCCAACGATACAAGGAGCCACGAATGCCGAAATGGTCCAGTTTGTGCAAAAGTCTTCGCTTGGGAACTCGGTCGAAAGATTTTGAGAAGTCCAGATAAACAACGTCAATGGGCTGCAGGCTGTTTAGAGATGATGTCCAATCATTAACGCAGTGTAGGAGATTGGTTAAAGTTGAGCGGCCAGAGATAAATCCATGCTGCTGTGTTGAAATTTGGTCATCTCATCTGAGATAATGGCATCCATAACCTTACTAACCACTGGCAGCAGGCTAATTGGACGGTAGTTGTTAGAATCGAGCTTATTACCTTTTTTAAAGATAGGGGCGACTGATGCCAATTTCCAGTCAGGAGGTATTGAGTTCTGGGTAAATGAGGACTGCATGACCAACGACAAAGGTGTTGCAAGTGAGCCAGCGGAGACCTTCAGCAGACGCGTCGCTAAGCCATCCAAACCGGGTGAAGCATCACTGCGAAGTTTCATCAAATGCTGCTTAACTCGATCCACAGTAAATACCACCTGTTGTAAATATGTGTTGAGACGGTGACATTCAATAAGTGGTAAGTTGTCATCGACAGGTTCCCTAGTAAAAACCCGTGAAAATGCCAAAGAGAGCACCTCAGCAGACTCCTCGTCGGTAGAGCATAGAGTTTGGTCGGGTTTTCGAAGCAAAGGTATAGACACTTTTGAAGACAATGAAGATCGTATATATTTATAAACTTTTTTAATACTGTCACCAGCAACAATTCTCTCCTCAAAGTTCTGCCTTATATTCTTAAGAGACAGTAGTAAGTTATTGGAAAAACTGCGATGAAGCTGAAAGTCGGTTTGAAGCCCTGTGTATCTGTATTTTCGCCAAAGACGTCGTTTATGTTTAATTTGTTGTAACATTGTATGACTTATCCAGGGTTTAAGGTTGTTTTTATAACTTCGATCGCGAAATTCGGTCCACATCGATGAGGGATCATTCAGATTCGTAAAGAATGTGTCCCAATGGATTTGAGATAATTCAGCATCAACTTTAGAATAGTCGGTTACAGCATATGTCACCACGTTTTTTTTTGCTGGGGAGTAGTTGACTAAATTGAATATGGGTTGTTATAACCGCGTGATCGGATTTACCGATCGGGGAGCCGAGCTCCAGAGATGAAATCAGCTGATCGTCGTTAGTGAGTAAAAAGATCTAAAGTAGAAGGTTGGTTTGTTGTAATTCTAAATCTTGTAGGTTCTGTGATGAGCTGGGTGAGATTCGAATTTACTACAAGATTTTTTAAACAAACTGTGAGAGTTTACAGCGTCAGGATTGTAGGATAATACGCGAAATCAGAATATGTTTTAATGAAAGTTTTAGAAAAACCATATCAATATTTTAACGAGAGTCAATTTGAATTATTTTCTTTTTTTAGCTCATGCAAGTTATTTTGGAAATACTTCTGATCCTTAGTAACATATTTCACTATGTGAATTGACACTGTTATTAAGTTTCGAATTCTTACGAGTTCGGATTTAACAAAACTTTTATCAATATTGGCCAGTTGTTTTTCACTTTAGGCACGAGGAAAAAGGTTATTGACACAAGTACATGAGTATTCGAAGAAATGAAAACTTTTTTCATTTTTGGAGACCATTTTTTCTTTTTTGAAACAATAAAATTTCCCCACTAAATTTTATATAGATAATATAAACAAATGTTTTAATCCGCGTCCAGTCTTCATTCCCCAAAACTTTAATATGCTATTGTATAATTTTGAGGCACTGTTCTTTTCTTCAAAACAAATATGTTCTCGAAAGTGGTGTTTCACTGAATCGGCAAGATCCTGTTTCTTCATGTCCCTTTATTAACTAGCAGTTGTACTTGACTTTAAGCAATGGCTACGTGTGTTTGTGATATCTTCATTTTATAGAGCCGCTTTTATTTTAATTCAATAAAGAAGCTCAAGACTACAGTAGAAAGTGTTCTGAATAATCAATCCTATGCTAAGTGACCAAACTTTTGAGCAAATCATCTTAAAATTAGATAATCGAAAAACAACGTTAAAAACAATATCATTAGTTTTCGATCTGCATGAGCAGCCATCTGATCTGTCTGGGGTGGACTCTAGAAGTGAGGACAAATTTAAAGTTGTTGAGGTTATAACCTACTTATCGTAAAATATTTCCAACACTAAAAGCTTGAAAATAACTCGACTCGGCAAGCCAAATAAAACTACCAATAAACCTAGAACTATCAAGGTAGTTCTACCGAGTAGTTCCGATGTTCAATCCATTTTCAAACATTCTAACACTCTTAAAAATAGTCCAGTATTATCACATTTCTTAATTTCGTCAGATAAAATACCCTGACAACAGCTGTTCTACCAAAATGTCTAGTCTGCTATTGAAAAGCGCAAGGCTGACGGAGAGAATGTCCATTTGAAGTTCATACATAGAGGCACCATTAGAAAACTGAGTTCGATCAAATTACAGTCGCTTTGGGATCAACTGCTTTTACCAAAATGTGAGCAGACTTAATTCCAAGACAAATGAATTATTCTATTCGGTATCTGCCAGTGACGTCGATGTTTTTTTTTTGAGTGAGACGTGGTTAAGAAGTGGAGTATTCAATTCGGAACATTTTCGGATGATTAATCTATCTAAAGATGTGACATGGATCATTCGACAAGGTGCTCTACCAGAGGTGGAGTTCTCGTCAAAATCCATAATAAGCATTCATTGGAGCGCATAGATTTATTGCAATTGTACCTGCTCAAGTTGATTTGGTAACGATTTATTTTTTGACTTTTTCTCAACTATTCAATAATGAAGGATGAGAAATGTATAGCCTCAGGAGTCTTGGCAGATATTCTCAACCTTAATCAATTCAACAACTTGGTTTATATCAATGGTAGAATAGTAGATATGGTTTTCTCGAATGTTACGTGTCACATCTCTCGATCACTTTTTCTTGTCAGTGCTGATCCGCAGCACCCTTTCAATCCTTTCTGTTCTTTGTAGGTCAGAGCATGTTGCTTCCATGGACGTGGCCTCTTTGAACTGTAGAGAGTTAAATTTTTGTAAGGCTAACTTTCTGCTTATGTGCCAAATAATATTAGATACCACTTGGGATTGTGTCTTTGAGTCGACGCGAAATATAGATGTCACGGGCGAAATATTAAATGATATATTTTTGCAAACTTTGCCGAATGAGATTGACTATAACTGACAACATAGTTGTTCTTTTCTTCAACATATTGAAGAAAGAAAAATCTCTTAGTTTCTTCAAGTATGGCAGTGACTTTTATATTCTCCTTCATTCCGCATATCTTTTAGCTCATTTCGTTTGCCTCGAGAATATATGGACTCAATATTCGAAGTTGCAAGTACTTCAATAATTCTTCAACTTTTATAAGTCCGTTTCATTTTCTAATCCGTAGCAAGTTTGCACATTGGTCTACGAGAACACGTTTCTTAACCGAACGGCAAATCTACGAAACGTTCCACCCTCAGAGGTATTTTCAGTTTGCATCTCTAGAAACTTGAGAGGCATTATAAGCTTTCACCTTTGGTTTCACATGGTCTTAAGACTCACCTTTGTCTCCTTCCTTCAAAATGGAAATATATCTTTCTTCGAAGTATCAAATAATTGACCCAAAGGAGTCACCAGATACTAACGAAAATGAGATACCTAAAGATTTTATTGATGGGAGTGGACTGCTATCATAGCTCTCATCCTCCCGCGGAGTTTATATCAGAAAAACTCGCTTCAAAACAGTATTTGAATGTATCTAATTATGCTCGCCTTTTTGAGCTGCTCGATGGCTGACTATTTCGAATATCCTGGAAGGACCCTCCAGACTTAACGAATAACAAATATAATTGCAATCTCAATATAATTACAATCTCAATATAATTTTCTTATTTGCATTCATGATTTCTTAGTTTTCCAAACACTTCAACTTCACTACATATCAACAATAACGATTAGCGAATGAATAAGAACACGAATGATATAATTAGATTCTTCGGAAATATATCTACAATGGAAAATGCGATTGGAGGCTATTTGACTAGCTTTTTTGCTATTCCTCATATACCCGCATTTCTTTATAATCGGCAACACTGTTGGAGGCGAAATGATGCAAACAATATGTGTACACTTCATACAGTAGAGGCGAATTGATTCATATGTATACGGAGGCGCTTTGGTTGAATAGATGAATCGAAGATTTGTCTTTTCGTACAAGATTTTTTTGCTTACCCCTCTCAGTGAACCTCGGTTCTATTAAGTATTTTTAAACTATTTTGCTGTGCTGATATACTTATTGCTCGCTTGGTTCACCCGGAGGCTAGGAAGTCCAGTTTTTAATGCGGAGCCCCAGTTAGATAGCCCGCATGCATGTAGATATATATATATTATATATAATATATATATATATATATATATATATATATATATATAATTATATATATATATATATATTATATATATATATGTTATAATATATATATATATATATATATATATATATATATATATATATATATATATAATATATATATATATAATATTATATATATATAATATATATATATATATATATTATATAATTATATATATATATATATATAATAAAACTTGGTTCACGGAATGAACCGCGGTAAAAGATTTGAAAAATCTCGACGTTTCGGCTCCTTTTGCGAAGCCATCTTCAGGAGAATCAGAAAGGGAAATAATTCAGAATCGTGGCCTCAATCTGCCTACTCCACGAATCTGAATTAAGGAGGAATCGGAAACAATACGATTGCGTGGTCTCAACCTGCCTACTCTCTTCAGAGTCAGTTGACTCTGAAGAGTAGGCAGATAGAGACTTCAGAGTTGACAGGAAGCAGTAACGGTTGGTGGAGTAGGCAGGTTGAGACCACGCAATCGTATTGTTTCCCGATTCCTCCTAATTCGATTCGTGGAGTAGGCAGATTGAGGCCACGATTCTGAATTATTCCCTTTTCTGATTCTCCTGAAGATGGCTTCGCAAAAGGAGCCGAAACCGTCGAGATTTTTCAAATCTTTTACGCGGTTCCATTCCGTGAACCAAGTTTTTTCAAATACTTTCCGACCGCGGAAATCTTTCTGAACATATATATATATATATATATATATATATATATATATATATATATATATATATATATATAAATATATATATATATATATATATATATATATATATATATATATATATATATATATATATATATATATATATATAAATCTCTGTATTATTTATTGCCAATTATTCTCTTACTGTGAATTGAGTTATTGTTTTTTTCAGTTTTTCAGACTGGAATGGTGGGTTATCCCGAATCCTTATCAGATCCAAGTTACAATAAACAAATTCTGGTTCTCACCTATCCAATCATAGGAAATTATGGAGTCCCAGAACATATTTTGGATGACAATGGAATTCCTTGGTAAGTTAATATAAAAAATACGACTAAGAGCCCACGGTAAGAACCGTGGGCCGCTTGTTGCCCAACGGTGAATTTCGTGTGTCGTTGAATAATGCGTTAGCATTTTTATTCATAACTTTCATGTGACTTCACTATAAAATATATATGTTTTAGTTTTTTCTTTTTATATGTAAATTTGGATAAGATATATAAATGAAATTTGAATTTGAATGTATACCTTTTTTTGATGTAACTCTCACCCAGCTGATAATTCTATTTTGTTTTGTTTATCATTCGTGCTGATAAAAATTTAAGAATTCACTTTTAGGTGGAAAGGTTACCTATTTCTAACCTATCGAACAATTTAATATGTCATTTGCTAGTTTTACTTCTTGAAATACATATCTTACTAATAGTTTCTAGATATTATCTACAAAAGAAAATATCTATATGTAAATATTTTTACTGGGTATATAATATGAAATTAACAGCAAGTATCATCATTGTCTTTAATAACGGAAGCTGTACTGGTACCATATATTTTTATTCATTGAATACTATGATTACTATTATAAAAAAAAGATTGGAATATCGATGTTTGTGCGTTAATAATAATAATACAACTTTATTGTTAGGTAATTCTTTCTAGATGAATTTATTAAAAAAAAACTTGTAAAAAATAGGTCACGTAGTTTGGGTACGTTCCCTAACTTCATATTAAGTTAGCACTACCACCTCTTGAAAACGGTCTTCCCATGATCGGACAAATGTCGCATCTGGTGCACAATTTGTCTCTTTTTTGTCGTGCAAAGAAAAATTTTGTCGCGAAATTATTTTTCCATAAATCGATGATAGTGCTAACTTGATATCAAGTTGCACTACCAACCATCTTCTGATATTCTGATGAAAGTCAGAGTTATGATTCAAATATGAAAAAAAATTTCAAGAACAATGAAAACGCATTGTTTTTCACATTCTATATTCTATGTTTTTTTTTAATCACCATGTCGTAATCTATTAAATTTCTAATAAAAACTCGCCGATCGAAAATGAGAAATGTGGCCGCTGCTGAATTGATTACTGTACACTGTTGGGGATGTTATATATTTATTTCGATAGTAGTAGGTACCATAAAAAATTTGTCAAAGTTACATTGTGAAATTATATTGTACGAATTATGTATTCAATATCAACAAATATGAATTAGATAGAATGAAAAATCGTATTTCCTACATGTAGCGCTATATTTGTTTCCCACGTCATGAAAAATAATTTTTAAATCATTAAGGTCACTGTTATAAATACATTCCCAAATTTAAAATTTCCCACGCTTGAAAGCTTGCATCTTCTCGACAAGTACCCACCGCTAGATGGCAGCCAATGCTCCCTAGCACTTTTAAAAGCAATGAGTTTCTGTGAGTCCCCGACACCTGACTAAAAGAATCAAACCTTTCTGATTGAGGTTAGAGCAAAATAAATTTTCGTATTGTGAAAATTGTTATCGTGATATAATGAGTGATCGGCATCAGGAAACGAGAGGACTTTGTAAGCCAGAAAGATTGTGAAAGAGTCATTCTTAAATATAAAGCAGATATCGTAAAACGAAATGTGGTTTTTTCTGCTAAAAACGATGTTCGGGCGAACATCGCGTCAGAATTGGGTAACAAAGTGAAACCAATTGCCTTGCACTCGATAACAGTGTCGAATAGATACAATTTGTTGGACAAGGTAATTGGTCGCAAAAATACACCTTAATTTCATATATTTGGAAAAATCTACTATGTTGACGCAATTTGTTGGACAAGGTAATTGGTCGCAAAAATACACCTTAATTTCATATATTTGGAAAAATCTACTATGTTGACGCAATTTCGTTCAATTGATTTATAATAAAAAATTATGTAAATATGGATTCTAGAGAACTTTAACCAGGGTTGCAAAAAACATGTATTTTTAGTTTTATAAAAAACACATGTTTTCTTTTAAAAACGTTTTTTTGTTTCATACATGGTTTTTATTGTTTTTGAATTTTATGTTTCAAACAAATAAAACTTAGAAAAAACATTGTTTAAAACATATTTTTTCAAACATAATATTAATTCAAAATATTTGACCTATTCGTCCGACTCTATACTAAACTGTCTCGATCAGCTGTGTTACGAACTACGTCGCGCCACCGCCGTGAGGCTGTACCGGTGAATCCCCTAAATCAGTGGTTCTCAACCTTTTCACCACTGAGGACCACTTGTACCTTTCAGAATTCTTGGCGGACCACTCAGATATTATTATTAATATTTCCCAATAATAGGTAAAATGAGATGAACACTGAAGTTTTACTAATGAATTTATTATTTACAAAATGAAAAAAGAAAATACATAGTGAAAGACAAAAAAAATATAAAAGACAAAATAAAAAGTCATAGATAGCGCCAAATTAAGACTTTAATGACTCCCTTGGTCTTGCTTCTCACTTGAAAGTTTCTCAATATTTGGCTCGAAAGAAGTTAACGCCAGTCTCATAGGAGCATTAAAATTTAGCAACCTATTGCTGTGTTTATTCATGATGAGACATAATGTTGAGAATGCTGCCTCACAGAGATAAGTGGAATGAAAAAAAATAGGCAGACGCATTAATTTACGTCTCAAGAGCCAAGATTTTAATTGTTTATTTTATGACTGTTCACTTCGCGGACCGCGGACCACATGAAAACCGTTCGGGGACCACAGGTTGAGAATCACTGCCCTAAATGAGAAAACCAATTGCTTTGAGGAACCATTGGCCTGGGGAAACCACAGACCATTTATAAATTCGCATTGCAAGTTGGCTATTGCAATAACGTCTACTGTACTGTTAGTTATTTAAGAAAGTTATTTTGTGTTGTTTACCGTTTTGAACGTAAGCAGATGTTTAAAACATGTTTAGAACAGTTGATTACAACAAAATGTGTGTACTTAAAGAACCTTTAATTATACTTCCGGAAACAAAATATTTGTCTTCCCCTCCCTACGCTTCGCAGGAGTATTGAGAGAGACTTTTTGAAAATTAGTTGCGCCAGATTCGACTTCTATCAAATTGAAATGAAATGAGTATTTTCGGCGAGCAGTTTTTTTTACCACCACTCATTTTGTCTTATACTAAGACTCTGTTTTGAACAGATTAGAAACTTTGTTTGGAATAAATTTAATTGAGTTTTTATGAAAAACAGCCATTATCAATTGATTAATATTGAGCCTTAAGAATATGCATTGTATGGTGACCCATCAATGGTTTTACTTTATGGTCAACTATGGGAATTTTAAATTCATCGAAAGAAATATTTAATTTTTACACCACAAAAAAACGACGAATTATGCGCGAGACGAGATTTTTATCAGAATATAAGAAGATGGTTGGTAGTGCAACTTGATATCAAGTTAGCAGTATCATCGATTCATGGAAAAATAATTTTGCGACAAAATTTTTTTTTGCTCGACAAAATCACGACAAAATAGCGACAAATTATGCACCAGATGCGACATTTGTCCGATCATCGGAAGACCGTTTTCAAGAGGTGGTAGTGCTAACTTAATATCAAGTTAGCACTACCATTATGTTTATAGAAAAAAAATTTCGCGACATATATAATTTTTGCACGACGAAATCACGACAAAAAAATCGACAAATCATGCATGAGACGAGACTTTCATCAGAATATTAGAAGATGGTTGGTAGTGCTAGCTTGATACCAAATTAGCATTATCATCGATTTAAGGGGAAAAAAATTTGCGACTAAATTTGTTTTTGCACAACAAAATCACGACAAAAAAGCGACAAATTATGCACCAGATGCGACATTTGTCCGATCATTGGAAGACCGTTTTCCAGAGGTGGTAGTGCTAACTTAATATCAAGTTAGCACTACCATTGGTTTCAAAAAAAATAATTTCGCGACAAATTTTTTTTTTGCACGACAAAAAAGCGACAAATTAATCACATTATGCCACCTTCCATCTCGCATGTGGTAGTGCTAACTTCATATATATGAAAATGAATACAAATTGATAGTTGGACGGCCATCAGACGTCTTGAATTACGAAAGCTGAACCGAGAGTACGAGAAGAACGCGAGACAAATGACGGCGGTCACTTTCTTAAGCACACAGTAACACGATCTCCCTTTCTCTCTCGCTCTCTCCCTCCTCTCACTCCATGGCTATGTGCTTCATGCTACGTTCGCCCTTTCGCACTCATTCTCAATCGGTCTCAATCGCTCTCTCCCCCTTCTTGGACATAAACGTCACATCCGTTTCATCCGTAAGAATTTTACCCTCATACGCGCCAAGAAGTTTCACTCCATAAAAATATAAATAATCTGTTTAAAATCGTTACAACATTACGGAAAACATTTCTTTAGAAAAATGATGTGGAGAATTGGAATGAATAAATCCCAGTTATATTAGTCGTTAATTCATACTATTTGTGAATTACCTAAACACAGTGACCAAAGATCTGAGCAGAATATTCATGATGAATTACGCAGATTATACCAACTTTCTTGTTACAGTAGACATTTCTAGAAGTCGAAATTCTTATAAATGTTATACTGCATAGAGAAAATTAATGGTTTGGAACAACAGCCTGCAAATGAATAAAGAGAAGTCAGGCTTTGATAGATCAATGCACAGATAATCCAAATGGAAAAATTAAATTAGAAAAATCAGTGAAGTTCCTGGGCATTCTGTTGGATGTAGTTTTAAACTTGAGTGTACTTCTGGAGGATCTGAACAAAAAACAAAGCTCAGTTTGTTATTCCTTGGGTATAATGCAAAGATATCTCAGCCATAAGTCATTAAGAACAATATATGACGGCATTAAGCCTATACTTTTTGGAATCGGTAATGTTTGTCAAAAAAACTTTTTTTTCAGAATGATAATTTATTTCAACATCATTACGCCGCTAGACATAAAGACACCCTAAAACAAGACAAAACCAATTTAACATATACGTTCAATTTTCAATCAAGAAAATTTAGAAGAATGTTCCTATTGATTTTGCCTAGACCGCTCAACTAAGAAATGAATTAAAAGAATTTTTATCTGGTAGGGCCTTTCATTTGCTCCATGAGTTCCTCAGTACTGATATTATTTGACTGTAATGAAATTTATTATTATTATTAGTTTTGTGAAGGTATGTATTTGTTGATCTTATCTTTTTGACATGTTCAATCCACTTGGCTGGAATAATGAACTAATAAACGATTTCCTTTCTTTCTTTATCAAACAGTTTTCGAAGCTAAAATACGATATGGTGTCATATTTTATGGCAACTCTACAAGCTGTTAGACTACAGAAGAGCTCACTACTAACAATAACAGGACTTAGGGTTGGGCAGTCATGCAGGGCGAAATTCCGAGAAAACTATCTTAACAGTCCCATACATACATATTCAATAATGACTGCACTTTGTCTACAAAAAAATATCTATTTGAAGGAAAAACGAGAACCAAACATGATCAACATATCTGAAATATCCTAGGCACAAGAAAACTCGTACAGTAAAAGGACCAGAATATAGCTGCATAAGATATTTCAACAAGATTCCACCTAGCATTAGAACTGAACCAGAGTTGAGAAAGTTTAAGAATAATATCTTCAAAATAACAACTTTGTAGAAATAATAATAAATAATAAATAAATTACGTGGCTCCGTAGTTCAGTGGTCAGTGCGTTGGGCTACTGAACAGCAGGTCGGTGGATCGAATCCCGGCCGAATCAACGAATTTATGCGGAGCCACCTCTCGGAAGGCAATGGCAAACCACCGAGCAGTATTCTGCCTAGTAAAGCCTCTTTGTAAAGACGTTCGGAACCGTCGTAAAACTGTAGGTCGCCTCTATTCGTGTATCGCTGTATCACGCACAGCACGAGTAGTTGTAGAGAGGTCGCCACACCCTAAACCGGGTACGGCACCACAAGAAGAAGAAATAAATTACATGTGGCAACATATACTATAGATGAATTCTTGGTGAATTGATTCTGATAAATCTGTCCTATACCAATTTTATTTGATACTATTTAATTTTCAAGAGAAAAAAGTGTTTTGTACATCTTATCTTTAAATAAAATATTATTATTATTATTAACTTTCCCGCATACAATTGACACGTATATTCAAAGGGACATTAGCATCAGATAATATTTTATCATAATTTTCTATATGCGTTTGCCAAATATGATGAATTTCTATCACGTTTGTGATGTTTTCATCTTATTTCAAAAACACTAATGGACACTGTTTTTAAATGAAAGGCAAATATGCACTATTTCTCTTTGTACCTTAAACTACTATTGTTCATCAAACAGTAGAATTATATTATATTATTATATGTAGATGACATTTATATTACATCTCAATAAAGACGATCTCTGAAAAGTATAAACATTTCAGTTTTTTTGAATCTTCAAAAATTTGGGCGGCTGGGCTGATTGTAGGAGAATATTGTGACCATCCTAGCCATTGGAGAAGCCATCAAACGTTATCTCAATGGATGCAGAAAGAAAAAGTACCTGGCATACAAGGAATAGACACTCGCGCGCTTGTCAAGAAAATAAGGGAAAAAGGAACTATTCTTGGAAAAATTGTTTATGAATTACCCACACAGAATAAAACTATCATATTTGAAAATCCCAATTTGAAAAATCTAGTTGAAGATGTGTCTGTATCTGTAAGTCTGCATTTATTTTTATTTTTAGTGAACCAGTGAATTTTTTTAATGAGAATGTGACGAAGTTTGATGATGTTATGTTACATAATATACACTTTCGTTTCTATTAATATGGTGTTAAATATTGCATAATTATTTCAATTGCTTCCTTACACATCATTGTGATTCTTTTGATTCTAGTTTGATAATTACATCTTCAACTCATTATTCCAATGTTGAAATCAATTTTAAGAGAAATAATAACATGTTTATAGTATAAATTAGATATAGAACCCTATATTATTGTGTCGTTATATTATGAAGTTGTTTTTTTGCCATTAAACTAAAGTTGAATTTTTACCCATCCTATTTCGTTATAGAAACCTGTGACTTATAACAAAAATGGCTACCCAAAAATTTGTGCTGTAGATTGTGGTCTGAAATTCAATCAAATTCGTTGTTTCATCAGAAGAGGTGCAAGAGTTGATGTAGTTCCTTGGAACCATAAACTTGATACCAATGAATATGATGGACTCTTTCTGAGCAATGGTCCAGGAGATCCAGTAATGTGTAAATCCACAATAGATAACATTAAAAATATTCTTCTATCCTCAAAAATCAAACCAATATTCGGAATTTGTTTAGGTCATCAATTATTAGCTTCTGCAATAGGATGTAAAACATATAAAATGAGGTGAGTCTATTTTAAGGTACATTTTCTAATTCATTAGAATTTTAGAATAGAAATTTATTCTCTATCAATGATTACATAGTAAGTCAACACAATCAGGGCCGGCCTAAGGCGAAAATTGCAAGTGTGCTAAACTCAAATTTTATGCTCTGGGGGGTATAGAATTTTTTGAAATTTAAGGTCCAAAAACACAGTTTTTGTGCACTTTTTCGCCTTGTAGAACATTAAATTTATGTATAACAATTTGATTCATTATTGATTGACTTGATATGTTCAGTACTCTTCCTTGTACTTTAACCACTATTATGTCAAATAAACTAATGAAAGCTTAACTCTTCATTGGTCTTGTGAACATAAGATAGTTGTTCTTTACAGTTTACTGAGAATAATTATATTCCCTGCAGTAAGTTTGTGGATTTTTCCATATAGAATTATACCAACTAAAGATGTGCAATTTTCAGCTAACCGAAAACTTAGGGTTTTTGAAATCCAATGCTACTCCAACGAAAATCTTCCACTTTTATCGGAATCTGAACCTGGGCCATCATCCAGAGATTCTAGATAATTGTATTTTCTTTCATGTAACAACCAGAGATACTATTAAAATAATAATAATAAATAATGTTCATTTGCACAACTAAAATAACAGTTTATCATAACATCAAGAATATGAAATAAAACTTGACTCTATAGCTAGGTGAAAACTGAAATATTCAATTATATAACCAGGAAAAACAGAGATTCTATAAAAAAAACCAGACTCAGAAGTCCACCGTACTTTTAGGAGAGCTGTTATACGTGAGGAAAATTCAAAAAATATAATAACTCATTACGTTCAAATCATTCAAGCAGAGTATTCATGTTAATTCTTCTTTTATTTCATGTTGTTTCTTTTAGTTTTGCTGGAAAGTACTTAGTTTTGTCCATTATACTCAAAATCTCTTCAGATGGTAATGAAAGCAGACATGTCAGAGATGTTTTCTTGAAACTTTTGAAAGCTTTTTTACTTTTTAAATAAATACGTGTTTTATCATACTTCCTTTCCATGATGTATACATAGTTCCTCTAACCAATTAATTTATTCGTCCTCTCCTTTATTTTATTATTGATTTTCATGTTCAATGATAAAAACTCAGTGTAAATTTCAACTTGATGTAGGTTATCTACTGTTGAAAAGAGATAATATTGTCCTCAATCGAAACACAATGGAAAATACGAAGTCCAAAAAAACACAAATTACGAAGCTAAAGTTCGAAAACTCAAAATGAAATGAACGTAAATACCATTACAAACAATATAAATAATCCGTTAATAGCCCATGCTCTAGTACCGATATTAGCCGTTTCGGCGCTACGATCTTAATTTCAGACGCCAATTGGCTAGAAAAGCAAAGCAGGGTAGGGAGGCAGAAAGATGAGTCACAACACTTTCCGCTGACCTAGGACCTTGGTCAACGGCATCAGACTTACTGTATTTCAGTACTCATTGGGGTAGCCGGGTAGATCTTCGGTTTTACCTTGAATTTTAACTGTAATAGTTTTAAGACAAAATTCCTTCTATAGTCGGCGGCAAATCATTGGAAGCTTGGGATTTTTAGCTGTGTGAATTAATTTTTCAATCCACAAACTGGCAACAACGCTTGGCGAGGGGTGTAGAGGGGAGTGTACGTACAGCTGTTTAGTGTCCAAGCTTAGTGATATGCCGGCGAGTATAGTTTAAATATTTCTGCCCAATATGTAAATCAGTTTCTAAAAATTTTCCAAATTTATTATTTTTTTTTTACAAAAATTGGTCAATTTAATGCCCCTCCAAAAGGCTTGAGTGTGCGGCTGCATACTTCGCACACCCCTTAGGCCGGCCCTGAACACAATCAAAACTCAACTTAATCCAAATAATAGAGTGTAAAATCCTGTAAACATTACAAACAAGCATATTTAAATACACAATTCCCAAGAAGGGAATTTGCCATCGATTTTTCATTCACACCTTGCCCAAAGCATGCATCTCTTACCAATAAAGATTAGGCTTATGACTGAACTAAAAAGTTTTTCAGTTTAAACAAAAAAATTTATTTTTCGAAATTACATAGATTTTATAAAAATTTTAGAATAAGTAAAGATGATTAATTGCTGAGATTTTTTGCTCAAACATGCCTGAAAAGTGTCCACATCACTGTAATCACAACACAAGTGTTCAGTCACTTAGGTGCATGAACTTAAACGTTTTCATTACTTTATTGTTCCTGACCTTATATTTTAGTATTATGTAATTCTTTCATGGATTGTTTCTTGTGTTTACTTATAATTAATTGCCTGAATTTGTGTTGGTAATAATAATAAGTTGTGTAAGAATAAATAAAAATCACAAACATATTTAAATACACGTAGAAATCATTGGAGATTCATCCAATTCAGCTGTAACAGGCGCTCAAAAGTCATTTGACATAAATTCCTCACCACTATAGAAATATCCGTCCAATAAAATTTTCTTTAGAGTTCTCTAGAACTTTGCATTGTTCAGTTTCTTATAGTTGAAACACGCTTATTATATAATTTAATTGCGATATAATTAAAATAATTTTGTGTTTTTTTCAAGCTATGTTTGGGAAGGATATAGTTGTCACATTTAGAGTATTGGCCTTCCCTCTGAGTTTATTGAAGAAATATAAGCTTTGTATAATTATTTAAGCGGAATAAGAATAAAGTAGTGGTTCTATATATCAAATATAAAATTTAATTAAGAAATTTTAAATCATCCTCTTAAATATTTATTTTATATTACCTGATTTCATTAGGGTTAACCATAGTAATGATAAATTGTTTTTATTGCCAAAAGGAAAAGAAAGTCTCAAATATAGTATAATGCTACTTTACTCAACATCTATAGTTGAAAAATAGTGAATGAAGTACATAATTATGCGATTAAAGAAAGAAGCAAAAACAAGTCACTATAATTGAATCATTCGTCCACCTTCCTCTTTCTATCCATGCTTGAACTTAGGCCTCTTCTTGTCTTTTCCATTTTTCTCTTTGTTGCAGCAATATTGATCCATCTAAAACCAGCGTGTTTTTTTAGGTCATCTACCCATCTCATTTGGAGTCTTCCTCTACTTCTTTTATTTTTCCAGGGTCTCCAGTTCATAATAATTTTGTTCTATCAATCGTCTTTTTGTCTGATATGGTGGCTGGAATTTCCATTTTAATTTTGCTGCCTCTTCTCTAGCGTCTCTTACGTAGTAAGAGATTTAACATTGTCTTTACATTGATCTTGGTTCTTTTGCATATTTGCCTTTGTTCATGTTTGAGATCCGAAAGTGAGGACATGAAGTACACATTGATTAAATACCTTGGTTGTGAGGAACTGTGGCTATATTTTATCGAATGTTGCTCAATTTTCGAATTTCTGAGAGTTCACAAGATTTTAATCGGGAATCAGTTTGGATTCCGACCTAAGCACAGCACCACGGATGCCTTGTTCGCGTTTGTTGGGAGGTTGTGGACCACATAGAGTTCGGAGAGTGTCCCGCTGGGATATTTTGTGACCTCAGTAAGGCTTTTGATTGTGTTGTTCACGACTTGCTCTTGACGAAGCTGGAAGGGTATGGTATTCGCGGTAGATCTTTGAGCTGGTTGAGAAGTTTTCTGAATGACAAAACAATTTATATCGGTGCAGAGCTTGCAACGTGGAATATTCAAAAACATTCATTCGAAAGTTCTTCGGAATAGTGTTGGAGTTCCTCAGGGCTCAATTTTGGGCCCAATTTTGTTTCTACTCTACATAAATGATATAGGATCTAGTGTGGATTGCTGTATGTTTTTGTATGCTGCTACATATCGGTTATATGAGATAAGAATTCGTCAGTTTTGGAGACGCGAATACAGTATAATTTGGATAAATTATTTGATTGGTTCTCTATGAATTCACTAAATGTTAACGCCGCAAAGACTAATTTTTCAATTTTTCATAACTATAATAACAATAGCAATCTCAATATCAATGTAACCCTCAATGGCACTCTATTACACAGAGTTGCTAGTGTTAAATTCTTGGGAGTTATACTTGATGAAAACTTGAATTGGAAGGCACACTGTCAAAGTGTGTGCACAAGAATTGATTCTTTGTGCTACTTACTGAGAAATCTGAAACATGTTCTTTCTATTGAGCAGATTTTACAACTTTACCATGCGCAAGTCTCTTCAAGACTGAGTTATGGGATAGGCTTTTGGGGAGCATCCACCGCTGCTAGGGATGTTTTTATTAGTCAAAACGGGTGGTTAGGTGTATTGTTGGTGTCCCTCAGACGACTTCCCGCAGGCGGTATTTTAGAGAATTGAAAGTATTGTCATTATCATCGATTTTGATTCTTGAACTTGCTTCCTTGATATATCGAAACCGGGGAGGGTTTCTTCGGGGTGCTGACTTTCGTGCTTATCCTACTCGCAACAATCTTAATTTGAGTTTGCCCAATTTTAACTATAGAATAGGTTTAATGTCTCCTTCCTCACTTGGAATCAGAGTGTTCAACAAGTTGGATGAAAATATGAAGCGTTCAGAAAATCTGAATATTTTCAAAAAAAGACTGAAAGAATATTTAGTCGATAAAAGTTTTTACAGTCTTGAGGAGTTTTTTCTGTACTGAGATGTAGTATTGTATATTAAGCATATGTACTGAGATGTTGTATTGTATATTAGGTATATATGTGTATTGACTTATTCCATAGTGTAATGACAATCTTACGGAATAAAAACCTTTCTTATTATTATTATTATTATTATTATTATTATAATTTGCCTGAAGGCTGCTCAAGGCAATCTAGCTTGTCTCTTGATTTCTGCTGTTTGGTTTTCTTTCATTTGTAAAAACCCAATGTCTATATTCGCATTCAATTCATTTTTGTATTTAATACTATTTGCTTGTGACTATTACTACAAAAAATCATGTTTCATTCTAACGAATACTATAATTGAATATATGACGTGACGTTTCACCACATAGTGTCTTCATCAGATAGAACTGAATACTAAAATCTTGGTATCTCAGTTAACGTACATTTTAGTACATAAAAGAAATGATTACAACTAGAAATTAACTATTGGGCTGATGGGTAGGTAATCCTTTGAGAAAACTTGTGAAAATTACATCAGGTATTAAATATATTCAGCAGGAGGGAATGATTTAAATCTAATTCAATAAGTTACCAGAATTATTTTACCTGTTAATTTCTAGGGCTTCCCTTCAATTCAAAATTAAATCTGATCGTCTAAGTGGACAAATATCAAGTTTTATCAAACAAATAAGAAATTTAGCTTTTTAAATTTGCCAGTATAAATTGAACATTTTTGAATGAACAGTAATAGGTGCTTCAAGTTTTTCAAGAAGGTATTTAATTGTTCAATCATCTTATGCAATTGTTTAACATCTCTAAAAGTAATAATGTTATATAATAAACTCTTTTAGTTCTGATTGATGCTTTTCTGTTCAGATATGGAAATCGAGGTCACAACCAACCGTGCATTCATGAACAAACAGGAAAGTGTTACATGACATCTCAGAATCATGGTTATGCTGTAGATCATTCAACACTTCCAGAAAATTGGGAGGTTCTCTTTACGAATGCTAATGACAAAAGTAATGAAGGAATGATTCATAATAAATTACCGTATTTTAGTGTACAATTTCATCCTGAACACACATCTGGACCTGAGGATTTGGAGAATTTATTTGATGTCTTTTTGGAAGTGGTAAAAAATCATGGCCAAGATGTTGAATCTGTTAAGGAACTTATTAAAACCAAGTTGGAGTACCAGAATTCACCTTCAAAAAATATTAAGAAGCCTAAAAAGGTTTTGCTAATTGGATCTGGGGGATTATCCATAGGACAAGCTGGAGAGTTTGACTATTCAGGTTCTCAAGCAATAAAAGCTTTGCGTGAGGAAAATATTCAGACTGTATTAATAAATCCTAATATAGCTACAGTTCAAACTTCAAAAGGGTTAGCTGATAAAGTTTACTTCCTACCTTTGGTAGCTGATTATGTAGAACAAGTTATAAAAGCAGAAAGACCAGATGGAGTTCTACTAGCATTTGGTGGACAAACGGGGTTAAACTGTGGCATTGAACTTGAAAAGAAAGGAGTATTCAAAAAATATAATGTGGAGATATTGGGAACGCCAATTCAGTCAATCATAGACACAGAAGATAGAAAAGTATTCAGTGAGAAAATAAGTGCAATTGGCGAAAAGGTGGCACCCAGCATAGCGGCCCATTCTGTTAATGAAGCGTTAGAAGCTGCAAGAAAACTGGGATATCCAGTATTGGCCAGAGCTGCCTTTTCTCTGGGGGGTTTAGGATCAGGTTTTGCTAACACAGAGGAAGAATTAAAAATATTAGCTATTCGAGCCTTTGCCCATTCAGCTCAGTTGATTGTTGATAAATCTCTCAAAGGTTGGAAGGAGGTGAGTTATATGCATTAATAATAATAATAATTTATTACTACAGCATCAAATATTTACACGCCAGGTCACAGAGAATCAGTATCTACAAAATGTATGTAGCTCCTTAAAACAGTTCAAAGAATTCATCTAGGTTGTATAATGTTCTTGTCAATAATAAGTCTTTAATTGTATTTTTAAATTTGGATCCTGTCTGTGGTCTTGTTTTCATTTCCTCTGGTAGGTGATTGTATAGTCTTGGTCCCCAATAATCGATTCCTTGCTGAGACTTTTTTTGTGTGTGTAAAGGAATTAGAAGTTAGAAGTCTTTTGTTTCTTGTGTTGAAGTTATGAAATGTTCCATTCTTTGGAAACTTATCCAGATTTTTGTGGACATAAGTGACACATTCCAGGATATACAGTGAAGGCACGGTAAGTATTTTCAGCTGTTTGAAAGCTGCTCTACAGCTTTGTCTTTGCTTTAAAGAATATAAAATCCTCACTGCTTTTTTCTGCAGTCTCATTAAATCCAATGAATAGCTTGATGTTCCCCAAAGCAGTATTCCGTATGAAATTATTGCATGGAAATAAGCAAAGTAAGTTATCAAGGCCACCTTTTCTGAACACACCTTTTTTATTGTTCTTAATGAATAAAGCGCTGTTGTTAGTTTTCTTTTTGTTTCTTCTACATGAGTTTCCCAGGATAGGCTACCATCCAAATAAATTCCAAGAAGTTTCAAGTTGGATACCTTATTATTATTAGCGAATACTAGATGTTGCGTTTTTTCAGGATTTAGTTTTAGAGAGTTACACCTGAACCATTCTTCACACTCCTGTGTTACTTCCATTTCTATTTGCTCTAAATGGGTTTGTGTTTTTCCTTTCAGCAGATGGGCGGTGTCATCAGCGAATAGGTGTGTTGAAGCTTTACCGTTTGTATGGTTGATTTTTATGTTCATATCATTTATGAAAACTATGAACAATAATGGGCCTAGAATAGAGCCCTGAGGCACTCCTAACTCTATATTTCTCTTTTCGGAAATTTTATTATTCCAAGTCACTGATTGTTGTCTATTATGTAGGTATGATGATATTAGCTTGAGAGCCAAATTTCGAATACCATAGTGTTGATTTTTTTCTATTATTAGTTGATGGTTTATGCTATCAAACGCTTTAGTGGTGTCTCGGCATGTTATTTTTGACATCCAATTTTCGTCCATTGCACAGAGAATGCCGTCCACTATTTCTATTATTGCTGTTGTAGTTGATCTCGACTTTCTATAACCATGCTGTTGGTTTGTTATCATATATTAATATATTTGTGAAAATAAAATTTAATCTTTTTTTAAAATTAATATTCTAGGTTGAATATGAAGTTGTTAGGGATGCATATGATAATTGCATAACAGTTTGTAATATGGAAAATTTAGATCCCCTTGGTATTCATACAGGAGAATCCATTGTAGTAGCACCCAGCCAAACTTTGAGTAACAAAGAATATAACATGCTTCGTACAACTGCTATAAATGTTATTAAGCATTTTGGTATAGTTGGGGAATGTAATATACAATACGCTTTGAACCCAGATTCTGAGCAATATTATATTATTGAAGTGAATGCCAGATTGTCAAGAAGCTCTGCCCTTGCCAGTAAAGCTACAGGTTATCCTTTAGCATATGTGGCTGCAAAATTGGGATTAGGAATTGCCCTTCCAGATATAAAAAATTCTGTAACTGGTAATACAACAGCTTGCTTTGAGCCTAGTTTGGATTACTGTGTTGTTAAAATACCTAGGTGGGATTTACACAAATTCCATAGAGTAAGTACAAAAATAGGAAGTTCAATGAAAAGTGTCGGAGAAGTAATGGCAATAGGAAGAAAATTTGAGGAGGCTTTCCAAAAAGCACTAAGAATGGTGGACGAAAATGTTTCTGGTTTTGATCCATATATTCAAAAAGTAGAGGAAGATGAATTGGAACAACCAACTGATAAAAGAATGTTCGTTATTGCTGCAGCTCTTAAAGAGGGGTATAGTATTGATAAGCTATACAGTCTGACTAAAATCGATAGATGGTTTTTGCAAAAAATGAAAAATATTATTGATTGGTATTCATTCCTGGAATCAATCACACAGAAGGAATTGAATTATGATGCTCTTCTGAAATCCAAGCAGTTTGGTTTCTCAGATAAACAAATAGGACAAGCTGTAAAAAGTACAGAACAAGCAGTACGTAATATGAGGGAAGAGTTTGATGTCAAGCCATATGTGAAACAGATTGATACAGTAGCAGCAGAATGGCCAGCAACTACAAACTATTTATACCTTACGTATAATGCAATTTGTCATGATATCGATTTCAATGAAGAACACGTGATGGTTTTAGGTTCTGGAGTTTATCGTATAGGAAGTTCAGTAGAATTTGATTGGTGTGCTGTTGGATGTCTACGGGAACTTAGAAAATTAAATCGAAAAACAATCATGGTAAATTATAATCCCGAAACTGTGAGTACTGATTACGATATGTCAGATAGATTATACTTTGAAGAAATATCATTTGAAGTAGTCATGGATATTTATGAAATCGAAAATCCTCTTGGTATAATTTTATCTATGGGGGGCCAGCTTCCTAATAATATAGCTATGGACTTGCATCATCAACAAGTAAGAATTCTTGGAAGTTCTCCCAAATCCATTGATGAAGCAGAAAATCGATTCAAGTTTTCTAGGGCATTAGATAGAATAGGAATTAAACAGCCAAGGTGGAGAGAACTCACGAACCTCGTGTCTGCAATAAAATTCTGTGAAGAAGTTGAGTATCCTTGTCTAGTTCGCCCTTCTTATGTTTTGAGTGGTGCTGCAATGAATGTGGCACATTCAAATAAAGATTTAGAAACTTACCTTAAAGCAGCTAGTGATGTAAGTAAGGAACATCCAGTAGTTATTTCAAAATTTGAGGTGAATGCAAAAGAGATAGATGTAGATGCTGTAGCAAGAAGCGGTGAAATATTATGTTTGGCAGTCTCAGAACATGTAGAAAATGCTGGTATACATTCCGGTGACGCTACATTGGTTACACCACCACAAGATATTACTCAGAAGACCTTAATTAAAATCATAGCCATCACCAAAGCTATTGCTGAAGAACTAGCTGTAACTGGTCCTTTTAATATGCAGTTAATAGCGAAAAATGATGAACTCAAAGTGATTGAGTGTAATGTAAGAGTTTCTAGATCATTTCCTTTTGTTTCTAAAACTTTGGATCATGATTTTGTTGCAATGGCAACTAAAGTTATAATGGGAGAACCATGTGACGAAGCCTTAAAAGTGTTACAAGGCGTAGGAAAAGTTGGTGTTAAGGTCCCTCAGTTTTCCTTTTCCAGATTAGCTGGAGCAGATTTTATGTTAGGAGTAGAAATGGCTTCAACTGGAGAAGTCGCCGCATTTGGAGACAACAGATATGAAGCTTACCTTAAAGCACTTATGGGGACAGGGATGACAATTCCAGAGCACTCAATATTCTTGTCTATTGGAAGATATGAAGTGAGTTATATTTTCTATTCTCATTTTGAGATTCTATATAAAGGTAATTTTTAGCATAAAATGGAATTGCTGCCTAGTGTGAGGTCACTTTCAGAAATGGGATATAAACTATATGGAAGTCCAAGTACAGCAGATTTCTATTCATCTAATAATGTTAAGGTAAAATTCAAGCTCATTACATTCAACTAAAAAATTCTCATTTTTGAGAAAACACTCTATACTCTATAGCAGTGGTTTCCAAACATTATTTCACCACGGCTCCCTTCAAAATATTTGATCATATGGCGCCTCCCTTCCATTTTATAAAATACTACAAACACAAAAATTTTCGGTACTAAAACATTTATTAAGATAAACTCTTATACACAAGAAAAAACGAATAACAATATTTTATTATTGTCGCTCAATGAGAAGGATGTGGTTGTTTATTTGCACAAAGTTTATCAAATCTCGGTGTCATTGATGAGATCTACACGAAGCTCCTTTTCTACAACCAAACGAGCACGATATTTTATTGCAGCTAATGCAGAAAATCCTGTTTCGCATAAATAAGATGTTGCGAACGGCAGTAATACTTTTAAAGCTTTATTTGACAATATATTATATTCACTCTTAATATCTAGCCAAAATTGAATCAGAGATACATTCTGAAATTTTTGTTTTAAAGAAGAATTACAAGATAATTCAATCAAGTTTTCTTTCTCGATACTTCATCAAATTCGTCATGTTCTTCGTCGATAGGTACATGAATTCTGTATCCCCGCATATTTTATAAAATCAAGATCATCAAAATAATTCGAAAAATGAATTAACAAACCATCCAAGTGTTCAAAAAATAAATTTTTGTTTGCTTCTATATTAACTTGGGCGCATAAATTTAAAAGTGGAAATATGTCAAACCTGTTTTTTTTCCAAATTTGTCTTCTATATCTCCAATTTTTTTGATGAATGCTTTCACTTTATCTTTTTGAATCAATAAATGCATTTGTGGCCTTTGCATCGATTCATTCAAAAACCACTCAATTTTCCAAAAATTTCCACCAAATACTTACTTAGTTGAGTTTGCTACGTTGTAAGAGTAGCATAAGCAGCATAGTAGATAATATGTACCTATTTGTTATGTATTGTATCAGCTGCACGTGCACTTTTTTCTGTCTATCCTAGCTAATATTCGCGCCTCCCCTTAGACTAGTCCACGCCTCCCAGTTTGGAAAACGCTGCTCTATAGCAAGGCTGTCCAACCTTTTTAACAGTAGGACAAAATGAACAATTCAAGAATCACTGGCGGGCCACTGACCACTGACAGTTCGTATTTCCGTTATTTCTTATAACAATAAGCCTAACTTGAATTAAGGTATTGTGTAATGCAAGAAATGTAACATTCTGAAATACTTGTTTAATTTAATAAAGTTAAATTTAATAAGTTCAGTTAGAATAATAACATAAACAGCATATTCTGCAAGTTAAAGAAATACAACTAACAAAAATTAAAATCAAACTGAAAAATTGGCACAATTAATGTAATTTCTGAAATTGTTTCTATTTCAATAATAATAACAACTAATCAGAAAAAACTATGTTGACTCATTTAAGTATAGATACATTATATCTAATTTTGCTTCAAGTATCTATCTCACCCCCTTATAACTGTTGATAAATTCCTTCTTCTAGATTGAATTAGTTGAATATCACAACACAGATGACATCACTTGCCAAGAGCTAGGAAATTTGGCAGAGTTTTTGTCAAGAAAACAATTTGATTTGGTCATCAACCTTCCAAGAAGGGATGGAGGGGCTCGAAGAGTATCAGCTTTTATAACTCCAGGATATAGAACAAGACGTTTGGCTATTGATTTCTCTGTTCCTCTAATAACTGATATAAAGTGTGCAAAACTGTTAGTTGAAGTAAGTAAATGTTTTATTTTTTATTTTCTCAACCTTCTTTACCAGAACAGGAGATTTTTACTATTGAATCTTCATTAGTGTCGTGAATTACTTCAATTATTTTTTGCATTATTTAATTTTACAGGCGTTAAAATTGATTGGAAGGGCTCCTCCAATGAAAACTCATACCGATTGCTTAACTTCAAAAACTCTAGTTAGATTACCTGGATTCATAGACACTCATGTACACGTGAGAGAGCCTGGCGCTACCCACAAAGAAGATTATGATACTTGTACAGCAGCAGCGTTAGCTGGTGGTGTAACCATGATTTGTGCTATGCCTAACACAAACCCTGCTATAGTGGATGCTGAATCTCTATTATTAGTGAAAAAATTAGCCAAAGAAAAAGCAAGATGTGACTATGCCATATTTATAGGAGCTTCTTCAGATAATTTTTTGACTGCGTCAGAGTTAGTTCATGATGTAGCAGGAATGAAAATGTATTTAAACGATACTTTTACCACTTTGAAGTTGAATGATCTGGGTATATGGACAAAACATTTAGCGAATTGGCCTAAAAAATCTCCTCTATGTGTGCATGCAGAAAGTCAAACTACTGCTGCTGTTTTGTTCTTAGCAAGTATGCACAATAGGTCTGTCCACATTTGTCATGTAGCAAGGAAAGAAGAGATTATGGTTATTAAAGCTGCTAAAGAAAAAGGAGTGAAAGTAACATGTGAAGTATGTCCTCATCATCTATTTTTGTCGACAAACGATATAGATAAAATAGGCGTTGGGAAAGCGCAAGTTAGACCGATGTTAGTGACTCCAGAAGATCAACAAGCTTTGTGGGATAATTTACAATATATAGACTGTTTTGCAACAGATCATGCACCCCATACAATAATTGAGAAAACTTCAGAAAAACCACCACCTGGCTTTCCCGGACTTGAAACTATTCTTCCTCTTCTTCTCAATGCTGTAAATGAAGGACGAATGACTCTTGATGATATTATAAATAAGTTTCATAAGAATCCACGCAAAATTTTCAATCTACCTGAGCAACTGAATACTTATGTTGAAGTAGATTTAGATGAGGAATGGACAATACCAGAGACAACTGCTTTTAGTAAAGCAAAGTGGACACCATTTGCTGGAAGAACAGTTAAGGGATCAGTTCATAGAGTTGTGTTACGTGGCGAAGTAGCTTACATGGAAGGACAAGTTTTAGTTCCACCAGGATATGGCCAAGATGTGAGGGAATGGGATGTTAGAAAAACTGCTTTAACGTTTGATGGTCGTCCTCCGTCATCGCTGAATCGCCCGTTTTCCCCAATACCTCAGGTTAATCTTTCTGAAGATGTTTCAGATAATGAAACTAATGAAGTGTTTTTGAAATTGCTCGAACCTAGTGGGAAACATTCTTTAGAATATATGAGAAATGTTGTTTCTCCTGTACCATTTACATCGCCAAGAATTCGCACTGAAAGTTTTTCGAATACGCAGGCAGTTATTGATTCTCACATGCACCACAGTCTTCAAACTTTATATGGAAAACATATACTTGCAGTTGATATGTTCACAAAAGATCAATTAAATGTTATTTTCACCTTAGCTGAGTCATTCAGAAATTGCATTTCAAAGGATGACCCATTGGACCACTTATTGAGAGGGAAGGTAATGGCGTCAATTTTCTATGAAGTTAGTACAAGAACAAGCTGTAGTTTTTCGGCAGCTATTCAACGTCTAGGTGGTAAAGTTATACATATGGATGAATCCACTTCTTCCGTAAAGAAGGGAGAGACTTTGGAAGATTCTGTAGCTGTAATGGCAGGCTATTCCGATGTTGTGGTAATGAGACATCCTCTGCCTGGTTCAGTTCAGGTGAGTGAGTGTTTCCATAACTATGTAACAATCAAAAGATAATGTCTTTCTGTTCTTGCTTAACATATTCATATTATGGAATTTTAATAAACTAAGATATTCCTTTTAATTATGTAATAGCACATTGCCGTTTTTACATATAAGATCTGTTTTTGTAGTTTTCATAATTACTATCTTTTCAATTTTGTTTATTGCGCTATATGCAAGTGCAGAAGCTTTAAAAATTTGTTTCATAAATCATTTATACACTTATGTCCTTGTGTTTACTGTAACAAAATGAAGATAAGTATATATATGCTATGTGTATAAGGACATATTACTCCTATTATTGATGAAAACTAATTAAAATTAAGATATTTGACCAACTAAAATTAGAATTAAAGAACTGGTAACACGTTTTCAATTAAGGAGGGGTCGATGTTGACGGGATGTGGCAGTAAGGGAACGTACCCAAACTACGTGACCTATTTTTTACAACTTTTTATCCCCCTCCAACCTCGGTGACCATCGGTAGTATATTCCAAGACCCCCTCCCTCCCCCTCTAATTTTCACGTAGTAATTCATAAATATTTTTTAAATCATTTTCTTGTGAACAGAAAGTTAAAAAAAAATAATTTGGCTCATATTTGTCTTTATTAATACAACGCTTGCGGTGTGACGATAAGAGTGCTTACAGAGTGGGCAAATTTCGATGTTTGTATGGGGTATCTCGGTAACTATAGGAGATACAAAAAAATGAAGAGTGCATTTTTGATCTCTTTTTTCGAGTCAAATTTAATGGCGAAAACCAAAATATGAAATCGTCTTTTATTTTGGAGTTATAAACAAAAGTTTGACTTTCAGACAAGTGAGCATATCATGGTTGTTTGTGAAATTACGATACATTTTTAAGGCACTTTTTTTCTGTATTTAGAGATTTACATCTAATTTTATAATACATTACAACTATAAGAAAATAATACAAATTACAATAAATGTTGTGAAGAACTGATGTTCTTTATGGTTCATACATAAATTACATACCTATCTTTATAATATTCTAAACTGCATTATGCATATATGTAATATCAATATTTGAAATGTAATTCACATTCAATAAAATTTTGTCTATGTTTATTTATATTGTTACTGGTTTTCTTATATAATTGTCTTTTATATATCCTCAAAAGAAAAATCCAGTGGTGTTAAAGTCAGGTGATTGTGGATTCACTGGAATATTATTCATCATCCAGTTATTTCCAAAATTAGTATTAAACAATTCTGAAACGGTACTTATATAATGAGGCGGTGAACCATCATGTTGGAAGAACTGATTTTGTGTCTCAACTAAGGGTGGATTGTCCATGAATTACTCAATAATTTACTGATTCAATATTTCGTAGTACCGTTGGTTATTATGATTTTCTTGATATATATGATACGTTAAAACACGACAGCCACGTAAATTTTATACTTTGTGAATTCAGTTTCAAATATTCATATTCATAATGCAGTTCAGAATGTTGTAAAGAGATGTAATTTATGTATCAACCACAATGAACATAAGTTTGAACATTTATTGTAATTTGTATTGTTGTTTATAATTGTAATGTCTTATAAAAAAAAATTATGTAAATATCTAATATTTAGGTCTTGGCTTGTTTAATGATTCACAATTAATTAGATTTTCTTTTAATCAGCTGAAAATAGATTTATTAGGTTGTCTTCTTCCTGGATAGCCATTGAAATATATCTCAGATGTAATATCACAACTGTTTTTACGATTAAATCAGTTAGTTGATATTATGATGGAAAGAAATGGACAAGCTCTGTCATAGATGTCACCTGCCTACATGGAATAGGTACATATAAAAACGCAAAAGGTAATGAACTAAAATATTCTTGCTATTAGAACCTTACACATCAAAAGTAACCTGACATATATCGGAAAAAATCCGATCCAACCAAACCACAGCCAACCATTATTCCCATTTGAAAAAATACATTTCTACCACTGCTTTATACAGAAAAAAGTGCCTAAACTATGTAAATGTTATTATCTCGTAACTTCAAAAACAACCATGATATGCACACTTGCCTTAAAGTGGAAAAATGAAATTTTTGTTTATAACTCGAAAACTAAAGAAGACAGCGAATTTTTGGTTTCGCCAGTGAATTTGTCTCGACAAAAGAGATTGAGTATGCGCCCTCCATTTTTTTACCTTCTGTAGTTACTGAGATACTCCATACAAACATCGAAAATTGGCTACCCTGTACATACCTATAATTTACATCTGAAAAAATATTATCAAGAAGAAAAAACATATGTACCAGGAACTTAATTTACTAAAACAAAATTATTTTTTTCTTTTATTCACATTCATCTTTTATCTCAATCATGTTCAACGAACACGTTTCCAGAGGACATTGACTACGTGACAAAAACCTAACCCCTACCCCCGCCCCTGTGACCAATCGTAGTATTTTGAAGAACCCCCTCCCCTCCCTGAACGGGTCACGTAGTTTGGGTATGTTCCCTAAATATTGTTTTGGTGGCGGCTGTTAAATCTGCTGTTTAGTATTAAGCTTCTGATGCCAAATCACTATGGCAAGTTACACTATTGAGCAGCACGACCAAATGATGAAACATTATGATCAAAAAAATATTTATTGGAAATCGATAGTCTGGCAAATTACAGATCAACCTTCAAATAAGTATTGAAATCTTTGGTGATTCGTTAAGTAGAACTTTCGATATGATTTCATGAGAATGTTGTTAAATTATATGGAAAGTTCAACTCAACGAATCACTGAAGATTTCAATACTTTTTTTTTTATCTCGAGGGACCTATAGTTTAACGCCGGTTCCGAACGGCCAATGGGCTTGTAAACAATGTACATTACCCAACAATTAATCTCATAAATAGAACCATCAAATTCAGGACATACACATTACACCAATACTTATTTGAAGGCAAATATTTTGATCTGTCATTTGCCAGATTATCGATTTCCAATAAATATTTTATTCGCTGAAAGGTTGCTTTAGATCGAAAGAATATGGCTCAAATTTGGAGATTATTGAAATTATTTTAAATATACAACGTACATTTTGTGGTGTAATTCACAACTTGTTCATCTACCAACAGGTTATTTTTGAAAAAAGTCGTTGATTGAGATTATAGCGAAGAAATATGAATATTTGCCATTTTTCGCTGTTTTAAGAAAAACTAGTAAACTTAACCATAGGGAATACTTCATGACATATGTAGATCCTTTCTTGGCGCTTCTTATGGATCTATAATATACAGGTGTTCCATTTACAATAAGGAAGATTCTGTACATTTTTATTTACAATATGTGGCAAGCGATTTTTAATACCCTGTTTATCGCAGGTTGATTTCAGATACATCGTTTGAGATAGATACCAATGTAGAATATTTGACCAAAATTAAATTTCAATTGGACTTGGCACAACTTTATAATTTAAAAAATTCTGAGTGACAAAAAAACCTGTCATGCTTGAAATCTCGGAAACCGTCGATATTTTTGAAGTGAAGATATACATAAAGTATCTTTTATTTTCCATGTAGAAACTAAAAAAGCGATAAAAAATATAGGTTGCCATTTGAAAAAACATAGTTGATATCCGCCCAAAAGAAATTGAACACCCTGTGTGACCGACAATATTTTTATTGTGTCGAGCTCGAGCAATAAGGTTATATTGTAGAAATGTAGATTTCTATCTGTTTCCCAAATAGAGATATGGAACACCGCGCCACTGTTGCAGGACCCTGTATATATGTATATATATTTATATATATATATATATATATATATATATATATATATATATATATATATATATATATAATTTATATATATATATATATATATATATATATATATATATATATATTTATATATATATATATATATATATATATATATATATATATATATATATATATATATATATATATATATATATATATATATATATATATATATATATATATATATATATATATATATATGTTTTTTCTGTCTTTGCCTGATCTGGAGTTTCACAAATTTTTTAATCGGCTTTTAGAAATGCAAGGAGTATAATATTCTCATCATGGTTATTTCCTTTCATTAGTAAATAGCTAACTTATCTATCTTGTTGAGAGTTCTGATTTTTTTTTAGAAAGCCTCAAAAGTTAGCAGAAAACCCGTTATAAATGCTGGAGACGGCGTGGGTGAACATCCTACACAAGCACTTCTAGATATATTTGCTATTCGGGAGGAAATAGGAACTGTTAATGGTCTGGTGATTACATTTGTTGGAGATCTTAAAAACGGAAGAACTGTTCATTCGTTAGCACGTCTTCTCACTCTGTATAATGTACAATTGAACTACGTTAGTCCACCAAGTTTAAAGATGCCAAAACACATAGTAAAGTACGTGGATTCCAAGGGTGTACCACAAGAAGAATTCAGTAATTTAGAAAAAATATTGCCACATACTGATGTTTTGTATATGACTAGAATTCAAAGAGAGAGATTTGAAACACAGGAAGAATATGATCAGGTAAATGAATGAATTCATTTCACAAGAAATTAATGACCAATAACAATTTTAAAAAGGGAATCTAACAATATAAATAGTATATCTGAAATTTAATACAATTCATTTCAACTTTTATGGCATATCTTAGTAAACTTGAATCTAATACTGATTTCAAAATCATCGATTTATGGATTTTAACTTCAACATATAAGTAGTAAACTGTAAACAGTACATAATTATTGACACTTTTAACATATTTTTTATGTAACGGCGTATGAGCATTTGATTTTATTGCAGTACAATAGTCACAGTCTGAACTCTGATATATTAATAATCAGTATCGCAAAGTGATATGAAACGATTAGCATAGTGAATATTGCAATCAAATCATGAAAAACATACTAGTCGACCATGGTCAATTTCATACATTACATAAAGTGAACAAGGAAAATTCTTTAATAATTTAAAAAATTATCAAACAACTTTCCAAGGAAGCTGGTTATACGTATTCAGCAACGCAAAATCTGCATTCACAATCTAACGGTGAATTATAGAAATTGTCAAGTTCTGACCACTATTTGTATTGGGGAACAATTAGAAATTTGTTAATTCACTCCGGGTCAAATAAGCTGCACTGATGAGATCTAATAAGATCGAAACAGCTGTATGCAGATTTTGAGTCGGGGTGACTTGACAATTTCTATAATTCACCGTTAGATTGTGAATGCAGATTTTGCGTTGCTGAATACCTATAACCAGCTTCCTTGGAAAGTTGTTTGATAATTTTTTAAATTATTAAAGAATTTTCCTTGTTCACTTTATGTAGTGAATATTGTTTGTAAGTAGGTAAATGAAAATATAAACAATTAATATATTTCGAAGGGTTAGGATATTCAAAAGCAAAACAGTCGCTTCAATACGTGCCTCATACGATATTTCCTTATTGCTCGACGAGACTCGAAAAGCAATAATGCAATAAATTTGTAGCATGCGTCTCACTTCCTCTTTGTCTTCATCCTACAGTTTTACGGAGACGGAAAGTAAGTAGCGCCTAGCGCGACAACCGCGTCATAAAATTTGAAGCAGTACAATATAAAATTTTGAGCCGCTCTTACATTTTGACGTCATGTACGGGACAAATGTACTGCCTCTTGTATGTCCTACTCAACACTAATTACATGTAACATAGCGGCTTCACAATACATTCTTGATATTTTCTGAGGAAAAATTACGTCATTCCGTTAATAACAGGTACAGCAGAAAATTTGAATGAATAATGTGATTTATAAGTTCATTATCTACAAGGTCAATAAACATGTAGATATTTTATATTGATACTATAATTATATTGTGAAACTAGTACGTTGGAACCATGTCTCTCTAACAATGTTAATAAAATGATGGCTACAATAGATATTTGTTTCTTTTTCATTTATAAATTGGTGTACATCAATTTTTTCATTGAAGATATCACTATTTGTTTTGTGACTATTCGCCTATTATTATTCCAATTTTATTCATTGATATTTAACAACACTATTACTGAATTGGTCTAGATACTTACATGAATATTGTGTACCTACCTGATTTATTCTTATAAAAAATCATCATTTTCATCCATAAAATTAGTATACTCTTTCATTTTGAAGGCTTGTGGTCATTTTATCATCACTCCTCAAATGATGACCATAGCAAAGAAGAAGATGATTGTCCTTCATCCACTTCCTAGAGTATTTGAAATAAGTTCCGATTTTGACACAGATCCTAGAGCAGCATATTTCAGACAGGCCGAAGGTGGAATGTATGTTAGAATGGCTCTTTTAGCAGCCGTTTGTGGAAAAATGCATCAGCTGATTAAATATTTAGGACCCTTTGTGTAATACTTAAGTATATAAAGGTACTACTATTTTCAATTTATTCAAGTTATCATATTGATTATGTGAATATATTTTTGTACTTATTTTATCTCATGAGAAAATATTCACCTAGTTTGATGTTTATAATAATTATATCAAGTACATATTAATAAACACACATCACCAAATATCGTAAAAGATAACAGTTTTCATCCTCCACTTGATTATATTCTTTTATTTCGAAGGCTTGCAGTTAATTTATCATCACTCCTCAAATGATGGCAAGAACAAAGAAGTCGATTGTTCTTCATCCACTTCCTAGAATATTTGATTTCAAATCAGATTTAGACACAGGTCCTGGAGTTGCATATTTTAAACGAACTGAAGGTGAAATGTATATTAGAATTACTTTTGAGCGGCCGTTTTAGAAAAATCTTATCAGCTGATTTATTATTTAGAACTAATTATGTATTTTTTATGCAAGTATATAAACTTACTAAGATTTTCAAATATTCTCAAAACATTCCAGAATAGATGTAATTTATCAAACTGATCATGTAAATATATTTTTGTACAGTTATTGTCATGCATATAAATAAAACTACTTGAGATTAACGATATTTGTTTATTTGAATCTTGAATTAATCTTTTATATATATATATATATATATATATATATATATATATATATATATATATATATATATATATATATATATATATATATGTTGATTTTCAGGTTCTCGCGGAGATAATCTGGTTGTCTGGTTTCCCGGGTTTGTATCTGCGTATGGGCTTCGTCTTCGTTGAAGTCTGCTCGACGTTTCGGCAAAATCACATTTGCCATCTTCAGGTAGCTCTTCTTGGTCGGAATGAGTTCAGTGTATTCATGATGTTTATTTTTGATAGACTGTAAAAGTTGAAAAACCTATACTAAAATTTATTTGCTTTGATACCCATCAAAATGAACAATTTTCAGTAGATTTTTCAATTTTGAAGTTAGGTTGCTTTGCACCCACTGGAGTTAGTTTGGATAGTGATTCATAAATCTTCGTATGGTATATAAAAGGGAATAGATTTTTTATTCATCTACCTACCTATATGAAATATATTGTTTCACAGTGAATTTAAAGAGAAATAAGCATAGCGGAAGAAGCAGTGACAGCGATGAACAGGATGAAAAAGTTCAAAAGGAAAAAGAGAACAAAATGGAAACAATATCGCATGAATCTAGGCTGGTTACCATAACGGGACATACTCAGTTTTAGGAACTAGTTCCGGACTCTTATATAGGCACAAGTCCTTATGATGATTCCGAGGCTGACCTGCCGATACCTTGCTCATCCAAAGATCTGGACTTGGATCCCGATTCTCCAATAGACGAGTGTAACGAAAATGACATCGGCCGATTCATTGGACGAGCATCGTTGTTATCAACCGAAAAGAAGAAGGAATTGCTGAAAAACTGTTGGTCCCCTTCTGCGACATACAATTTTGCGGAAGACGACAAACATTTATAGAGAAAATTTAATTATTCCTGCTTTGAAATGTACTCTCCATGGTTGGCTTATTCCAGACACCAAAAAGGGTCATTTTGTATATATTGTACGTTGTTTCCGCCAAATCCAAGCACTTTTAGAGGCCTATTAGGATCATTTATCATAAGGCCATTTTGTAAGTTCGAAGATGTTCACGAGGATTGCAAGAAGCACATGGAAACCAATTCCATAAGGCGGCATGGAAGCTGCTAAATAATTTCTCGGAAGTGTGCCTGTAGATATGCAACTTAACAAATACTCTCAGGATATTATTAAAGAAAACCAGCAAATTATAACATCTGTCAATTCCTGCATTACAATTTGCGGGTCGCATGATTTAGCTCTGAGAGGTATACATTATGGCGAAGGTATTCTCGAGGACTTATACAAGCTGCGAATTGACGCGGGAGATTTGGTTTTGAAGAAACACATTGAGCATGGCAAAAGGAATGCAAGCTATCGATAGATTGATATTCAAAAAGTTATCGGCATTTGTGGAGAGGTCATTAGGCCACATATTATGAAGAAAATAAAAGCAACAGAAGCATATAGTGTGTAAGCGGACGAAACAGCTGACATTTCTGTCACTGAACAATTATCGATAGGACTGCGATATTTTGATGAGGAAACCATCGAAGTCCAAGAAATGTTTATCGGATTTGTTGAACTTAAAGTTCTGGATGCGAAATCTATTGCATATAGCATCGATGAAATTCTGACAAAAGAAGACCCTAATCCAAATTAATGCGTCGGTTTTGGATTTGACGGTTGTTCGACAATGTTCGGAATAGACTCCGGGGTACAAGCAATTCTACTCAAACAATACACGAAAGCTTTGTTTTTTCATTGCTCGTCCCACAAACTGAATATCACGAAAGATATTATTAGATTTTTTCGGGAATCATCAGTTTTGAGAAGGAAATTGATCTAATCGTTATTGATGTCCTAAAAGAGGCAGAAACCTTATTTCCTGAAACATGAAAAGCGTTGAAAATTTTGATCGCTCTGCAGTGCACAACGTTGACGGTAGAGCGATCGTTTAGCAGCCTCAGGAGACTAAAAACCTAGTTAAGAGGCACTATGGGGGAATATCGCCGCAATGGTCTGGCCATGATGAGTGTGCACAGAAAACATATTAATGAAAACTTACAAGATTTTCATAACAAAGTGATCGAACGTCCATTGTGTTTTAATTAATTTAATGAAAAAACGATCTCTCTCGACTTTCATTATTAAAATCTTGTAACTGTCAATGGACAATTTGATTGCCTCCAAATTCTTTTAATTCTATTATTATTTTATCCTATATTTTGTCCCAAATTCTATTTGTTCTATTATTAATAACTTTGCTTTCAACTGTATTCAAAATTCATACTCTTCCCATCCTCCATATATCAACTGCCCCCCCCCTGAACCACCGGCTGGCGACGCCCTTGCCGGCGGGGGTATTCCAGTAGAGCGGGGTCCTCCCCTTGAAAATTTTTAAAAGATCAATAGCCAAAAGTTTCAATTTTCCAATCCTCGCAAGTGACGAGAAGAAGAATCTTGAACTAGATTGTTAGTTCTACACACCCTTCAAAAATAAAAAGGAAATTTTTGCTTCTTAAAAATATACTTATATTTTTGCCTTTTCAAAGATAAATTCTGATCTATCTAGAAAGAAGAGCTAATAAAATAAAATTTGAAATACTTCATAAAATTCTTTAATTGAACAATTGAAGCGGTGATTGTTGAAAGGGTACTAAGTCCATTTTTCATTGAAATTGTATTTGATATGGGTTTCTATACCAAATCATATCCCCGACCGTTTGGTGCTGAAAGGAATTAAGTCCCATTCTAGGAAGCACTAATAATACGTACGTACTAGATTGCAGGAAGAGTTGAAAGGTACTAAGTCGCGGACTTAGTTCCATTCAACTCTGAACAGGAGGTTGAAGATGAATAATTTGTCGTGTTTTTGCTTCATAAGTAGGTACTTGTTTATCATTTGGTATGTTTGTAAGAATTATTGTTCATTTCTATGTGTTATTTCTCCAATAAAGTATATTAGTTTAATCATAACTACTCAATTTTGTTTTACTGATTGTTGAATGGAACTAAGTCCTTGCTTTAAAAAAATAATAAAAAATACAAAAATTGGAAATAATAATAATTTCTCTGTAAATAAATGATTCCTCACCCATTTACTTTTATTACGCTGACGGCATGTATCAATGGAATGAAATAAATAACTTTTAAACATATTTTTTCAATTTACTCAAAACTTTCATTTTTGGACTTTGTACCCTTTCAACAATCACCGATTCAATTACTAAGTCTTATTAAGTTTTTTTTTATGAAACTAAAACTTTTTGTCTAACCACACAAACAAAAACAATTATAAAAACTTTTTTGTTAAACTAAAAAAAAAATAAAAATTAATAAGTTGACAATCTTAATCTGCGTTTTCAGATGAAGCGCTCACGTCTCTTTGTTCGATAAGTGATAGTGTACACCTTTCCTCTAGGTAGCACTCACCCTTCTCATAGGTCTATTGTTATAATTAAACTACTTACAGCCATTATTCATTACTTTTTCCATTTTACAACCGTTTTCCAGGACATCGATCAAACCGGGCGGGACACCGGGACAAAACCAATTTTGTGAATCCGAACATATTATTAAGGACATGAAAATTAAAACATACAATTAAAGCACAATATATGTTTACGTTTTTTCACTAAAACTGCATTTTTTTTTCTAGTAACTTTGTGTTTTTCTACTGTATTGTTGGGACTATTGAAAGGGATATTGTTACATTAGCCTGTTATTTCTCTACGTATTGCACAAAACAATATAAAAATTAATAGAGAAGAGGACCCGTGATAGAGTTGTTCTGGGGCCGTTATCTAGACCTTTAGATAGGGGCCTTTCTTATATTGAAGAAATTCAAATGGGTTGCAATTAAATATCTATCCATAATCATTAGATAATATCGAATCAGATCGTTAAAATGTAATCAGAAAAACACTTTCCAAATGATAATTTCGGAATAGGCCACATGAAAACGAAAGCCATATCTTTCACTTATAGAATAAGGAAACCAGTTTGTTAAGATGAAAGTGAAATCTGTGTTCATATTTATCCATGATCAGAGTGAAATACCAGCTGGAATGAAGGTGAACAGATAGGAAGCATCTCAACTAAAATTGTAAATTATAATTGGTGTTACTGGCGGATCTTGATGTATTCTACTATCCTTTTAATGCAAGGTTCATCGAGCTCTCAGTTAAAGTTAGCTCCTACCAAAGTTATTGGATACTACAATAACAAAATATATTAAAAACGGAGTGAAAGTATCCTTAAAGCATCTCGTTTGTATTAATCTCTGAGAAGTTAATTTAGGTTTACTTTTTTTGAATATTTTATTCATTCATCATTTTTCGATGAATTCAGAATATTTATGATTGTTTTTAATTTTTGTATATCTAAAAAAAATATCTCATGTGTGCATCGATGTGTTGTCGACTAATTAGGGCAACACTGAAATTCGGTCTCTAAATCTTAAATCTAATATATAAAATTTTCGTGTCACGGTGTTAGAAGTTAAACTCCTCCGAAATGGCTCGACCGATTCATCCCCCTAAATGTTAAGCGTCCACCCCTTAATTTTAATTTTTTATTTTTCAGACAAAATTTTCTGTTCTATATTTTTATGTTACAGCATTCAAAAATCCATACAACCCTGAATTTTCACCCCTGTATGATCAACCCCTATTTTTTATTTGTTAAACTCCTCCGAAATGGCTCGACTGATTCTCATGAAATTTTGTGTGCATATCGGTTAGGTCTGAGAATCGAACAAAAGTCATTTTTCATCCTCCTAAAAGTTGAGGGTGGTCATCAACCCCCCAATTTTTATTTTTTGTTTTTCAGACAAAATTTTCTGTTCAATTTTTTTTATGATACAGCATTAAAAAATACATACAACCTTGAATTTTCACCCCTGTATAATCAACCCCTATTTTCATTTGCTTATTATTAACTTAAATTTTTTTGGCAAGATTTTTATTTTTATTTTGTCATGACTAAGAATAAAAACCATAGATCCACAATAGGGTTGCAATATGGCAATTGAAAATAACAATAGTCGGTCTGAGAATAGGTCGTAATTTATTTTTCATACCCCTAACTGATTAGGGTGGTCCACCCCAAACATTTTTATAAATTTTTTGGACAAAATTTTTCATTTTTATTTTTTCATGATGTTGCATTAAAAAATACATACACCTCTGAATTTTCACCCTTCTATCAACAACCCATATTTTTAAATAGCCATTTTAATAATTTAAACAACTTTTGCCGGGTCAGATAGATTGATAGATAGATACAATGATAGATAGATTGTTAAATAGATAGAAAGATAGATAAAAATAATTTATATGGCAGAACAACGTTGGCCGGGTCAGATAGATTGATAGATATGTAGATAGATGGATAGATAGATAGAACGATAGATACATAATTAGATAGAAAGATAGATAACTATCTAGAAAGATAGATAAAAATGATTTATATGGCAGAACAACGTCTGCTGGGTCAGCTAGTAGTTCTATATTATCGAATACCTGCGAGAGAGCAAGATCACCTCTCAAATTTTGAAATTCATTTAATTCAACTTATTTTCATTACAGGGAATTAAGTTTTCTTATAGAAAACAGATGAATGTATTTTCTTTGTGAAATAATAAATCTTTTCTATGAGTTAATTAATTTTTTAGACTGAGTTGAGTGATGAAATCCTAAATGAACTGAAGCACTTCTCTAATATTTAGATTATGATTCTAGAATTTGTTCTTAATTCTCAAAAATATCACACTTCAGTGATTTAATATTTTTCAAAGGTCTGTGTATTTGTTTGAATGATTTCAGAAGAATAATTGTATAGCAAAATTCAATGAATTTTAATGTCATCTGACTATTAAAAATGATATATAATAAAAAACACTTGGCTTCATTGCCCAAAAAATTATAAGAATTGTCAGTTGTTATACTTTTGAAAATGGTAATATCACTAAACAAACCTATATGCCAAGTTCTTATTATCAATTACAATTTTTAATGGAATCAAGGGATGTGTTTTTCTTATAGGTACAGCGGTGGATTTACGCCTAGGCCCGGGCCTAGGGCGGCAAAATTTCAGAGGAGAAAAAAAGTAAAGACAATCCATTTCAAAAATTGGTTCCGATTAAATTTTATAAAGAATTTTCTAGAGAATATATTAAAATTCAATTTTTAAATTCACTCTTCAATCTGTGGATAAGATTTTTAATAAATTAATCATTATCTTCATTCAGTAACGTTCTGTATCTTTACTTTTTGTTTCTTTAGTGAGATTAATCGTACGTGTATAAAGCGTTTTGAAACTACTAAACCTAAATAACTTCTCAAATTGTTTTCAGTGTGAAATAAAAATACGGTAGATTTGCATGTACTTAATATCGTTTTGGTATTCACTTTAAAATTATATTTCGATAAAAAAAATGTTATTTTAAAGCAAAAATATTGAATCAAAATGAATGAAATTGATTTTATCAAAAAGGGCGGCAGCAAGCCTAAATCTGCCACTGAATTAGGTATAATAATTTTATTAATGCAATTCCACCAAGTCATCAGTGAACAGTGGATTGAATTTATCATTTAATTATAATAATGTAATTTATTGAAATTTGTGGAAAATAATATCAAATACACAGAACAGGGGTATCTGGTTGTTAGTGAATTATAGATTAACTCGGTGTCCTCAAATGTTTCATAATTATGTTCTTGAGCATTTAATGATTACTCTCTGTTTATCAAAATGTTCCATTAAGGGAATACGCTTTATAAGTTTAGTAGGGAACAAATAGTGAGTACAGAACGAAAATCAATTTAGGAATTTGTTAACAACACTAATGATATCTATTATAGTTATTAACGTAACAAGGCCGATATGTTATTTGCGTATCGGCCGTGTGTCGTTAAAAATTTTTCGTAATCCCGTTGAAAGATTATATTTTGATTCCGAAGAAAGAAAAAACCCCGTCCTCGCAATTCTAAAGAACAATCCCAACGTCGTGCACTCTGTTGTCATGGAACAGTTTGACAGTTTTATAAATAACGTCAGTTTTTTTGTGTTCTCAAGTTCGCTTTAACAACGACCATGGAATCAAATTCCTTTAGAAATATTGGGAGAATCATGTGCAGTGCAGCGAGTGTTGATTAACTGCCGAAAATAACTCAAGAGCGATATCAAAAAGAATATGAAAATTTTGAAATGTGGCGTAAAAGCAAGAATGTAAAGGTGGTTAATGAAGATGTATTATTAGCCAATGCGAAATGAAAATCAGAGGTTTATTCTCCAAACTCGCTGTGGACCAAGATTTCAATGTTGTTATTGTAAGCAGAATGATGTTTTGGAATAAATATTTCAACAAGTGATTTCTTAACGGCCGGCGGCCGTTAACACTGACTTTTCAATTGTCATCTGAATACCGTTAAATCAAAATAACAGTAAGGGATTACGAAAAGATGTAAACAGCTGTCTATCATTGGTGAAATTAATCGATTCGTTAATTTTTTATAATAATTATTTTCCTTGGTATATTGTAGAGTAGAGTGACAATCATCTGATTGCTCTTATTCAAATAATAGTCCATTCTATCAACTTCGATGGAAAAATGTATTTTATATAAATTTTATAAATCCTTACGAATAGTCCAAACTTCTCTCCATTGGGTATGGACAGCATTTTCAAATACTAAATAATAGTGCTCTGGTATAAGCTGCTGTTACTGTTAAGTTATATTCACCAGGATGCGTTTTCTTTTGGAGATTGGCATCCTAACTAAATGATAAATTATTGTCTCCTATGATTACTCGTTGATTATACACCTTGGTTTTTCCGTATGAGATAGATATTAAAGGAAACACAGATTTGAAGAGTTTCAAGGGGTAAATAACACTGACTTCATAAAAAAATCGAAAATGAAGTCTGTTATTTTCGAGATAGAGTGATTTGCAATGTTTATATTATTGTTTATATTATACTCTTCCCTTTTATTCGTCGCTGGAACTTACCTATACCTACGTATAGCCAACACTCAAGAATGTGATTTTAAATTATTGATAAATAATGCTCTTATTCAACAACCTATTAATATCATTTGTATTGATGATTATGAGAATGACGAGCGTGAGATCATGGCAGCAATGGAAACGAGTTTTTGTAATGAAAATTTGAAAAATGTTTGAATATTTGTGTCGGTGCAGTAATGAAAATTTGACTGATTATGATTCATTTATATTATGAAGTGGTGTTTTTACGAGAGCGTCCGCTAATAAACAATATTGTTTCTATTTCTTCTTGATCTTGTTACGCAAAATGATTCTCGAAATCTACCATTTGTGTAGTTCCGCCGAAAAATGCTTCTTGTTGCGAAAACATTAATACTAAGTGAGTTACAGGACGAAATAGTAGTAGTAGTAGTATTTTATTAATCACCAAATTACATGAATTTACAAAAACATACAATAGAAGAAAAAAAGGAAGAAATGGCCGATTAATATAGGTAGTAGGAAAGGTTTGTCATACCGAGTCTTATGACTGAATTTTTTTCAGGGAAACATAGGTATTGATGATTCACTTAAGTTTTTGGAATACTTGTCTGTTAAACATCAATATCGAAATTCTTTCCTTTGAAGATGGATTTGATTGAGATACTCGGGCAGACATTATAATGCTTATACTTCTAAAATAGTATCAACAATATCAATAGTAGTGAATGATATTCTCAGTATACTACAAAAAAGACACAATAAATATAAAATCCAAAAGTATAAAATCTCCTAGCATGTAGGTGATGCAAAAATGTAAAACATAAAAATTTGAACATGTAAACTTATAAAAAATTATCAAATGTTACAATATAAAATACAAAATACAAACTCGTGCCAAATCAAAAGCATTCAATGTGCTAGGTGGGGATGTAAAAACAATGTAAAAATTCATCTTTGAGCCATTTGAACCTGAACCACTGAACCACTGAATCCTTGAATAATTTGGTTCCAATAAATGTAGTTGATCTCTGTCCAATAACTTGGTTCATTTTCGGTTTATCTAGACTACTTGCTTTTAGTCGGGTTTCATGTCCTTGTTGATGACTTTTGAAATTATTTCTGTTGTGAAATATAAATATTAATAGTTGTTTAAAGTACAGATATCTCAAACTCATCAGTTCACAATATTGGAATATTTGTGCCGATGGGAAACGAAAATTTAAATTATAGACAATTTTGAGAAATCGTTTCTGTAGTACCATAAGCGGTTTTACAGTTGTACTATAGTCATAATAATATTTCTATTCTAAAGTATGTCACTTATTTGTGGTGCAATACGGTCATGAACTTGGAAGTACTGCCCATTTTTAATATTTATATAATAACCTAACGCAAAAAAGTATGTCTAGGAAATATACCAATCTTAATAGTGGGAATGTTGCGTAAATCAAAAGCAAGAGAAATTCTCATCTGAAATGAATTTCTCCAGCACAAAAAGAATCAGTATTCAACAGATACTTGCCAAGCTACATCGATATGAGTTTTACGGTGAAACCCATTGAGGGCGAGTATGCCGATAAATTGGATAAAGCATTCGGTGTGAAAAATGCAGTCTACGAATACAATCCAGGAAAATGTTTAATGCCTATTTATTTCTCCGAGATTGCCCAGCAAGTTCTTGATGCTCCTGTCCGAGAGGATGATTTATGGTTGATAAGTTTTCCGAGGTCAGGTATGTACAATTTTTTGAATATTATGTTTTGAGAAAACCACGATAAGGAATATAAACTTTGTTGGATATCTGAAAGTCATTGTTTATAGAAATATTTGTATGCACGCACACATGTAGGTACCTAAAAATGTGTTTAACTATCTTGTTACAAAAAAAAGTTATACAATGGTCATTTTCACAGGAATCATCCGAAATTTATTCCTATTTATTCATATAGGGATAGTGTAAATATAGAAAAATGAAATTTTTACACCTGTCTTTAGACATCTCACATTTCGGTGCGCCAAATAAATATCAAAACATACAAAAATATCATGCAATAATTTTTTTTATCATACCATTTGTAGTAATGAATTATATAGGTTATACGACTTAGAATGTTACTGATTTTTCAATATAATAGCATTATTTTGAATCAACATGAACTCACAACATCTCAGCTTTGCACTTCCGTTGTACCGCTGCATAATTAATGGAGAATTCAGTTTATCCATGTGTATTTTTTATTGTTGTGGGAATCAAGAATATCTAAGTTTTATTGATTGTATAGAAGCTCTATTTACTTTCATATTAGTGTTTTTTACAATCACCCCAATTTTATCACCAAATGAAATCTATCTATTTATAAAAAAAAAATTGTCTTAACGATTAATCTGAGGTATAAAACTTAATTTCATCTATTACTTATCTAACTTTGGGTGTTGCGTATTTAGAATATCAGTGCAGCTTCTAATTTTAGATTTTTTTACAGTTACATATATGAGTATACTCATATTTTTTCATTGTGTGTGGTAGTGATGTCAAATTTTTTAACATTCTCCCTTGAATGATGAATGGGAATTCCAAATCTTCGAGTCTCATGAATGAAAGTAGCTCCGTTGGAGAGTTGATTTGATGAATCATAAATTTTTCAAATGAATTTCCCAACTTATTATAATCTTTATCATACACACTTCGCCTGTTTAGCGCAAATAAATATTAATTTCCAGTAGATATGTATATATATGTATATATATTATATATATATATATATATATATATATATATATATATATTTATATATATATATATATATATATATATATATATATATATATATATATATATATATATATATATATATATATATATATATATATATATATATATATATATATATATATACATATTATATTAGGTACCCGGCACCTAGAAATGTATTAATAACAAACATAGGAAAATGAGATTTTACTGAAAAAACTCAAATCACATTTTATTTCCTGAACAGAGTGAATTGGTTCATATTAAATTACACGCTTTCCATATCGTTATTAGAGATTGACAAAACCACTTGTTTCAATTTTACAAACAGATTAATGATGTTCCTATTTTAAATAATCTTCAAATTCATATGAAAAATTACATACATTCGCTAAATAAATAACCAAACAAGAATTAATTCACAGAACTCGTAATTCTGCTAAAATGAAAGTTCTTCTTTCGGTCATGATCGTTGGTATTCTACAAATTTTCGAACACAACTTTCACCTCTCTATATTATTCGGTTATTCGCATTATCCATAACAAACGGAGTTCCGTTAAGATAATAAAATCGTTTTGCTTTGGTAACCGAGTGCTTAGTCTCACTTACCAAATTAGGGTTCAAACTCCGGGGCTGACTGGTCTGCCATGAGTTTTCTTTTGAGGTTTCTTATGGCGTAGATAACTCACTGCTTGCAATCTTACAACGGCGAATACTGGACCATAATTCATCGTGTGAACCCCACCCCACCTCCACCTTATAAATTATCCGGTTTGCCATGAGTTTTCTTTTGAGGTTTCTTATGGCGTAGATAACTCACTGCTTGCAATCTTACAACGGCGAATTCTGGATCATAATTCATCGTGTGAACCCCAACCCCACCTCCACCTCATAAATTATCCGGTATTATCTACCCTTAACACACTTGTACATACAAGTGTATCTTATATGTAAACTTTCGAGACTGGAAGGATACGTATTAGGTCTCGTTATATCTCATACTTATTAGGCAATGTCAAAATAAATTTGTTCTTATTTTCAGGGTCAACTTGGTGCCAAGAAATGATTTGGGCAATTGGAAATAACTTCGACTTTGAAACTGCGAAAAAAACCGTTCAACAAATAAGAGCACCCTTGATTGAGTGAGTCATAGGTTCCTTTATAATAAATTTATTCAATATAATAATATGAGAAAAATACTCAGTTATAATATCACAAGAGCATCGAAAATAATCGATTATACTTCCGAGCCACGAGACGTATTTTGCGAAACACCACGAGAGCGCAGCTCGAGTGGTGTTCACGAATAATCAATATTATATCATACTGTCATTTCAAAAGAAATCTGTAGCTTATCATGGAAAACTACTGAAAATGTAATCTTTGTGAAACAAGTAGGTAGCAAGTGTCAATTATCATTGTGACATGTTGGGCAGTGAGTCCGGGTTTTAGTACCATTGGAGATATGAATTTTGTGAATGAAATAATATTTTTTCCGAAGTGTTCAGACCTTTGTTTTGATAAACGTACCAATTGAGAGCTACAACAGTCCTATCCAAATTAAAAACTCTAAGTTGAAACAGTAACCTATAGGTAAATGTAAATTAAGATAAAAACATAAATGTTGGATCGAAATGAATTTTCATCATTTACGCTTCTCACTCAACCTCTATCAATTTGTTATGAGGTTTGTACATGTTCGTGAACTATACAGTGCTTTCATGATGAAAGGAACAAATTCATTAAAAAATTAGGTTTCTATTTCATGTTAAAATCCTCGGACAGGTCGATTAGTATTTTTATTTGGGCATTTTTCGCAATAAAAATTTTGTATACAGGGTGTCTCATTCAAGAGCTATGGCTTTGTCATTAGTTTTTTTAAAGGTAATACCCTGTATATTATTTCACTTTACAATTCTACGATAAATTCTTATCACTTTTTGTGAACATACCATATGCCTCAACTCGATGGATTGCCAGAAACGGAGATAGTGGGTAATGAGAGGTACGATATGAAAACACACAAATGTAATTACTAATTTAATTTTTACATATGTTCAATCTGTTGTCCGTTTACTTCGAGACATTTTTGAAGTCGATTCAATGTTTCCCGTTGCTTATTTTCAATTACTTCTGGACTGATAAGTCTTATTTCCTGCCTGATTCTCTCTTTTAGATCATCAATATTATTTGGTCTATTCAAATAAACTTTAGACTTCAAATAACCCCATAAGAAAAAATCCAATGGGGTTATGTCCGGTGATCTTGGCGGCCACTCAATCGGACCTCTCCGCCCTATCCATCTGTTGGGAAAAGTTGCATCAAGAAATTGTCGAACAGCGATTGAATAGTGAGGAGGTGCCCCATCTTGTTGAAACCATATCTCGTTATTAGGTATGTCAGGATCTTGTGGGTTAGGAAACAAAACAGCTAAAGCCGGAATGAGTTCGAACTGGAGAAAGTTCAAGTAGTCCTCTCCGTTTAGTGTTCCTCCAAAAAAATAGGGACCAACTATACGATTTCGAACAATCGCTGCCCATGTATTAATTTTTTGAGGCCGCTGTGTGTGGCATTCTTGCATCCAATGAGGATTCTCGGTCGCCCAATACCTACAGTTTTGTCTGTTGACGTGGCCATTTAAAGTAAAGGTGGCTTCATCAGAAAAAATTATGTTTGTAATGAAATTTAGATGTTGATTATGAATTTCAAGAATCTGCTCACAAAACTGTACTCTGCGGTCAAAATCGTCTTCTAATAATTCATGTACCAGCTTAATTTTATAGGGATGATACTTATTTACCTTAAGTATTTTATGCACGGACCCTACTGATAAATTGAAATTATTGGAAATTGTAGTAATGGATGTATGAGGGTTATCTTGGGTTTCTAGTAGAACGTTCAGCACTGTTTCTTCAGATACTCTCGGTGGTCTTCCTTTAGGTAAATCTCTAACGTGGCCGTATCTCCTGAATTTTGATTCAATTTTGCTGACTGTCGATCTAGTAATTGGCGGACGATCAGGATGATTTTCATTGAATAGATTGCAGACTTCTTCTTGTGAACGCACCCTATCTCCAAAACCAATCATCATAAGTACTTCAATACGTTCTCTCTCAAGTAATTGCATTTTCTTAAACAATGAAGTAGTGTAGTGCCTGGAGCGTTAAAAACGTGAAAACTGCGGACTATACAGCACCAGTGAATGAATTCAGATGGTACATGTGAAATTTCATTCTTCAGATTTAATGACAATGTTTACCTAAATTTTTTTTTTGTACTTTTAATCCACATTTTAAATCTCCAGGTGCTCCACTATCTCCGTTATAATCTGGGAATCCATCAAGTTGAGGCATATGGTATGTTCACAAAAAGTGATAAGAATTTATCGTAGAATTGTAAAGTGAAATAATATACAGGGTATTACCTTTAAAAAAACTAATGACAAAGCCATAGCTCTTGAATGAGACACCCTGTATACAAAATTTTTATTGCGAAAAATGCCCAAATAAAAATACTAATCGACCTGTCCGAGGATTTTAACATGAAATAGAAACCTAATTTTTTAATGAATTTGTTCCTTTCATCATGAAAGCACTGTATATTTCACTGAAATATTAATGAATAAGCTGCTGCTAAATTCATTTGTAGTAACAGGATAGTAATTGTGGAACTAAGCATTTTATTTGACTAATGTCTAGGTATGAGAGCTAATGTAATTTTCGAATGTTACTATTTTTGTTCACAAGAAAATTTTTGTAGTGGTTATTCCTTGCCTTAATAAAGACTCAAGTAAAAAGAAGGGAAACTAGAGTTTTATGTGTGATAGTACCTCCGGTACCTACCTAAGTCCATCAATTTTACTTTAATATGCGAAGGGATGTAGATTAGCACCCTTACATGGATTATCCGGTTAAATCCAATAATTTCTTCTGTTTGTATGCAGCTTAGATAGAGCGGTTGTTTTGGTTCAGCGCTCCCCATACGTGAACAAAATTTTAAGCATGCTGTAACCTATATTAGTACAGGCAATGAAGCTCAAAAAATGGCAAAACTTCGCAATTTTTTCCAATTCCAGCATCGACTTGAATGAAAATTTGGAATTAGGTTTATTTCATTCTCTAGTTCATTCTCTACATCGTGCCGTTGTACGCTTTTTATTTTTTAAGGGTGAAAACTAACCCTAATTGTAAAAAGTTATAAAATAACGTTGTAAACGTTAAGATAGGTGAAATTTGGTTTGGATTAGTTGAATAATGATTGTTTCATGTTTTGGAATAGAAATTCTAATGTTTCAATCCTTAAAAATCCGCCCTTGTTAGAGCTTGATATGAAAAAAATTATTTACCCTAAAAAAAAGATTTCGTCTTTCATCGATTTGCATAAAAATTTGGGATCAGGCTCATCTCACCCTGTACTTCATATTTCATATCATGCTCATGGGCAATTATTATTTTTAGAAATAAAAACTACCCCTTATTGTGAAAAATTATAAAATAACATTGCAAAACCTCAGTATGGGTGAAATTTTGTTTGAATTCGTAAAGTAATGATTGTTTTATGCTTTAGGATCATTAATAATTTTTCAGGATGAATAATTTTTTTTATATCAAGCTCCAACAAGGGTGGATTTTAAGGGTTGAAACATTTGAAATTTTACTCCAAAGCATAAAACAATCATTATTCAACTTATCCAAACCAAAGTTTAGCTATCTTTAAGGTTTACAACGTTATTTTATAATTTTTGAAAATAAGGGGTAGTTTTCACCCTTGAAAAATGAACAGTGCCCATGAGTTATAAAATTTGAAGAAGAGAATGAGACGAGCCTAATTTCAAATTTTGGTGCAAATCGATGCGAGATGAAATCATTGTTCAAGATAAATACTTTTTTTTACATTAAGCTCCAACAAGGGTGGATTTTTAAGGGTTGAAACATTAGAAATTGTATTCCAAAGCATGAAACAATTATTATGCAACTAATCCAAACCAACTTTTACCCATCATAAGGTTCATCGTTATCTTATAACTTTTTACAATTAGAGCTAGTTTTTACCCTTAAAAAACAAAAAGCGTACAACGATGGAGAAAATGAACTAGAGGGTGAAATAAGCCTAATTCCAAATTTTTGTTCAAATCGATGCTGGACGAAAGAATTGCAAGGTTTTGTCATTTTATGAGCTTTATTTCCTGTCACTCCGAACCATGCTATTCGAATGTTTCGAAAAACATTTTATTGGTTTTTTTAACATAGCTCCTTCATTTTTAATGATAGAAAGTTTTTTCGAAAACGATTTCGTAGGGATTTTTAAGAGCTATAAGACTATGTAAATTAAATTCCTTTAGACCCCTTAGTTTTTAAATGGGGCGATTTTAAAGGGCTCGAATAAGGTTGTGTTTTCTTGTGAATATAGGTTTAAAACGGCTATATCTCACCAAATATTCACTATACAGAAATTCTTGCACAGAAAAATTTAAGTCATTAAAAAAGCTACAATTTAGTGCTTCACCATTTTTTCCTATCTCCAGTAATTTCGGAGATATTTTAAAGAAAAGGGTGCAAAATACGAAATCGCGAAAACTCGTTTTCTCTTTCATCTCCAATTTTTCTAAAATTAGTCATTTCAAATTAGTCAAACTTCTTAGGTGTATTGAAAATACATATATAAAGAGAACTGCAGAAGGGTTAGGATCAATTTCAATTAGGGGGGTAGTTATAGGAGGCTGTTTTCACAGATTTTTTCGTAGAAAAAAGTAGGTACCGACCTTATTTTGATCATAAGTCGCTTAATTTTTATGCCAGAATTTTGTTGTTGTTGTTGTTTGAAAGGTCTAATCAAATATTTGAAAAAAGATTGAATAAGTTTTCCTCGCAAAATGCAAATTCTTTTTTTTTGAATCTTTCAAATTATGCATTTGGCGAAAAAAGTTTACCATTAACATGTATCTCGGTTCGTATAAAAATAATTGAAAAATGATTTTATTTTTTTTAAAAGCTGCAATTTTGTTTTCCACAGTTTTTTTGATGAAATACATATTTTTCGAGCTATTCGCAAAAAACCTTTTAAAAACATCGATTTTTTCGACGAGAAACTGTTACTTTCAACCGCGAATAACTCGAAAAATATTAGTTTTACGAAGAAAACGTAAAAAACATATTTTTCTTATAATTACTTTTACCATCGTTTTAGCGTACACCAGCATGATGTAGAAAATGATCCTTGGGCTATTCCCTATCTTCTGTGAAAATTTAAAATGCTTCATTTCCTGTACTATATGCAAGGAGTTAAGTTTATGTGATCAAATTCTCTACCTACTCTATTTAAGTAGCTCATGTTTTATGAAGCACATATCGTCGTATGTGGAAGGTTTTCTTATTATCTAACTCTGATGGAATATAAACTTGCAAGAACCGAAGAAGGCGTTACATGAACTATGAAAAGCATTCCTAAGTTTAAAATAGCTTCAAACTTTTGATTCCTTTTTTTTAAATTTTCATATGGTACCTACCTATAAATCAATTAACCTGATTTCATTTTATTGTCGTGTTTCAATTAACTTTGAGATAAGTTCGGAATGAAACTGAAATATTTATATGTTCTGTAATCAGCAGACTGTATTTGTTTTCGAATATAATTATGTTATATTTACAACGTAATTTCTCTTCGTTCAGCTCATGATATTCGTGAAGATGTTGAATTTCAAATTGAATTAAATTTTCACACGAATTTTTCGTGCGATTGGTAGATATAAATCTAGTAGAATTGAAGGAGCCTGGAAAGTGTCTTGAACTATGTTGTACCTTATCTGTAGATTTAATTGAATAAAGAAAACTTCAATAAAGCAAATTCAATTAGGTTCTATGTTTTAAATTTTCATTAGCAGTTTCAACAATAAGGTATCCACTTATCAAATGAAATTTAGACACAACTTATTATTCAATGTAACAACGTTCAAAGTATGCGATGATAATGCTTCGACGAAAATGAATTCAAAACATGTTTGTGAAATGAAGCTATTCCTTAAAGGAAATACACTTTTATATTAAATAACATTCAAAATGCGTTAGGTAGATAGACATAATACCTACAAAGTTCTAGCTGAATAAATTAATTTTATTATAATTATTTCCTCAGAAATATGTAGGTCAGAATGAAATTTGTAATGAAAGAAGCAGAAGTTTCTAGCGAAGCGCGCCGTATAATATTTTACATATATTAGTGAACATTTTCAAACATAATGTTTTATTTCTGCTTCATATGAATACCAGTAGTTAGACACTATAAAAGTATTAGAAAATGACCACATGAGTTTCATAAAGATAAACAGTTAATTTCAAATTACAGGTTGTCTACTGCTCTTGCTGAATACTATGATACTTTAGGGGATCTCATAGGAAATTCTGTTGATTATGTTGCAAATCAACCATCTCCCCGTTATATCAAAAGTCATCTACCCTATCCATTATTACCAACCGAGCTAGATAAAGTAAAACCAAAGGTAAGACATTCATCAATTAAAAAAAACAAATTATAGAGTATAATATATTTCATATTTTAGATTGTATATACAGCCAGAAATCCGAAAGATCTCTGTGTATCTTATTTCCACCACTGTAAAATGTTCCACAATCTCAATACGTCTTTTGAAGAGTTCTGCGATCTTTTTATAAATGATTTCACACCTCTGGGATCTATCTGGACTCATTACCTACCATTTTGGAATAAGAGACATGAAACAAATATTTTGTTCTTAAAATATGAAGATATGAAAACAGATTTCAGAGGAACAGTGCGAAAAATTGCAGATTTCATGCAAAAACCTATAACAGAAGACCAAATAGATACTTTGCAAGATTTCTTGAGTGTTGAAAAGATGAGAGAAAACAAAGGCTGTAATCTACAGGTATTTATTGATACTAAACGCGGAAAAGACTATTATAAGAAATCAGGGCAGCATTTTATAAGAAAGGGTGAAATAGGAGATCATAAAAACCATATGACACCTGAAATGATCAAAAAATTTGACGAATGGATTGACAAAAATACCCGAGGAACTGGATTATCATTTATTTGAAAGTTGGTCAACGTCATGAATTATTCATATTGAACTAATTTCTTTTTTCGTAGAGAAATATTCGATATGAGAAGAAATATAAAAATTTTTTATGCGCAATGAAAGCATATGAATTATTTATTATAAGCTAATGTAAATAATTGATTCATATAATCATACCAATGCGAGTGCATTGATTAATTATTATATTTTGTATAAATTTAGTCGATTTTGCATTAATCCTTTGCAATACACGAATTCTAGTACAACTCAGTTAACAATTCTGTGGTTGTTCAAAACAATATTTCTGAACAATCTTGCAATTATTTAAAACTTAAAGTAAACGAAAGACACTTGTCAAGATTTATACAAAATTTTTATAACGTTCGTATTACTTTCACAATGGATTTTCCAGACAGAAATTAAATTTTTGAATAAAGTGTATTTATTTAAATGAACATTTATATGAAAAACTGCGAACTTGTGCTTGTTGGAGAGTCTTAAGAATTATTTGTATATATATATATATATACCTATATATATATATATATATATATATATATATATATATATATTTATTCGAATTGTTGTTGCCTGTGAACTATTTCTAATCTCTTGAAAATTATTAGCAATAACAGGCTTGTTGAATCTTAAAAAACTCGATTTTATTAAAAAATTGACGTTTTGATAACGCCATGAATGTCGTGGCGAAACGTCAACTTTTTAATAAAATCGAGTTTTTTAAGATTCAATAAGCCTGTTATTGCTAATAATTTTCAAGAGAATATATATATATATATATATATATATATATATATATATATATATATATACATATAAAATCTCTTAACCACCTGTAGATATATATGTTTGTAACTGTAATCTATTCATGTTTTTAATAAAATATCGATTTGTAATTTGTTTGAATCACGTTCTTATAAACATGAAGATTTATAAAATGTTCCAGAACTGACGTGCAAACTTTAAATGAATTATAACGTTCAATTTTGAGAAAAAAGTTTTCAACAAGGAATCATTTAGAACAACCGAAAGTTCAACCATGTACTCATTCCAACGATTTGGAATTTGATTGAGGAATGGAATATATAAATATATGGGTAGCGAGAAAGTCTGGCAAAAAGGAATTTTTTAAGACGATTAAACGTATAATCATCAAATTTCCCTCAGAGATGGATTGTTTGAAGAGGTATAATTAAGTGGCCGGCAAGATCTCCCGACTCGACTCCACTCTATATCAGATATAACTGATTCAAAAACTCTCAAATGTCTTGAGATACAAACAATTTCTCCATAAATGATAAAGAATTATATTCGAAGCATCAAATACAGATTGTATTCTTGCTGAGATACAGGTGGCCAACATTGTGAGTTGCTGTTATAAGGAAACTTTTAATATTTTTGTAAGTTAGTATGAATTAAAAAATTACATATTGTATGTCTTGGAAAATTTTTTCTCTTATTTTTTTAGTAATGTGGTACGTATTCTGTATTTTTGAAGAGAGGACGAAATCAGCTTTTCTACAATATTATTCAAGATGGCGGCGGTACACTGAATGCTGACGTCACTCAAGTTTGACGGGACCTCTGAAAAACGAAAAATACAATCCTGTGCATAACTCTAAAATTTGATATTTCTACGTTTAATCGTTTCAAAGAAAATACCTTGTTGTTATATATATATATATATATATATATTCCTATATATATATATATATATATATATATATATATATATATATATATATATATATATATATATATATATATATATATATATATATATATATATATATATATATATATATATATATATATATATATATATATATATATATATATTAGTCCACGGATTTCTCCCGGAAAATAAAATTAGGATGCTGGAATGTGCACTTTCATGAAATTTCGTAGTGCATCTAACAGTTAAAATTTTGCAAATGACATCTGAAAAACGAAAAATACAATCCTGTGCATATAACCCTAAAATTTGATAATTATACGTTTAATCGTTTCAAAGAAAATACCTTGTTGCCAGACTTCCGCGCTACCCAGTATATATATATATATATATATATATATATATATATATATATATATATATATATATATATATAACTGAGATTGAATTCTCGCACATCACTTGGTGAAACATCATAAAGAATAAAGTATAAACTTTAAAATAAAAACACTTGGCTTATGTTTCACAATATAAAAAATATTTAGATACTTTATTTAGCAGTAATAAAAAGTCGACATGTTTCGAGCTATGAAATCATTATCTTGATAATTAGTCGACTTTTTATTACTGCTAAATACAGTATCTAAATATTTTTTATATTGTGATACATAAGCCAAGTGTTTTTATTTTAAAGTTTATACTTTATTATATATATATATATATATGTATATATATATATATATATATATATATATATATATATATATATATATAAATAAATATTGCACTTTCATGAAATTTCGTAGTGCATCTAACAGTTAAAGTTTTGCAAATTACATTCGAACCTCACATGGAAGATTAACCTATTTTCTATTAACCTCTTTCAATCTTCAGAATAAGCCTAAATTTCGGGTTGTATATATGTGCTGCCAAATCCTCCCGAGTTTCTCTCGGATCAACGCTTGCGAGCTAATGATTTAGATATTTAAGTGTAAAATAAAATTTCAAATGTTTACCTAATGGAAGAATAGCTTTCTTAGCTGGACTTGAAACCATTCTTTCTGATCGAGATCTCACAGATAACTAAATCAAACGTTTTTTGTTTTTTTAAAGTAGATGGCTAAGCCAATTTGATAAAAATCAACGAAGCAGAAGAATAATTCAATTGGTCAAAATCTTTCAATTATTTTGGGACAATTAGCATAATAGTAGGGGAGCCCAAGCGGGGATTTTGGCATATACTCGAGCGCGGCAGAATATCATATTGGGGGAAACCCTGCACCCTGTTGACTATCCCCACGGTTTGTAGAATAATATTCTACAAACCGTGGACTATCCCCACGGTTTGTAGAATAATATTATTCTACAAACCGTGAACTATCCCCACCATACATGAACCCTCAATATGTGGGCGTTCGTCTAAGGGGCTGCCGATCAGATTAGTTTCGTTCGAAAAACTCGAGCGCGTCAGATTAAGGCAAGGTGAGTTAATTACATGCAGAAGAGTATGCATTTCACTAATCAGACGTTTTGCACGTAGCATAAGGAAATAAGAGACTAGAAAGGTTGCAAAAATAAAACGTCACCTTGACATTCTCGAGCACGGTTAAATTTTTATTTTGAAGGATATGTCACGGTTTTTTTTGAATATCGGCGATGAGTTTTGGTCTCGTACGGTCACCCCCACCATGCAAACCGGCAGATTAACTTACTTTCGTTATCAGAGACGATGTGGGGTGAATAAACTATTAATATCTGACGCGCTCGAGTAAATCTATATAACGATTTATTTTTACATTTTTGAAGATCCGCACACGCCCCCCCCCCAGTGAAATTTATTTATGAAAACCAACGCCATTGAGTATCTCATTAGGTAGATTATAGAATTTTCAAATTTATTGATGAAAGTAAGGTACAGTTTCATTTACAGGTATTTAAAATTTTAAATATATATTCATAACAATTTGATCGAATAAAATAGTAATAAAGATATCTAACATTTCATCAATAGAATAACAACTCAAAAGTTAATAATCAAACAATACGCATCAGAAGATAAGAAGCATAATTAATTATTTGAAGTGGTTTTTTGTGTTTTGAGTAAAAAGTTTCTTTTATCTATAAGCTGGAAATACTGTGAAAAAAAAATTAACTATAGTGATTGCAATGAACTGATTATTTAATAAAGAACACAGGAAAGTTAATAAAAATAATAAAGTAATCAACAATTGAGTTAAAACAATTATTAAAATATAACAAGTGCATTCTAATTTCTTTTTCAAAAACCATGAATATGAATTCAGTTAATGTCCTCATTTGATGTAGATGCATTGAAATGTGCATTTAGAGAACCGAAATCCCCTGTGTTACATGGAATATTAGGAATTTGTAACCCTTGCTTAGAAAAACCTGAGTAAGAACTTATCGGTTTAATTGGAGAAGGTAAATTTTGGGTATCTATTTCATCTTCATCCAATAATGTAGTTTCCGATTTCTCAGATAAAAAAGGTAATACAAATTCTTGTTTTGGATTGGCTGAATTAGCGTTTTCCTGAAAATTTAATGAAGTATTAGATGGAATTAAAGGTTCTTGAATCACTGAACATGATGTACCAAGTGGACCAAATGGGTCAGGTGTTAGACTAAGAGATATTCTGTCTGGAGTAATATCTTCCGCCATACTATTTTCGCCACTCAAATCTGAAAAATCGATATCGTAATTTATTTTAGAAAGACCAAATGAATTATGACTGTGGTCTTCAGGTGTAGCTTCTACACTTCCTAGATGTGATATAGTAGCATTTTCAGCACATGGAGTTATATTCAACTGCAAATTTTCTTTGGTATAATCAATGAGATGGCCTATTTCTAAATTTTGGTGATAGAAATTTGTGGTTTCTAGTTCTGATTGGTCAAATTCGCTTTTCGTAACTGAAACTTCTGGGGATAGAGGACATTGTTGATGTTGAGAATCTAAGGAAATTGGCGATTTTCTTGGTTTTATGACTAGAGGTGTTCTCTCCAAAACGGCCGAAACTGTTTCATTAAGCTCGTTCTACAATAAATATACATAAATGAAATTAATCCATAGTCGATTTTATAGATTTTAATGGTTTACAAGAATACCTTAAATTTTTCGATGTCTTCTCTTAGAACTTTAGATCCTTCCTGGACGATAGATGTCCTTTGGGAAAGATCCTTCAGAAGTGTAAGATGCTCTCTCAATTGATGCATACCTTCACAAGCTACTAAAGCTGATTCCCAAGCACTTACACAAGTTATTTGTCCTGACATATAAGCCTCAAATTCTTGTTCTGCCATATTCAAAGACTCGGCAGTTAGATTTTCAATGAAAGAAACTGCGCAACACTGCAATACAAGAGTACATTTTATAAATATGTCAGAATCCATAGAATATAATATAAAATAAATCATACAATCATACAATTGTAGAAAGGAGATCTACAACTGGATAGAAGCAGTTTGAATTTTGGGATGAATGCATTAATAATATGTAAGTGCTGTACAAATGAAACTTTCTGTATTAAAAGGAATTAATAAACTTATTTTCAATCAATATGCTATCTGACAATATATATATATATATATATATATATACACATTGGAACTTGAGAAAACGAATATTCATATTTCATTGAGTAGTGAACCAAATTTTGAGAAGAAATTTGAACAAATTTGTGATAGATTTTATAATATTTACTTTGTCTAGCTTCTTTTGATAGTATTCTTCTGGAAGTATATGAAAAGTTTTGATTATTATCTTTGATAATTAATGATTCATTTGGCAGTGGTTCATTGTACTAGATTACGGATAGTAAACATACCAAGTTTGTGAAATAATAACCAGCTTCTCCTTGCATAAGTCTTGCATCATTACAAAATCTAGTTACATACAAAATATTACTTTTCAATCGGGCTGGATTAGCTTTCAGAACAACAAATATCAACGCTGGTAGAAATTCATCTGCACTGACAGGTCCACCTTGGCAATGTTGCAATACCTCCACAACGCTTCTACAACACTTGACAACACAGGTGAGTTTGTCCAATGGAGCTTTTACCGAGTCCATTCCTAAAAGATCCGTGATCGCTGTATAAACTAGATCCCTAACTTCGATGCTAGTTTCACTAATACAACAGTCAAGATGATGTGCATTGACCCAACTCAGTTTTCGGATGCGTTCTTGAATGATTAGATCCTTCTCTTCGTCATTTGTTGAAGATGGACAAAAAAGAGCACTGTAAAAATGAAGTTTTTGTATTAGTTCACAATATATATATATATATATATATATATATATATATATATATATATATATATATATATATATAAATATATATATATATATATATATATATATATATATATATATATATATATACATACAGGGTGTCCCACCGGGAAAGAACGCGATCTGTATATAAAAAACTACACATAGAAAAATTTTGAAAATTTGACAGTATATTAACAACGATTGACTGAAATATTTCAAGACGGAGGCACTTCCGCTTATAACGGAAGTAGATACAAACTTGCTTATTTTAAATGGAACACTCTGTATATTAATACGTTTTTGGATTCTACGCAAGATTCTAGGTAGATTTTATGCATTATGTCCTATACCTAAGTCTAAGCGTTTTTGACATATTTAGGTTTTTATGTCAAAAATCACGATTGTAAGCCCTAATATAATTATAAATTGTTCCTATAAGGAAGCCCTTATTACTAACTTTAGTTTGGACCCCTTGTTGAGAAAGACCTACTCTAATAGATTTTGTATCATATTTGGATAACTAGTCATACAGGGTGTGCAAAAAATAAAATCTAAAATGAGATTGAGAAAACTTTCCGAAATCAATTTTTTCAAATGGAAACCCTCCATTTTTATTATTTTGTAGTATTTAGCATCAAAAATTAAGGTAACTTTGTATAAGGTTATCTCTACCTAAAATTTTTAGTTTTAGAAATATTGCCAATTTAATATTTTTAAATGACGATTATGCCACGACCAAGTTACTCTTAGTTGGCTCTGACGATGGCATCATGAAACAATCAAACTAAATAAATTTTTGAGCTGTAACTGTCACACCTCATTTGAAAATTATTAATAATCATGCCGGGGCGCTTAAATTATACGTACGAAGATTATTTAAACTTATTTATTATTTATGGACAATGTGATAAAGTGTTGTCAAGAACATGTAAACAATTTGCCATCCGATATCCGCAAAAACAAAAGCCATCCAGAAAGACTGTAAAGCAACTTATATAGAAAATTTCAAGAACTTTGGATCCGTCAAGACAGTAGTGCTAAGAAATAAACCTCTCCTTAATGATGAGAATACTGAAATTGCCATCTTGGGATATTTCGCCGCATATCTAACATTGTCCGTAAGACAAGCTGCATTAGAGTCAGGGTTATCCAAGTCAACAGCTCATATAACGCAAACACAAATTTAATCCATACTTATTTTCTAAAGTCCAACATCTTAAAGAAACTGATTTTGCAAGACAAGTGGCATTCTGTGAATTTATCTTAACTTGGGCGCAAGGAAACCGTTTTTTTTGGACAATATCATTTGGACAGGCGAAGCTAAATTTACCAAATATGGTGCCTTTAATCGACACAATTCTCATTACTGGAGTGACTCAAATTTACATGTGTTTCGAGAACAAAATTTCAAGAGTCCCGGCACTTTAACGTTTATTGCGCAATTAGAAATAATGACGTCGTGGCACTACGTCTTTACCAAGAAAATTTAAATGGTAAGTTGAACGTTTCTGATTCATCTTAGATATAAAATGTGTTTATTATCTTATAAGTCAAGGCTACTTGAATATTTTACATAATTTGGAAACAGAGTATTCAGATAATTTGCCGCTCGCTATTTACAGAAACCTGTTTTATCAACATGATTCCACAAGGTGGCTACCTCATCGATAATTTTTTACAAAATGTTTTTATGATCGATAAATAGCAAACAATGGTGCTTTTCTTTGGGCACCGCGCACCCCAGACCTTGCAGTGCTCGATTAGCATTGGAAGAAGAAGTATTGATGAATAGTCATGGATTTTATTGTTCGACTGGACTTTCCTCAGTCCAAAGTTCTGGAAAAAGTTGCTTTATAGCCTTTCTCGATGGCTTTTGTTTTTACGGATATCGGATGGCAAATTTTTCACATGTTCGTGATAACGCTTTATCACATTGTCCATAAATAATAAATAAGTTTAAATAATCTTCGTACGTATAATTTAAGCGCCCCGGCATGATTGTTAATAATTTTCAAATGAGGTGTGACAGTGACAGCTCAAAAATTTATTTAGTTTGATTGTTTCATGATGCCATCGCCAGAGCCAACTAAGAGTAACTTGTTACTTGGTCGTGGCATAATCGTCATATAAAAATATTAAATTGGCAATATTTCTAAAACTAAAAATTTTAGGTAGAGATAACCTTATACAAAGTTACCTTAATTTTTGATGATAAATACTACAAAATAATAAAAATGGGGGGTTTCCATTTGAAAAAATTGATTTCGGACAGTTTTCTCAATCTCATTTTAGATTTCACTTTTTGCACACCCTGCATGACTAGTTATCCAAATATTATACAAAATCTATTAGGGTAGGTCTTTCTCAACAAGGGGTCCAAACTAAAGTTAGTAATAAGGGCTTCCTTATAGGAACGATTGATAATTATATTAGGGCTTACAATCGTGATTTTTGACATAAAAACCTAAATATGTCAAAAACGCTTAGACTTAGGTATAGGACATAATGCAAAAAATATGCCTAGAATCTTGCGTAGAATCCAAAAACGTATTAATATACAGGGTATTCCATTTAAAATAAGCAAGTTGGTATCTACTTCCGGTATAGCCGGAAGTGCCACCGTCTTGAAAATATTTTAGTCGAGTTGCCCCTATCGACATTAGTATACTGTCAAATTTTCAAAATTTTTCTATGTGTGGTTTTCCATATATAGATCGCGTTCTTTCCCGGTGGGACACCCTGTATATATAAATATATATATATATATATATATATATATATATATATATATATATATATATATATATATATATATATATATATATATATATATATATATATATATATATATACAGTGTGTCACCCATAGAAAGAACGCGATATATATATAAAAAAACACACATAGAAAAATTTTGAAAATTTGACAGTATACAAATGTATATAGGGGCAACTCGAATAAAATATTTTCAAGACGGTGGCACTTCCGGCCACACACACACATATATATATATATATATATATATATATATATATATATATATATATATATATATATATATATATATATATATATATATATATAACTAAATAAACTAGGATGCTTCTTTGAATATTCGAGAATAATCAAACAAGCAGAGCTGTCTACACTAGTGAACAATGCATCGAACATTCCTATATACTTTGACGGTAGATGATAGAAATGTCAAGATGGTCGTCATAGTCGATTGAAAATAGAAGACAGCTGTTTCGTACCTTTTTTTTTGGTCTGACCAGTATTATCCATCCATCTACCGAATGCAACAACCTTTAAAAAATTTCAAAACGTTCTTGTAATTTTTCTTTCGTAACACCGTGGCATATAAATATGTCATAGTGTCACCAGTCGGGAACAAAGGAACACGTCCTCAAGTCCGACTGAAACGTACAGCCCCGACAACTTCTATATTCTCTATATTCTGATGTATGACTAGAATTGGTAGCAACCTTCGGATGTCAGGACATAATATATATATATATTGCTATGGTTTAATTTATTTGCAATATTAAATTTAAAATATATGGTACAATAGTAAATGAGATTGATCAAGAAAAGGAAAACTTCAATGAATTAAAATAGGAATTAGTAAATAATAAATCAATAAATGTTAATTTAAATGATTAAAATGGAATCAAAATGATGACAAGTGTAAATATATGAATTATAAATGATCAAGAATAGATTTTAGAATTAATAATATATGATAAACCTTGTAGAATGTCAGAAACTTAAAATGTCATTAATCGTTGAAGGTAAATATCAAGTAATTGAATAGAAATTCATGAAATATTAAAAATATAGTAGAATACAAGTAATAAAATCGTTGTAAAGAGTAATTAGAACAAATTAATTCAATATAACAGACTTAATTATGTAGAATACATATAATTGTGGAAATTTTATGTATCGTAGAATTGGAGAAATTTGTATATCAGATAATAAGTTAATTTCAAGTTATTGAAGGTAGTTAATCATATATAAAGGCATTAGAAGAGATTAGATAACTGTTTTATATATAAAATTATTGTAGAATAAAGTAAGAAAGTATAATTTCAAGTTAGAATCAGAAATTATATATAACGAAATGTCAAAATTTTCATTGGGAAATAAGAATTTAATTAATGAACAGAATATGGAAATTTTTAGTACAGAATTTTCAGAATATTCTGTAGATGAGTTTAAATAGATATTTTCAGTCCAAAATTAGGTTTATATTATAAATTTGTTAAAAATCAAATCAAATGTCATTTAATTATTTAAAATAATCAAATTGAAGTACTGAGATTGAAAAATTTTAAATTATCATAAAGAAGCTGTTATTATTGAAATAAGTAATTTCCAAAATTATTGTATATTTAATTAAATTATATGATAGAGAAACATTCACAATACCTGTTAGTATAATATTTTAAATATGAAAGAAATTATAAAAAAGGATATTGAGATTATTCTAGAAAAAACCATCAGATTCCTTGATATTGAAAAATTAATAGAAGGTTATATATAGAGGTATAACATCCGGCTTCAGGCAGTTCCTATTTTGATTTCAAGAGATAAACATCGTCTGTTTACGATCTGATTCTTTTGTTTTTGTCATCCATATTGAATAATTAAAAGTAGAATGATAGCTGAAAGTATAAAGTAATAATAAAACATCGATATAAGCAAATTAAAAAGCTGATAATACCTGTATGTGAAAATAATATCAAGTCAAGTGTTAAAACTGTGAATGGTGATATGAATTTCTAATAATATAGAAATTAAGTGAGGTTACTAAAGGATTAACCGAGACCATAGAGAGAGTTGCTGTTTCGCAGAACGAATATAGAAAAGAGAAGAAAGAACATATGGAAAGTCATTGAACTTATGGAAAAGGAAGATCAACCATCAGTGAAATAAACAATCGTGAGTTTTTACAAAATTTCATATTGGCCAATAGATTTCATGAATATTTGCAAATATAAACTTTAAATGGGGGATTAATGAATATAATATATAAAAAGGTACCATAATAAAAATTTCAAGAGTGATTGTTATTGTTAATGTTAGAACAGAATTTGTATCTTGATAATTAGAGTTAAATAAAATTGTTAAAATTTTATTTTCGAATTTATTGAAGTTTTCAATTATTAGAGTCAAAGTTTTTTTTTATATATATATATATATATAAAATAATTAAAATATATAGAATCAATTTAAAAATTAAAGAGAACCTTCCCTGAGAATATAGAGTTAATACAAAATTAGGATTCATAATAAAATAAATAAGTAGTAGTGAATTAAAAAATTCATAACAATTGGCGCAACCAACGTAGGGCTCGAAAAACGAGAAAATTATATTTATAAATTAAATAATTTTTGAATAGAATTAAAGTAGAACATAAATATAAAGATGACTAGTAACATGGTATTAAGAAATAAAAAAGGTGAAGAAAGGGTGAATGAGGAGGAGTTAGATACAAATATTAGTGTAGAACAAATTACTGAAAATTTAGTTGAATGTGTAGATATGAATGAGGAGGAGAAAGTAGAAAAAGAAAATGAGATATTTATAAGAGTAGATTCAGAGGGTAAACAGAAAAAGATAGATGAATCGAGAGACGAAAATGTAGAATTAAAAGAATTATTTAAAGAGATGCAAATGAATATGATGCAAAATATGAGTAGTATAATAAACAATAATATGTATAGTATAAATCAAAATATGAATGATATTAAAGTATGTTTGAGACAAGAAATAAAAGACGTGAAAATAAGTATGAATCAAAGATTTGAAAGCATGGATGAAAAATTGAATATGGTTAGACAAGATATGACAGAATATGTGAATGAGAAAATAAATATACATATTAATGAGATAGATGACAAATTATTGATACAAGATAGGAAACTAGAACAGAATGAAAGTAAATTAAGAGTAGAAATAGAAAAGCAGAATGAAATAATGATATGTATGGGAGAAAAATGCATGGAATCTGTAGATAAGTGTCAAGATAGAATAATTAATATAGAAGAAGAAAAATTACTGAATATAAATAATAATATAGAAATGTTAAAACAAAAATATGAAAAAGAATTAGAAGAAGTCAGAAATCATTTAGGAACTCAGCATATAATACCTCAAAATTTAATGCATATAAATATAGATAATAATATGAAATTTGATGGCAATATAAGAAAATTGCATCCAAAACATTTTTGAATAATATTAAGAATAAATTGAATTTCAATAATAAATGGGAAGAACAAAAGGAAATTATGAAAATGTATTTAAGTGGATATGCACAAAATTGGTTTACAGTTTGGAAGAAGAATTTAGAGAGTATAGGGATTTTTGAAAAATAATTTTATTAGACATTTCTGGGGAGAAACTCAACAAAACAAATACAGAAGAGACTTATACATGGGAAAATTTAATTATAATTTTAATTTAAATTTAACAGAATATGCAATCAGACTATATAACATAGGAAAGAACTTAGTTCCAATTATACCAGAAGCAGATATTATAAAATGCATTAGTAGACAATATAATAATGAGATTAAGCAATATACAATGTACAACAAAATAAACACACTAGATAAATTTTTAGAATACTTAACTGAAATAGAACATGAATTAAAAGAAGATAAATATAAAAATCGAGAGAAAGAATATGATCATAATAGAAATCAACAAGAGATAAATACAAATAAATATGGTAATAATAATAATCACTATAACAAAAAACAATCAACAAAATTATTATAAAGGGATGCAAGGAAATTATTATGGAAATCAAAATAAAGGGAAACAACCAATGAAGCAAGAGTACAGAGATAATAATAAAAAGTTTCAAAATATACAATTACAACCAGAATATTCAAAACCTGGAATATCTAGGGAAGATTATACGTGGATACTGAGAATAGAATTTTTAGATAATGCCGAACCAAAAGTAGATTTTAAATATAATACATTATGAACATCCAAGTGAATTTTTTAAATTAAAATGAAATAATTAAGTAATGTGAATATAACAAATTAGTAATAATAATAGTAAAAGTAAATGAAATTGATGTTAATATATTAATTGACACAGGATCAGAAATATCATTAATTAATGACAAAATTATAGAAAAATGTAAATTAGAAAATAACATAATGAAAAATTCAAAAAGTAATTGAATTAGTACAAATATAAACAAATTAAGTGAGGTAAATAAGTTATGTATTGTAAATTTATTAATAGGGAAGAGTAATGGTGAATTTAAAATTATTTATAGTGAAAGATATAGAATATGATATGGTATTAGGTAATGATGAATTAAGTAAACATAAGGTGGAGATAAATTATGAAGAAAAAATAATTAAGGTGTATGGAAATAAGATTTCAATTTATGGAAGAAGATATAAAAGAAAAATATATATATGGAAAATATGAAAAAAGAAGAAAAAAAAAATAAAGAAATAAAATGTTAACAAAAAAATGGGGACAAAATAAAAAATAAATTAAAGAAATAAAAAGGTCTAGTAAACCAGGAAATAGAGTTGCTATGTCTTATATACATAATATAGAAATAAAAAAATAGAAGAATTTAAAAGTAAAAATTTATCCTATTCCATATAAATATAGAAAGGAAGTGTCAGAAGAAATTGAATCAAATGTTAAACAAAGGAATAATAGAAAGAAGTAATACCAGTTACATAAATCCTATAGTAGTAGTAGTTAAAAAAACAAAATGGAGAAATTAGATTATGTTTAGATGCAAGGAATTATTAATAAATGTACAAAACCTCAATATGAAGCACCAATGAATATAGAAGCAATATTTGGAAGAATTCTAATACAAAAATATTTACAAATTAGATTTAAGACATAGTTTTTGGTTGATACCTTTAGAAGAAAATAGTAGAGATTACACTGGATTTTCAATTGATGGAGTTATATATAGATTTGCAGTAGTGCCTTTTGGTTTACAAAGTGCTTGTGCGGCATTAGTAAGAGCATTACATAAAATATTAAATAAACATGAAGATTATATTTTGCATTATATAGATGACATATTAATATATTCAGAAAATGAGATAGATCATTTAAAACACATAGAAATAGCATTAAATGAATTAGATAGAGCAGGATTAAAAATAAATATTGACAAATGTCAGTTTTTTTCAAAAAGAAGTAATATATTTAGGTTTTAAAATAGATGAACAAGGAATAAAAAATGAATGAATGAATGCCAAAGTATAAGTGAAAAGAGAAAATGTATATTTGAGAATTTAAAATATGAATATCATGTTATGGTTATGTTATATTTAGTTATGTTATTGTTAAAAGTTATAAATATTAGATGATAAGAAAATTCAACATTGAATTATTATAAATATTTAATTTAAATAAGTTCAATGTAAATTTTGGGGATTTGCTATGGTTTAATTTATTTGCAATATTAAATTTAAAATATATGGTACAATAATAAATGAAATTGATCAAGAAAAATAAAACATCAATGAATTAAAATTAGAAATAGTAAATAATAAATCAATAAATGTTAATTTAAATGATTAAAATGGAATCAAAATGATGACAAGTGTAAATATATGAATTATAAATGATCAAGAATAGATTTTAGAATTAATAATATATGATAAACCTTGTAGAATGTCAGAAACTTAAAATGTCATTAATCGTTGAAGGTAAATATCAAGTAATTGAATAGAAATTCATGAAATATTAAAAATATAGTAGAATACAAGTAATAAAATCGTTGTAAAGAGTAATTAGAACAAATTAATTCAATATAACAGACTTAATTATGTAGAATACATATAATTGTGGAAATTTTATGTATCGTAGAATTGGAGAAATTTGTATATCAGATAATAAGTTAATTTCAAGTTATTGAAGGTAGTTAATCATATATAAAGGCATTAGAAGAGATTAGATAACTGTTTTATATATAAAATTATTGTAGAATAAAGTAAGAAAGTATAATTTCAAGTTAGAATCAGAAATTATATATAACGAAATGTCAAAATTTTCATTGGGAAATAAGAATTTAATTAATGAACAGAATATGGAAATTTTTAGTACAGAATTTTCAGAATATTCTGTAGATGAGTTTAAATAGATATTTTCAGTCCAAAATTAGGTTTATATTATAAATTTGTTAAAAATCAAATCAAATGTCATTTAATTATTTAAAATAATCAATTGAAGTACTGAGATTGAAAAATTTTAAATTATCATAAAGAAGCTGTTATTATTGAAATAAGTAATTTCCAAAATTATTGTATATTTAATTAAATTATATGATAGAGAAACATTCACAATACCTGTTAGTATAATATTTTAAATATGAAAGAAATTATAAAAAGGATATTGAGATTATTCTAGAAAAAACCATCAGATTCCTTGATATTGAAAAATTAATAGAAGGTTATATATAGAGGTATAACATCCGGCTTCAGGCAGTTCCTATTTTGATTTCAAGAGATAAACATCGTCTGTTTACGATCGGATTCTTTTGTTTTTTGTCATCCATATTGAATAATTAAAAGTAGAATGATAGCTGAAAGTATAAAGTAATAATAAAACATCGATATAAGCAAATTAAAAAGCTGATAATACCTGTATGTGAAAATAATATCAAGTCAAGTGTTAAAACTGTGAATGGTGATATGAATTTCTAATAATATAGAAATTAAGTGAGGTTACTAAAGGATTAACCGAGACCATAGAGAGAGTTGCTGTTTCGCAGAACGAATATAGAAAAGAGAAGAAAGAACATATGGAAAGTCATTGAACTTATGGAAAAGGAAGATCAACCATCAGTGAAATAAACAATCGTGAGTTTTTACAAAATTTCATATTGGCCAATAGATTTCATGAATATTTCCAAATATAAACTTTAAATGGGGGATTAATGAATATAATATATAAAAAGGTACCATAATAAAAATTTCAAGAGTGATTGTTATTGTTAATGTTAGAACAGAATTTGTATCTTGATAATTAGAGTTAAATAAAATTGTTAAAATTTTATTTTCGAATTTATTGAAGTTTTCAATTATTAGAGTCAAAGTTTTTTTTTATATATATATATATATATAAAATAATTAAAATATAGAGAATCAATTTAAAAATTAAAGAGAACCTTCCCTGAGAATATAGAGTTAATACAAAATTAGGATTCATAATAAAATAAATAAGTAGTAGTGAATTAAAAAATTCATAACAATATATATATATATATATATATATATATATATATATATATATATATATATATATATATATATGTACATATAAACATATATATGTGTGTGTGTATTAAAAATCTGTTATAAAAATATATAATACAAACCTGAACAATATCGTCATAACGTATTTTTCAAAGAAATCCAGCAATTGATCCCTCACTTCAGATGGTAGATCTTTAAAGGTAGAAGAGGTATTTAGACGATTGTTGAACGTATTATAATACTTCTGCGCTACTTCGGTGACGTCCTCAATAGGTTTATTCATATCAATGTCAGTTTGAATCCTTTTAATGAAAATTTGAATATACTTGAAAAAATCATGTCGCATGACTTCACTGAATTGGCCAAAGGTCAACATGAATTCAGCCATCAATTTATCTGCATCTGGATTAGAATGTTTCAGATCAGTGCGATGTGGTTTTTCCAATTCTAAAATATAAAATCAATGCTTAAACGAAGATAACCTTCATTTAACTTAAATACTAATGTAATAATCCATACTGAAAGAAAATTCTTAGTTTGAGTAATTATGTTGTATTATGAGAGAAACGGGTTTTTGTCAAAATAAACTGTAGTTTAACTTGAGGAATCTGATTCAATTCAAACAAATACAGCGATAAATTTCAGAAAATAACCGAGAAAATGTATTTCAATGCCGTTGAGGTTTAAGAGTTTAGACTTGAGAATATATATATATATATATATATATATATATATATATATATATATATATATATATATATATATATATATATATATATATATATATATATATATATACAGGGTGATTCATTAATATGTGTAAATATTTTAACGGGAAACTTTTGAGCTCAAAATATGAAGATTTAACCCAATTTGCTTATACAAAATATTTCTCCTTACTGATTTACAGGGTGTTTTATTTAGATTATTAAAAATGAATTTTGTTCATTACTTTAATGCTGCTTGATATTTATTCATGATATTTGGCAGTAAGTTAAAGAAGTTTGGGACATATTAAATAATAGTGAAGAAGACTTTCTTGCTATCACCAGTGGCGTACGGCAGGAGCACGGGAAGAGTTCTCGTTCCCTATATTCTACGCCACTAGCAGAATTGTCATTTTAGTATAAGTTTTCGATTCTCCAATATTTTCTCTGTAAATAAGGCACTCTTTTTCCGTAACGCTAGAGCCACTATTTTTCGAGATATTTAACGTTGAACATTAGGCTGCACAATTTTTTTGATTTTCATGTCGGTGTTTTTTGTCATACGATTGCATATATTACGTAAAATAAACAGTATTAGGTATTTTTTTCAATTTATAATAATATCAACAAACAATTTAAAACAGAACAACTACAAAAATATCCAGCGCTGCATAAAAAAGTTCAAAATAAATACTTAATTATCAAGATCTTCTTTACAATTTTTGGAAGAGTATCAAATTTGAGAACAGAACTTAAAAACAATTTACAACAAATGGTCAATGTGATCTCCGTTCACCCCAATGAGTTTATTCATTCTTTCGTTAAACGATCTTCTAACTTTAAAAAATATGTTTGGCTGATTCGCAATAAAATTAGCGGAATTTACAATTTGCTGCCATAGTTCCTGGCGAGTATTTATCGTTTGGGATATTTTTATAAATTCAAGAAAAATACCTAATAATGTTTATTTTACGTAATACATGCAATCGTATGACAAAAAACATCGACATGACTCGTACATAAAAATCAAAAGAATTGTGCAGCCATATGTTCAACGTTAAATATCTCGAAAAATAGTGGCTCTAGCGTTACGAAAAACGAGTGCTTCATTTACAGAGAAAATATTGTAGAATCGAAAAATTATACTGACATGACAATTCTGCCAGTGGCGTAGAATTTAGGAAACGAGAACTTTTCCCGTACCCCTGCCGTACGCCACTGGTGATAGCGAGAAAGTCTTCTTTACTATTATTTGATGTGTCCCAAACTACTTCAACTTACTGTAAAATATCATAAAGAAATATCAAGCAGCATTAAAGTAATGAACATAATTCATTTTTAATAATCTAAATAAAACACCCTGTAAATCAGTAAGGAGAAATATTTTGTATAAGCAAATTAGGTTAGATCTTCATATTTTGAGCTCAAAATTTTCCCGTTAAAATATTTACACATATTAATGAATCACCCTGTATATATATATATATATATATACAGGGTGTCCCAAGTTCGAGTGCCTATTAGACGTTTCTGGAGAACTGTACATATTTGAAATCTGAAAATTGGGATTATGATATTGCTCGAGATTCTCTACAGTGCTAAAATATTTTCGGCGCTCAGGTATTTCCGGTTATACAGGGAGTGAAAATAAATTTTATTAAAAATTTTTTTTTTCAAGTTTTTGATTCCTGATATGATCAAGTATTCAATTCGGCGTACCTTTCTGTTGACACCATTGCATTTGTTCGAATAGTTTTCAAAATAACGGAAAAAAAACCCAAAAAAAGTCAAATATGTGTAGTCAGTATTATGTTCATTATTCTTATTTCCAACATCTTAAGCGTAAACCGTTTTTACAACATCGAAGAGGGAGAATGGGGAATGGTCATGCACCTCATGAATTTTGGAAATATCATCACAGGGTGTTTCAAATTTTGTGTTGAAAATTGTGATCAAAAATTGGCAATAACTTCTGTTTTTCAAATTAGAACCCTATTTTTTTATGATTGCGTTGGATTCTGCGAAGAAAAATAATGATAGTTTTTCAAGATGATTGTTGCTCCTAAATTCAATAATTTTCTGAGTTATTTGAGATTTTCCGTATTTATGGAGTACGTAGAGTCAAATTCATCGAATGCCAAAAAGATTCGACGAATATATTCTTATGAAACCATAGGAACATTCTGTAACCAAGATAAATTATCTATTAATTATTCACAAGTGGCAGGTCAAATTATTTTTCGATTTCACAAAATGAACCGTCGCTATTTATTTATTTGATTTTGGATCTATTCTTATATTGTATTCTTTCAATTATACGCAATACACATTCAAATACAGTTTCAAATTGACATTATTTATTTCAAATTCAAGGTGAATGCCACCAAGACGAGTATCCATTGAGAAGTATCCCCATTTGATTTCCAATTTCTGAAATATGTTCAAACTTTTTTTTAAGTTTTGAAAAGTGTTAGAGCATCTAGAGATACAAAATAAGGATAGTTGATGATGAGGATAATATAGCGCCGAGTATTCATATGTGTGTTTTGCATTATTTCGAAGCAGAATGAAAATTCATCTCTTCAATGGAAACCACATTAAATGGAGTTTGGTACTTCAGTACACCAAATTACATGATAATAAATTATGATAATAAATAGATAAAAATAATATTTTTTCTGTATTTAAATTTTCCTTCATAAATGTAGTACCGCACTGCATTGTTCATTAAAAGAGCGAACACATTAAAACTAAATTTGGTTCTGGGATTCTCTCTGTCTTTTTTTATGTGGATCTTCACTTTTCCAAATTGTGGCAATTTTTTTCTATTAAATACCTAGTTCTTCATTATTGAATTTAGCTTCGTCTGTCCAAATGATCTTTTCCAAAAAATTGTTCATCATTTTCAAGTTTTTCTAATATTCTTCTACAAAAATTTTAGCCTTTTCATGTAGTCAACCTGGTTCTCATGTATGAAACTTTCTCATATTTAAGTCGTTGCATTTTGTGTCTTCTTCAAAATTCGGTTCACTGAATTTCTGCATACATCGGTTTCATGTGGTGCACATCGAATATATGCATTTACATTCGCTTCGAAATAAGTCAAAACACTGAACAAAATTCTCCACATCATCATCTACACTTCTTTTATATTCTTTAGGAGCTCTTACACTTCCAAAACTCTGAAAGTTTGAAACATATTTTCGGAAGATCATTCTCCGTCAGTGGAAGGTAAATGGGGATACTTTCTCGTTGAAAGCCCGGCAGGTTATATTAATAATTCTGTCACAATTCACCATGTATAAAAAATAGATCTAGAATTTCATTATTAGAATAAGGATTCATTTTGTTAAATCGATTAAATGAAAGATAAGGAATAACAAGTAACCTGACACTTGTGAGTAATTAAAAGATAATTATTATCTTCTATGATTACAGAATGTTCCTATGGTTTCATAAGAATATTAGTCGAATCTTTTTGGATTCGATGAATTTGACTCTACGTAACACCATAAAATACGAAAAATCTCAAATAACTCAGTAATATATTGAATATAGGAGCGAAATCATCTTGAAAAACTATCATTATTTTTCTTCGCAGAATCCAACGCCAATCATAAAAAAATAGGGTTCTAATTTGAAAAACAGAAGTTGTGGGCTAATTTTTTGATTCACAATTTTCGACACAAAATTTGAAACACCCTGTGATGATATATTTCCGAAATTAATGAAATGTATGGACCTTTCCACATTCTTCCTCTTCGATGTTGTAAAAACGATTTCACGCTTTAGGATGTTGGAAATAAGAAAAAATGAATATAGATACTGACTACACATATTTGGACTTTTTTTTGGGTTTTTTTCCCGTAATTTCGAAAACTATTCGAACAAATGGGATGGTGTCAACAGAAAGGTACGCAGAATTGAATACTTGATCATATCAGTGAACCAAAAAACTTGAAAAAAAAAATTTTTAATCAAATTTATTTTCACTCCCTGTATAACCGGAAGTGCCTGAGCGCCGAAAATATTTTAGCACTGTAGGAGGAATCTCGAGCAATATCATAATCCCAATTTTCAGATTTTCAAATATGTCCAGTTCTCCAGAAACGTTTAATAGGCACTCGAACTTGGGACACCCTTATATATATTATATATATAAATATATATATATATATATATATATATATATATATATATATATATATATATATATATATATATATATATATAATTGTTGGAATGACATATAAGCAAGGATATATATGCTTATCTATTTATGAAAAAGTATTTTCCTCATTCAATTGGAATTTTCAAGATTTTTCAAATTTCATGACCTCATACTAACTAAATATTTCAAATTGGCAATGACGATAAAATAAGATTATATTTCTTATCATACGTATCAATGAAATGTAAAATAAGATCCTAGATTGAATTATGTATTTTCGGAGAGGTGATATAAAATTGATGCTCTTTCACTTTTTAGAGGCCTCGGTAGCCCAGCGGTAAGGTGTATCGCTTGTAAACCGAGGATTGTGGGTTCGAATCACACTTTGCTCTTGGGTGTTGAGTATGTAGATTTAATTTAGAGGTTCTAAATATGATAAACTGTTGGGTAATGACTTAGTTTCAATCCCATTGGCCGTTCGGAATCGGCGTTAAACTGTAGGTCTCTTGAGATAAAAAAAAACTTTTACTTTTTATATTGAATAACGGATTATTCCTACAGATTAAATAAATTATAATACTTAAATAGCTAGACATGACATCAAGGTAACGAAATTTGTTTTTTATATGGGCAAGATAAATTAACTAACATTAATGTCGAATTTCCTACCTTTCAAATTTGATGGTTTTCGAAACAATGGTAAAAACTTTGATTTTTTATCTGATTGATGCTTTTTTTTCTCTTCGAACTTTGTGAATGCGTTTGATTTCTGCTTTTCTAGGTGTGAGTGCCCTTGCTTTTTCTGCTTCTCCAGATCCAAGTGATTTCTGAAGCATTTTGAACAGTATCCTGAAAACGACATGAAGTATTTATTATCTTGTTTTCCAATCTTGGAGCAAAATAGAAGACTTTCTATTTTATTACTTCTGAAGCAGATACAAAATAATATTAATATTTAGTACGTCCGAATGAGCTTGAGGCAGAGAACATGTATATAAATTATATTAGTTTGATGGCATTGGACGACACTGTATTTTTATTTGTAGATTTCCGGACTTCTATTCTCTATAAAGTAGTATAAAAGTTCTCAAGTATTCACTTGAGAATGGTTAGAGATACTCAACGATCGAAACTTTGTGTATAGTAAATTTAATTGGAAGGAATTTCCTTTCCGTGGCTTGCGGTAGGATTTGCCAAATTATATTGGACTTCCTCGGAATTCACCAACAGATGGTTATCGGCACGCTTTTGAAGATAATATCGAAATATGACGTGATTTATGGCGCTGGCGAGATGCGAACATTTGGGACTTTTTACAGAAAACGTAAAATACTCACAACACTGTGAAAGTTCAATATATTAATAGGTACAATTAATTTTTGTTTTAAATCCTACGATTATTTTGTTTCATTATTGCAATTTTGCAATAAAGATTCGAGGAATAGAAACTACAGCAAGTATGTAAGTACACAAACTTAGAAAAATATTTAGTGTTTAAATACTTTTAATGTACATGTGATTCGAGAGTTTACTATTCACATATTTTACAGAGAAAAATGGTTAACCCTTAAATGCATGATTTTTTTTTATTAAGTAAAAAAATTAAAATCATGAAGATTTTATAGTACCAATACAGGGAAAAATAGAAAAAAAAATAATATTTCATTTTGAACAATTTTTTTATTTGAAAAAGGGTTTGTATCCAAATGGCAACATCATGCATTGCCTGCATATTATGATGAAAAATTAAATGTGAAATTTTTTGAAACAATTATTATGTTTGTAAGTTTGGAGTTTCGTCCAACCTAACGATGCGCTCAGTGCAGTCGACTGAGCGGATATCAGGGTTGCGAGGTTTCTCAAATATTTATCAAGGCGTCATATCCAGATACCTTGACTACTGTTCAATTTCAATTGTATTAATTTGACACTGTCATAAATTGTATATTTGTTGAAAACAAACATATTCTATTGTGAATTAATGTACTTGTTTGTTGATTCAGGTAATGTTATAATGTATTGAATAGGTTTAGTGTATGTAATTATGTGTTTTAATAAACTTTTCAGTTATTGCTAGCATCAACAGCCGTACTTAAATTCATCATAAGTCTTGATAGCAGACTTATAAATCAACAAACAGACAAAGCATGACTTCACCACGTGCGAAATTTCATTTCGTATCTGATTGTCTGAATGCAAAAAACGATTGTGAAGTGGTCAGATACAGCTCGAAAATGAAGATACAATTTTTCAATTCCCAAGGAGAGTATCAACTTAAGGAATTACCACCAGAAATTTATTCGACACAAGCGTTGTGAAAAATGTTAACCAAGAGCATGAAGACACGTGGACATTTTCGGAATGTATATGGATAACACTGGTGAATGAACTCCAAAACACAAATTACATAGATTGAGGAGGGTAACATATGTTTTTTAATGGTCTTTATTTGGACGAAGGCACGCGGCTCTCACGATCCCATCCCTATTTCATCTCATATTTCTAAAATTGAATCGGTCGAAAACAAATCCTTGAGTTTAGTTGTAAAAGATATGATTCTGGATAAATTTCGGGAAAAAAATCAAAATGCGAAAAATATTTTTGGACCTTCTTGTTCAGGAATGTAATCGTTTGAAAATAGGTAGCCTTGCATTATCAAGAAGTGTTGAAAATTTTTTTAGAAGGACCGGCTCTTGAATTGGTTTCTTGCTTTTCTAAAAAACACACACTATCTCGCATCCATGGGAAATTTTGGGCCAAAAACTCTCTTTTCTGGACACTTTTTCAGAGATAGGTTGGGTGTTGAAATAATTATGCTTTACAACTTTTCGATACATTAATGGGCCTATGTTAGATTATGCACTTAAAAAAATTAATTTGCTTATAGATGCTGATTCTGAATTAACTACGAATAGCCAAATAAATTTCATTGTATTAGGTTTGCCACCTCATATAAGGTCACAGATTAAACAAAGAGATTTAAACTCAATAGATAAATTGATGTCGAGTATTCGACAATTAGAAAGTTTGGTTATTAAACAAAAATAAAAATATTTCCATAAGTGAAAATAAAACGCAAACTAAATTCTCGAATAAATCGGAATTGAAACCATGCTCCTATTTGCAAAGATAGGGGTTTCCCAAATAGATTTCATCCAGAAAACTTATGTCGTAATAAAATCACAAAACATAAGGAAAATATTAAAAATGATAAAATTAAAATGGTTAATAACTTGGAAATCCAAGAAAGTATTTCATCATGTGATGAATCAAAAAACGAATAACTATTCCACTTATTAAATTAAATGTTCTAGTTAACAAACTCTCCGGCAATCGCACTTTATGATTCTGGAGCCAATATATCGGTGATAAATTATAACACTGTGAAAAGACTAAAATTAAATGAAAATATAAGTGGGGTGAAAAAAATAAATACGGTTTCAGGTTCCACTGAAACATTAGGTTCAATTGTGGTAAATTTTAAAAATATTTAATATTTTAAAAAAAATGGCCTCTTTTTATAATAAAGAGTGAATCATTTTCAAGATGATATTCTTCTGGGATTAGATGTTATTAAAACATTTAGGCTATGTCAGAATGAAAAAAATTAGAAATTTTTCCAAAAACATGAAGAAAAAAAGATCTAATTCACTTCAGGAAATCCAAATAAATACTGCAATAACAAATGTAGACTACTAAAACGAAGAGTCTTTTGAAATATCTATTAGACAAAATATAAAACTATTTTCGCTGAAAACAAGTATGATGTCGGCGCTGTAACAAACTTACGATGGGCAACAATAAAACTTACAAAAAACAAATACATTGCAATGAAAACCATAAAGATGCTCATAGCAGGGATAAAGGGAAGAAATAAATACACAAGATAAAATCTCTTTTAGAAGCAGGTCTCATAGAATATTTCTTCAAAGTCCTTATGCATCTCCTGTAACTCTTGTTTTAAAGAAGGAGGAAGGAAAAAAATCACGTCTGTGTATTGGACTATAGGGAACTAAATAAAATAATCGTTCCAGAATGCCATCCATTTCCCATAATAGATGAACCTATTACTTTTTAGCGCGCGATTTGCTTATATTTTACAAAACTCGACATAAAATTCGGCGTTTTTGGTCCGATTCCGATTAGAGAAAAGGATAAACAAAAGACGTGGCATTCATCACACATAACGGACACTGGCAATGGTCATGTTTTACCATTTGGCAGTTAAAATCAGCTTCCTCAATTTTTCAGAGAACACTGAGTGACGTAATCTCCAAGAATAATCTTAATACATTTGCAATAAATTATATAGATGATATTCTAATTTTTTCAAAAAATAGCTCAGAACACCTAATTCATATTGATAAAACCCTGATGGCTATTAAAAAATGCGGGTTTTTCAAATTGAACAAAAAGAAGTGCTTTTTTGCCAAAAGGTTCAGTTGTGTATCTGGGTCTATAATATAGAAGGAAATATAATAAGATCCATAAATGACAATTTAATTGCGATAAAAAATTTTCCAATACCTATGGAATCAAAAAAATATCAGACAACTATTAGGAAAAATTAATTTTTTATTTAAAATACATTCCAATGCAACAATAATACTAGAGCCTTTTCACAATTTACTTAGAAAAAACGTGAAATTTGGAATGTGGTCAAACGGGAAATGCGAAGAAAGTTTTTAATAAAATAAAAAATTATCTAAGCTCAGAACCAATACTTGCGATCTTCGATCCGAAACTTCCAATATACATTTTTACGGATGCGTCAAAAGAAGGAGTAGGAGCGATCCTTAAACAACCTCAAAAGATAATTTACTGAAACCAGTATTTTTCTTTTCGAAAAAATTAACTCAATCACAAAAAAAATAAACGTGCAAATATTCCTGGAATGTCTGGCATATAAAAGAATCGATATTATATTGGCAGTACTACTTAATGGGTCATAAATTTACTATCTTTTCTGATTCATAAACCTCTTGAAAATTTCAAATATAAAAAAAAGTCAGGACCCTGAATTATTAACAATATTAAATTATATATCAAACTACGATTTTAACATAATATATAAACCTGGAGAAAAGAATACAGAAGCGGATGCTCCTTTTCACGTAACCCGGTTTTAGAAAATAACGTTAATAATGAATCTACTATCCAAATAGTAAACTTTTGTTTCGCTAGATGACGTAATAAACAACCAAAAACAATTACAAAAGAAAATGAAAAATTCGAAACTAAAAATAATAATTTATTATAAAACCTTAAATAACAAACAAAAAATTTGGATTACAGAGGACCTTCGGTATTAAAACTAATAAAAAAAAATACACAGTAACAGCCACATAGGTGTAAAACAATTAACACTAACTTTGACACCAAACATATTACTTTAAAAAATATGCACAAACATATAAAACTTATTTGTCGAACATGTGAAACATGCATACAAAATAAAACAAGATTTGGAAATTTCAAAACAACCCCTGTCCCAACTAGGCCCAGCTTCGGAGCCATTTCAGATAGTATCTCTTGATACAATAGGAGGATTCGGAGGAAATAAATCATCAAAAAAGATATTTACACTTGATAATAGATCATTTTACAAAAATACGCTTTCGCAATTACGTCAAAAACCCAAACTGCAAAAGACTTCATTAACTTTAATAAAAAAAATTCAAAACAAAAATAAGATAATTTAATTTTAACGGACCAAATATTCCCGGCAATAAACTCAAAACCAATTCAAGAAATTCTTAAAAAATCAGAAAACATAAAATACATATTTACAGCTGTAGATTGCCCTTTCTCAAATGGACAAAAACGAGCGCACAAATCAAACTTTAGTAAATTCAATTTAGATGTAAAATTTCGGAGAACAGACACCGACCGTGGAGTATTATAGCCGAGCAATGCATTGAAAACTATAATAACACTGTTCATAGCACCACAAAAATTTACACCTAGTTATCTTTTAAACGGAATTGATAATTCTTTCTTACCACCTGAGTTAAACAAAAATAACTTAGAAAACTTAAAAGAAAATAGAGAAATAGCATTCTTGAATTCAAAAAAAGTTCCATGATCGAAAACAAAATTTATTATGACAAGAATACGAAACAAATAACATATGAAGAGGGAGACCTTGTATATATCCAAATTCAATGTCGCCTAAACCGGAACAAGCTAGATCCAATCAGAATGGGTCCTTTTAAAATAAAAAGAAAATTTCAAATTTACTCTACATTATAGACTCGGGTTTCAAAAAGAAAGGAATCGAATATTTTCCATGCAAGTAAAAATGATCCCTTTACTATCCTGCTCCCGAATATAATTTACACCAGTTTGGTGGGGGAGGGGGGATGTAAGTTTGGAGTTTCGTCCAACCTAACGAATGCGCTCAGTGCAGTCGACTGAGCGGATATCAGGGTTGCGAGGTTTTCTCAAATATTTATCAAGGCGTCATATCCAGATACCTTGACTACTGTTCAATTTCAATTGTATTAATTTGACACTGTCATAAATTGTATATTTGTTGAAAACAAACATATTCTATTGTGAATTAATGTACTTGTTTGTTGATTCAGGTAATGTTATAATGTATTGAATAGGTTTAGTGTATGTAATTATGTGTTTTAATAAACTTTTCAGTTATTGCTAGCATCAACAGCCGTACTTAAATTCATCATAAGTCTTGATAGCAGACTTATATGTTTATTGAGACATAGATCTACACCGCACTTTTCACACTTAGTATGGGTAAATCCTTTGCAGTTGGGTAGCTTGCATCTCATTTTCTTATCCTCAATAATTGGCCAATGCCCAGTTTGGTCAGCGCGAACTACCGCTGGCGGAATATGCTTCATTGGTTCTCTCTTTCTCTTATTTTCAATTTCTTGCTCTAAACTATTACTAGGACGACCGCGTTTAGTAGTAGCTGATCTTATATTGCACAAGTTATAAGCCACTTCAGCACGAAATTGGGCTTGATTCAATAATTTGCATCCTGGTTGCTTCTTAGAATGAACTCGCTTGTAAAGTAACCAAGAATTTACTAAGGTCAAGTCTAGAAGGTGGTAAAATATCCTGATGTACCATTTACGGCTCTTCATACATATTTTATATCTTCCCATGAAGCTATCCAACAGATCCACGCCTCCCATGTGTTTGTTGTATTCGGTTATAATATATGGACAATCAACTTCTATTACTTTTTTTTCCTTTCGATCATATGTTCTCACTTTCGAAATTGGATTTTTTCCAGCAAATGAGGATACTAATGTAACATATTTATTGTCCTTCCAAATAACAGAGGAAACATCCACACTATCAATTGTGGCAACAAATTCATGACTTGTACCACGACTAGCTTCTTTCATAGATGATTCTGAGGGCAATTTACAATTAGGTACCCTATTTCTGCGTATAGTACCCAAGGAATAAATTCCCTCTTTTGCCAAATGTACCATTAGAGGCAATGACGTGTAATAGTTGTCATGATAGAGTCTGTAATTTTGCTGTCGTGGAATGATAAACGTAAAACGACACTAGATGTTACTCCAAGCTCAGGCTCATCAACTGGCACCTCGTTTTGTTCTTGGCCAGCATATATTTCGAATTTATAGGCAAATCCTGAAATGCCTGACATAACAAATAATTTGAATCCCCATTTGTGGGGCTTCATTGGCATATATTGTTTCATATAATGCCTTACTTTAGTGGAGCACATCTGCTCGTCGATACTGAGATTTTGCTCCAAGGCAACAGCAGAAAATTTGTTGTTCAGAAAATCAACAATTGGTCTAATTTTGTGAAGTCTGTCATGTCCTGGCTGATCACGGGTTATGAAAAAGAAGTTATTGTTGAAGTGCAGAAACTTTCTCATCATCTCGAATTAGTTGATTGACATTACATCAGCTACTGGTGCAAATCTTAGTTCATCACTCCAAAATGACCTCGTGTTGGGCATGCTTACTAATGAAGTATATATAATTATACCAAAAAACTGCTTCATCTCATTTTCGGTAAAGGAGAATGGTCTCTCAGTTTTAGTTTGAACAGCATACAATTTGGATTCTTCTACAATTTTCGTTACCAACTCACTCGAGAAAAAGTAATTGAAGAACTGCAACGGCCGTTCCAAAGCTGAAATTTCTTCAGAAACTTCTATATTTATGTCTCCATGAAACCTCAGCTGATCATCATTCAAGATCAGAGACTTAGATTTCCAAAGTATATCCTTTTTTACGGGGGCCTTACTCCGTTTCAACGAACAGAAAGTAGAGAGAGGCAATATATCTTCTTCGTCTTCTGAATCTTATAGAACACCAATTCCTCGAGCACTTTTTCCAGCGTTTTCCACTTCTACTTCATCATCAGTTTCGGGCAAAAAACCGTCTTCATCGCTATCTGTATAGCTAAAATCAATGTCGTCGTCACTTAGACCGGTAAAATTTTCCCAATACTGTTCCAAATCTTTTTCTGTTAGAATCTTTTTCCCTTCCATACTGAAATAATAAGTAAAAGCAAGTTACTAAACTGCATATCGTTACCGATAAAAAGTACATAATGAAGACAACGATCGATACCTCGAATGCATGGTGTTGCTAATCGGCAACAAAACAAAAATTCGAGTTTTTCAAAAATCGCATACTAATATATAATATTACGTAATCTATTCGAAAATACATACCTTTCAGGCGTAAAATCACAATTTTTCTGAAACTAAACACTTCTCTGCACCAAACTATAGTCAATAAAAAAATCGATATAAGCACGTTGTTCGAAAGTTGGCTGCAAGCTGAGAAATGTCAATAATACTCTGACATGACCGCCATCTACCCTAAAAAGCTTGTAGCCTATTATAAAGTAGTACGTTGTCGAACGGATACATCATGCAGCAAGTCGATATTTGCGCTAGCGTGAGTTTGAATGGTATAATAGACAATGTGTTGCCGAAAAGCAACATTATGCATTTAAGGGTTAAATCATATGCTCAGCGTCCAAAAAAGTATCGAAATAGAGAAAATATCGAATAATAACTTATTGCTTTTTAACATTATTTTCTTACTTATTCGACTTTCAGCTATATTTTCATTCCTTATTGTTTGAACTTGTCATTTATTTACTAATCTCAATATTTTTTCAGATAACTAGGTGCTATTTCCATTACAATTTATTGATTTTACATACTTGAAATTTATTTATATTTTGTATGCTCTTATTGTCACTTGTCATTTATTCACTAATCCATTTCTTTCTAGATACCTACATACATATACCTCTCCTTTTCCATCTTATTTATTCACTTAATTGAAATTTCATATTTTGTGTGAATGGAAGTTCCGAAATGAACAAAAAATTCATGAATTTGTAGTGTTTAATATTCAGTCTTAATAATAACATATCAAGAAAAATTCATATTTTCCAACATACTAATAAACACTTCTATATCAATAAATAAATTACTGGAACATTGGTGGTTTTTGATTTCTATTACCTTCTGATTTCGGAATAACTTTGGTTATAGTCCAAGTTTTGGCTAGAAGTGAAAATCTTTCTAGCATTTCCTTGGAGAGTAAATTCATAATGACGCACAATATTCTCAGGAAGACGCCATTTTCTACTTACAAATAGTTATTTAATAAACTAGTTTATTAATGACAGCGATTAATGGTTGAGATATTTTAACGCGTGAGCGGAGCGAGCGCGTTAATAGTTCGAGACCATTAATCGTTACATTAATAAACGAGTTTATTACAAGATTTTTCCGTCGACCTCATCATGAATTGAGTATAAATTCTTGATTGAAATAAATTTTTATTTTGCATGACAGATACACTTGACACAATATAAATTTCTATGTTTCTATGTTTCGATATATTTATATTTATGCTCCCGATGGAACAATTTGAGAAATTCATAGATGGAATATTAGACATGTGACATTCTGAATAGTTAACATTACCTACAATATCCGATAAGGAATATGTGGAACTGGTGGAAGCTGAAGTGTTATTTACTTTCGAACGATTATTGCACAAAATTTTTTCCGCAGTTTCTACTTTATTTTGTATAGAGTTAAATTTTTCGATTTGAATTATGAATTCCTTTTCTCTGTGGAATAACAGTACATAGACAGAATAATTCAACTATTCCGTGCTGAATACTTCTGTGTTTGGTTGCCCATGAAAATCATACATTGAAATAGGAGAAATTGCACATTAAAATAAATTAGAGTTTTTTGTTTGTAATAAGGAACTGCTATCGCTGAGAAATATCTTAGTAGATTGATGTGTAAAAAAGTGGTAAATACTGTAAATAGGTTATGATTTTAAAAGTGCATTTGTTTTATATAAAGGTCATTATTTAATACTGTGCAAACAATTTTAAACTCGGATCACAATTCTTTTTATAGTTGTATCGATAAAGAAGAAGTTTTGCTTTGAGTTTAATTACTAATATAATTTCCATTCACAATGAATGATTGAAACAATTATTTCTGTATACAAATATACGCATAATGAGAAGAATTCAAATAACAAATTTCGAGTTTACATTTTAAATAATATGTGAATTTTATTTAATTGAGAGAAGTGTTGTTACTATGTAAAAGCTTTTACGTAATGTTTGTTTAATATTTAAAAATATCTAGTAACAAATATTCCATTTTCGGCCTGGCAAATACATTCGAATTCAAACTAAATACTAAAGACAAAAGGAAAGGCCATACATATTATATGAATATATGTATAAATGTATATATATATATATATATATATATATATATATATATATATATATATATATATATATATATATAATTAATTATTGAATAAATGTCCTAGTTCATCTAATTTTATAACCACGGGCGTGTTTTCCGTATAATTCGAATAATTCTGGGGGGGGCAGTTTACGACTCCGAGAGTCTGAGGGCATATTATACCGGTATACCACTCCATGAAGCAGTGACTAGGTTTTTTACTTGATGAAAGTTTTCAGGAACAAACATTAAAAAAAAGAAGTTAGTGTTAAAAATTGTATTATAACTAAGTAAAAAATGTCTATTAAGAATACCCCTTGCCATCATTACCATTACGTGAAAAGCTGTTCAGGTACAGGCATAATGAATTATAAAGTGCATGATAATGACTTTTCATTAATCAAACTTATTAAATACCGAACATAATATTTTTGACATTCATATTATTTAAGGACCTTCAAAGATAATTTCCTCTTGTGCTTTCGTATGTAAACGTCCAACACATCTTCAGCTTTCATTACGTTGCAAATATCCTGATGTAATAGTCGGGTCGGGCTGACATTTGAAAAAAAAAGAGTAGCTGCAATTTTATGACTGATTTGAGGGCGTAATATCATAATTAAGTTCTATTTTATGAAATGCAACGATTTTCAAGTCTGGAACATTGTTTATAACAACGTTTTTGTGCAAAAAAGCGTCTTTTTTCAATTTTTCGATTTTATTTCGGAAACTATGGGTTATGGAAAAAAGTGCTTTATAGGCCAAATAATTGTTATTGAGAAACCTTCCAAACTAGACCTGCTAAATCAAAATCGGTTAATTTGTTTAAAAGTTAAAGCAAATTTAAGGCTTAAAAAGCTTTTTTTTTAAAATTATTATAAAGAAATAATTAAACATTTTATTGTTTCATTAAGGCAGTAAAGTGTGAGTTTTCATGTACTTAAAGAGTGTGCGCAAGGTGGGCGATGTGCTATGAATAGTTGTGGCACAATTCTATTTGTTTATCCCGTTTTTGTAAAATGGACCCAATTTCAACCGTTTATTGTGCGAAAACTTATCAACTTACAAACCTCTAGGAGGTTTAAGGTAATAGAGTCTACTTGTAATCGCCAATCTCAGAAAGTTAATTTTTTGCCGGAAACTATTTAAAAATTAGCAATAAACAATAGTAACATTTTGAACCGTTTTTCGCTTATAAATAAATACAATAATTTGCAAAGTATAAGGAATATGTGTTCATCAGTAGTACCATTGGAAAGCTGTTAAAAAAACACACATAAAAAAAAAGTTTCTACGACTTCTAGGAACCAAGATAGCTTCTTTTTTTTTAAAATCATTACGCCGTTGTTTATTAACATTTTGAGCTGAAATTTTCACATTTGGTAGGCGACATTTTCAACTTTATGATTCGACATTTTGCATAAACTTTTGTTGTTAATTATTTAGTCCTGAGAAAAAAAAAAAAAAGGAAACACACGTGTTTCATTCCTCCCTGAAGTATGTGTCAGGGAGGCGGGCAGCTTGAGTTTGGGATTAACTCCTTCAGCCAGATCAGAGGATACACTTGTATGTACAAGTGCATTAAGGATAGGCGAGACGGGATATTTATGGAACATAGGAAGTGTGGGTAGGGTTCAGAGGATTAATACTGGCCCAGCATTTGCCTTATAAGTTTGCAAGCAGTGACTTACATTACCATGAGGAAACCTCTGAGAAAAACTCTTGGCAGACCAGTCGGCCCCGGGGTTTGAACCCGAGACCTCTCAAATACTAGCCAGCGTACCTAACATACTCGACTAACTAGCTTGGTAGTAGTCCTGAGAGCAATATATCAAGGTAACATTATCTGCGCTTCACGAGAGCCGAGTGGTGGGGGTGAGAGAAAGTCGCAGCGCTCGAATTTCTCGCGAGCGATGCGGAGCTTCAAAATCGAGCGGACAAAAAAAATTCGCATTATCTCGGGTTCTAATTATCGTAAAACCTTCTTTTTTTTAATCTGGGGTAGCTCGACGAAAAAATAACAATGGCGCAATTTTCATATACCTAAAATGTCTTTAAACTGCGAAAAAGGTGTTGCTTAAATAAATCATTGATTTATCGCGGGTTTTTTTGCATTATAAATAATTCTGAAAATTTAACGGCGTAATGATTTAAAAAAAAAAGAAGCTATCTTGGTTCCTAGAAGTCGTAGAAACTTTTTTTTTATGTGTGTTTTTTTAACTGCTTTCCAATGGTACTACTGATGAACACATATTCCTTATACTTTGCAAATTATTTTATTTATTTATAAGCAAAAAACGGTTCAAAATGTAACTATTGTTTATTGCTAATTTTTAAATAGTTTCCGGCAAAAAATCAATTGTGATTGGCGATTACAAGTAGACTCTATCACCTTTAAAATGAGACCTCCTAGAGGTCTGTAAGTTGATAACGTTTCCCACAGTAAACGGTTGAAATTGGGTCCATTTTACAAAAACGGGATAAACAAATAGAATTGTGCAACAACTATTCATAGCACATCGCTCACCTTGCGCACACTTTTTGAGTACATGAAAACTCACACTTTTGCGGCCTTAATGAAACAATAAAATGTTTAATTATTCTCTATAATAATTTAAAAAAAAACGCCTTTTTAGCCTTAAATTTGCTATAACTTTTAAACAAATCAACCGATTTTGATTTAGCTGGTCTAGTTTCGAAGGTTTTTCAATGGCAATTATTTGGTCTATGAAGCACTTTTCTCCATAACCCATAGTTTCCGAAATATAATCGAAAAATTGAAAAAATACGCTTTTTTTTTTGCACAAAAACGTTGTTATAAACAATGTTCCAGACTTGAAAATCGTTGCATTTCATAAAATAGAACTTAATATGATATTACGCTCTCAAATCAGTCATAAAATTGCAGCTACTCTTTTTTATCATTTTTTGATATTTTTCATGTCAGCCCGACTATAAGTGCAGAAAAGCCAAGCCATTCAGTCTCTCTTCAGTCATTGTGCTGCGTAGATATGTTTTTAAACGACGCAATGCAAAAAAGGTTCGCTCTGCTGTACAGCTAGTTACAGGAAGAGTGCACTACAACTGAATTAATACTCTAATGTTTGGGAGAGAATCGGCAAACTTGTAAGCTTGCGCCGGATGTTTAGGCATCGTATTTTCGGGATTTGACTTCCAAATTTGCAGCTCACCTTTCAAGGCTGAAAAGCATGGTAAATCTTCTTTATATTTAATCGCCTCTTGAAGAATGTCACTAATGTGGGCATCGTTTAGATCTGGTAACAAGGTTGCAGCTTGCCTACGCATTCCAGCTCCTTCTTGGGGAACCTTGACGTCAGTTCATTTATAATGAAATCAAGAAACGGGATGTAGACTGTCATGCGATAGTAGTCCTCAGTAGACTCTGTCTGTACATTAGATCGGTTTCCTTGTCGAGCTGTTATCCTAGGCATTTGAATTACTGTGCCCATTTCTTCCGCCAACTTAGCAACTTTGTTATAAAGCGCTTCAAAGATGTTAGTGCTGTTGTCTCGTTTTTCCTGAATGACCTGTATTGTAGTTTCTACAAGCTGCGAAGCTTTCAGCACATCCATGTATTCTGCTTGGAGTTCGCAAGCTAAAGTTACTCCAAGTACCTCAGCCAACATTACTACACTGATGAAAAACTCTGATAGAATAGAGTGTAGGAAAGCAAATGCTTTGATGAATTACAGCACTCGCTTGCAGCTCGTGCTGCAAACTTCATCTGCTTGAGTTATGACCTACATTACCGCTCGTTGAATAATATACTATCAACTTCCGTTGCACTAGCAATAGTTTCTAGAACAGTGGGAAGTGCAGGAAGGTGTTCCATGAACGTCAACATGGCTTCGTGTCTTTCTTTCCATCTTGTTTCACACAGTATTTTTAAACCATGTTTTCCTGGCTTGAGGTCATGATTTTCCCGCATCTCTTCTTCCAAAGCTTTAAATCTAGCAGTAGAGTCACGGAAAAAATTTGCTAAAGAAGATATGACTCCCACGACATTTCTGATGCTAGCAACAGAGCAAGCTTTGCTTATAGCCAAGTTCAGTCTGTGGTTGGCACAGTGGCTGTAGATTGCAAGAGGTTGAACCTGGGAAATGCGGGCTTTCACACCCTTAAATATTCCACTCATAGAGGATCCATCAAAAGCTTGTATAACGCATGGTACACACAAATATGATAAATGAACTGATCAAGGTTGATGTTGGGGCAGAGTCAGTGGAATTATGAATTCGAAATTACACAGATTTTATAAAAATTTAAGAATAAGTAAAGTTGATAAATTGCTGAAATTTTTTGCTAAAACATGTCTGAAAAGTGTCTACATCACTGTTATGTGTTTTTGGAATTGCACAACACAAGTGTTCAGTCACTTAGATGCATGAACTTAAACGTTTTCATTACTTTATTGTTCCTGACCTTATATTTTAGTATTATATAATTCTCTCATGGACTGTTTCTTGTGTTTACTTATAATTAATTGCCTGAATTTGTGTTGGTAATAAATTAATTAATCTTCTGTTTTCAAAGAGCTATATCGGTCAGACAGTTCTTTCTCAATCATAAAATTTATTTCATGAAATTTTATCTAGTGTATTTTTTACTCGTCTGGGGGGGGCAACCCCTGTGCCCCCCCTCAGATTCGCCACTGTATATATATATATATACACAAAGTGCCATCAGATCTATACTTCGAACCGAGGTGTCTTTTTAGGAATCAGATGAAAAATCATACCACGGTTCGAAATATTGATATGATGACTGATTTGGTTTTAATAAATTAGCCATTATTTGCCAAGTTTCCCAATTATTCCCTCATATTGCATATACGGCCAAAATTTTGGTATATATATATATATATATATATATATATATATATATATATATATATATATATATATATATATATATATATATATAATTTGTTCTTTGATTCATACGTGAGGTGGCAGGATCACATTGAGTATGTTACAACAAAATTAAGAAAAATATATTACAAATTCTATCAAATTAGAGAATGGTTACCAAGGGAAAACCTTATAAATGTATACAGGGCCTTAGTGGAATCTGTTATAAATTATGGTATTATCGCTTGGGGCTCGGCCTGTAAATCTGTTTTGTCCCCACTAATCATAGCCCAAAAAAGAATCCTAAAAATTATATTATTCAAAAATAGAAGATTCTCCACAGAGCAAGTGTTTGACCAGGCTAGAGTTCTGAACCTAGAACAATTACACATAAAAAATATTTGTAGGTTATTACTGAACAATAAGTATATGACACAGGGAATTTCTAATTATATCACTGCCCGAGCTATAAGTCTGAGACATGTTACATTTCCAAGCACCTTCTTTACATCAATACAAATATCACTGTATTATATTGCCTCAAAGATACTCAACATCATACCCTCTCAATTTAAAAATCGACCCTATAAGTATAACAAAAGAAATATCATTTTCTGGTTGCTGGATAATAAAACTGCAAACTGTTGGTGATGCCATTGTGTTAGTACTGTATAGCCTCTAGAGTTGCTAGATTTCATTTATTGTTGTTACTGTTGTTACTAATACTAAAATAATTTATGTTTTGTACTACCATTTCATAACATTTATTGTAAAACATTATTTAACATTATTGTAATCTTAGTTAGTTGTCTAGACGTAGCACACACACATTCTACCAAGAAAATCGTGTGTTACATGTTACTATTGTGATAACTACTATATGAGAATAAATATATATTAAAAAAAAATTTTTATATATATATATATATATATATATATATATATATATATATATAAGGTACCATACTAATCACCTATGTGACAATTCCAAGGCTCAGACGTTACATAGGTGGTTTCACAGTAGTTTACTCTGTGGTTGAAGTTTTGTTTTTTCTGGGAAAAAGGTACTATTAAATTATTTACAAATCAGTTATTTGCTTCTCCTGTCAAATCATGTTTTTGTCACTTAGGAGGTTTCACCGCGGCAACGACGATATTCTTCTGAAGTATTCGTTTCGACTTTCAATTATAATAACAACACAAAAATTGTCCTTGGTAGCTTAAAACTATTAAAACTAGAGAGAAACCAAAACTTCGTTTGAATTTTTTTTAAATCCTAGTCTACATCAATAAACATCTTAAACTTTACAAAAAGTATATTTTCCTTTTTTGTGTCTTACACAATTTTGTATTTTTACATGAGAAAAGAATTCATCATCTTTTATCAGGAACGTCGAGAATTTGACTGAGGTATACACTGGCCATTTAATTATAATAAATGATGTATTTAATTCTTAATGACATATATTTTGAAGGCAAAGATCAATTACATCTATACTTTAAACGAGGCATATACAACATTTCGAACGTTACAAAAATTTAATATATTTTTTCATTTCAATGAAAACAAGTTTTAATGGCCGACATAAATAAACAGTGTGAATGGCTTAATTGATTTAGTAGTATATTAATTAACTACTGTAATATTGTTTGCGAGGGTTTTAATAATTCATTAATATCCACTGGACATGTTAATCTGCAGACTATTTTCCAAGTGATCGTATGTTATTCTGGTTCTAGTTTAAGATTTTAGAATATTTTGCATTGAAAATAATTGCTCACAAAATTAAGTACTGAGGTATTTCTCTTCTAATAAATTTAGAGAAGCTTGAAAACCTTCCTTTTCGAAAATATTTCTGATAAAATTCTATTAATTTTATATTCTTGAGGGTGTTTTTTAAACGTGTAGTTCAAGCAACTCCATATCTAGAAAAACTGGAGCTTTTTCCATATCAACCGTGAAGGAGAAAACATTTCAAGATAGACCTCTAGTTTGCAAAAATCTTTTAATCGTTTTAAATCGTTTAAAAATCAAGGGTCGAAAAATGGAACATCTTCTTATTTCCTATCTCTCTTCCATTCACACAGTTCGTGTTTATTCTGGAACAATTTGATAAATCCAGAGAATTCATTAAATAAATATCTTTTAGTGGTTCAAGAAAGCAGTACCTACTGCTTTGAAATATGTGTGTCGATTGAATTTGAACTGATTGTATGACAATATAATAAAAATAATTTCTAGTGAATTATAAAATATAAGATGTGAACAATGTCAGTAATGCAATTTGATGATAACCTAAAGTGAACCCGAATCTTCATGGACAAATATAATGAACTCATTATGTGACAAACAATACAATGCTGAAGATATTTGAACATTTCTTACATGTATCTTAATTCATGAGCATTTCCGGTTCGAGTTATTATAAATTAACGATGACAACTCTATAACAATAAATGCGTTAACTCTTGGAAAAAATTATTAGTATCATTAATGTATGCCTTTTTTCATTCCAAATTTTATGATGTTACATGTCCGCTGAATGTATTCATATTATTATGATAATTAACATAATCACTATTCTCAGAATGAAAGGAAGTCTAAAACTTCTGTATTTTTCTTTCATTTCTTTTTTCGAATTTCAATATACAAAAAATCATTATTAAAACAATGGTTAATAATGACAATTTACACATTTATCAAATAAAATAACACATGACGTACATTTCGGTGTAACATCACCTTCTTCAGATGCTAAATGCAAACTGAGTTTGCATAGAGTATCATTAGTTATTTCATTTAATGAATGTGTAAATTGGTATTATTATCCATTGTTTTAGTATGTTTATTAATTTACATATTGTAATCAAAAAATTATTAAAAGATTTTTCTATTAGTTTCTTGAAATTCACTAGAGATGAATTCATAAAAGGACCCCGCACCTTTAGTTAGAAAAAATAACGACAGCTAAATTCGTTAATTTTTGGATATATTATACATACTGGCTACTAAATTCTGTTCCCACGACTGGTGTAGGATATAGAGTGGTCCAAATATATATGTCCAAAAAATCATATTCATAATTTCAGAAAATGGTGTTAAGATACAAATTTTCACTGTAATATGATAACTTCACTAAAAAACCGTTCTCTAAAGGAAGCCATCCAAATAACTTGATGATAGGCCGGGATATACAGGCTGTTTACTCGATGAGTTTATGTATGCGGCTTCAACTTCGACAGTTTTATGCCAAAAAACTCTATTTCTAGCTTCATTGATAACTAATGATATCTAAAACAGTGAAACAAAATACAGCTTCCTACCATGTATAGTTTAGAAAAAAAAAGTGGTCCAAAAGTTAAAATCACAAAAATTTTTTTCTTTATTATTTGAAAACTTTTTATTTGTGAGGTACTGGAGAGTAAGTAAGTCGAATAGTCTATAAAAAGTACATATCATGTTGAAACTGACGTTTTTATACCGTATGTTCATTTTTACAGGCATACCTCGTAGATAAAAATGTATTAATTATTTTTCACCTTGAGGTGATCAAGATACTAATTTAGAAATTGATGAAGCTCATCTCGATATTAACCTTGTTAGGTTGAGACTATTCTCGAGATATAAGAATGTTACAAAGTATCAGCTATGGATTCAAAATAATGAAGACCGAGAGTCGGTGTCGGGGTACTACTGTACCTGTAAATCAGGTCCAAGAACACTCGGAACATGTGCTCATGTGGCAATGGTGTTGTGGTACCTCGGTTATTCTGGTATGCTCCCGCACGTGAAATATCCTTTTACTAAAATTATAGATTCGGTAAACAACGCGATTTCAATTGATATTCTAATGTGAAAATAATTATTCATTCAGGATACTAAACTTATGGCCAAAGAACGTATTTCATTGTACCTGTATCTTGAAAAGTGAGTCTATGGATCTGGAAGAAGCGATTTCAAACCACCCTGAACAATACAAACTGAATATAGGTACTATTCTTACTTGTCTCGTTGAAATCCAATCAGTCCCATTAGATACACTCTCATTTTTCGACATTAGGAAACGAACATACGGTATATGAACTTTAGTTTTAACATGAATGTGGCCTTTTTTTTAACTATTCGATTTGGCAATGAACTCATTTATTTTTCCAGAACCTCACAAATAATCCCTGTACAAAATATAAAAAAGAAAAATTCGGTGATGTCAAATTAGACCATCATTCTTTCTAAATTGTACATGGTAGAGAGTTGTACTTTCCGTCTACTATTTCGGGTATCCTTTGTTATTATTAAGTAAGAAATAAAGCCTTTTGAAACATAATTGTCGAAGTCGAGACCGTGTACACAAACCCATCGAGTAAACAGCCTGTATATGTCGGACTCAATTTTGAGTTATATGAGTGACTATCGTCAAGCTATAGCTTCCCACTGAGGTTATCGCATTTCACAGAAAGTCTGTATGTTAACAGCATTTTCTGAAATTGTAAAGATGGTTTATCGAGACATTGACATTTGGACCACTCTATATCCCAAACCAGCCGTGGGAACAGAATTTAAAATTGATATGTTTCATAGCTGGCCAGTATCTATAATATATCCAAAAATTAGCGAATTTAGCTGTCGTCATTTTTTCTAACTAAATGTGCGGGGTCCTTTAAAACATTTTTTTCAAGACCTCCTGAATGTTCCTAGAATAGAAAATACGCTATACCTCTATTTTCAGCGCATCTTTTAAAAAAAAGTAAGATATGAAGTCAACTACACTACCTATTATAGAATTACAGAGTCAGACGTCTAAATAAACTTACAAAAATGGTTTCAACTGGATAAATAAACAATTTTCACAAAAATGGTAGTTGAATTGCTTTGTCACAATTTCATTGATCAAGTTATAGGGTGCTCTATCGAATAACCTGCTTCAAATATGAAGTTAAAAAAGATAGCAGCATATTTTTTAAAAATTACAATATAGTACATTCGAAACTCAGATCTAAAAGTAAAATGTATCAAAAAATTATTAAAAAATTTATCTATTAGTTTCTTGAAATTCACTAGATATGAATTCATAAAATTTGAAATATTTTTTGCACTTCAGGACTTTTGCGGGCGTAGTTTAGGCCCGGTTTTTCAATGCTCGGTTAAAACTCACAGTTAGCTGACTATAGGTTAAGCTTAACCATCAGCTAAAGTTCCAACTAAGAACTATTGCGTTTCTCCTTCGAATGTTTGACTTTAGGCTAGCAAACCGTCAGCTAGCGATATATTTGTTAACGTTGGTAGTACTAATGTTTCAGGGGGCACTTGTGATTGGTCGCTCCCCTTTTGCTGTCGATTTCGGAAATATATGTTTTGTTATGTTATTGTTGATTATTTTATAATAAAATGGGGGAAACAAAAGCATTGAAGAAGAAAAGAGTGGCAAACTTTAGTCCTTCTGATAGATCGTTGCTGTTAAAAATTGCAAATGGTTTCAAAGCAATAATTGAATAAAAAAAACAAATTCTACTACTTGGAGGGAAAAAAAAGAAACTTGGAAAAAGATTTATGGAGTTTGAAATAATTTACCTATCTGTTATGGTCTCTATCTGTTGTTCAATTAATTTCTAATAAATTCAGAACAGTTTCTTTTCTTAACCTAAATCTAGTGAAAAAATCCAATTCATCAAAATAGTGAAATGGATTACTTCTTTCTCTAACCACGTATGACCTTCTTTGGTAATCAATGAAGTCTATTAATTTATTCTTCATCATCATCACTTAAAAAATCAAATGCTTCCATCTTTCGTAGAAAAAAACAAAATAGAAAATGAGGTTACTGGTTACAAAGCAGTTGAACAAACTCGACTGTTCGGGCTGTTCGGGGTAGTTAACCTACGGTACGGAGCTCATGCGTCTGCAAGATAGCTCACAGTTAGCCATTTGACAAAGACTTTCAGGTGATAGTTACTCTACCCGATAGAATAGCAGTAGGTTAGCGCAAGATGAGAGGTGGAAAAACGGTTTACCTAAAGGTTATCGATTAGCCGAAAGCTAAATCACTTTAACCGAGCATTGAAAAACCGGGCCTTAGGGGTTAACATAATTAACGAAAAGTGAACACCATAGAACTACTATGTGAGATGTCCTAGATCTCGAATTATAGGGAAAAACTCACCTTCCCAATCAGCATTTCCATAATATCCGCAGCCATTTTTGCACTTCAAGTCAGCTTGGTTAATCCTCAGAGAAGGTTGTTTGGTGGCATACATTATATACTTGTAAGACCTCTGTAAATTCAACACGCACATAGGCATTTTGTTTAACTTAAAATTAACTTAAATAATAGATAAAGTTTCTAACACAGTCTATGTAATGCCAAGATCGAACTTCCACTTGACGAAAAGAATTTCGAGATATTATCCCATAGCTCGAACTATTCTTTAATTTTTTTTGTAGATCATCTAAATGAAGATTTTAAGGAAGTATCAACTCTCAGATTTCTTTTACTAAGAATTCTACCATGGAGGTACAAAACTGTGATCATGTGCACATAGGTTCAATTCTTTCATTAATTCGTGTTCCACACTGAACTGTAAATTCTTTAGAGATGCGTATTGAGGATCCAAAACTTTGATTTTTCTAACTATGTTGTTACATGAACGACCATTTGTTACTTTCTCTGGATCTGCCATTGATAAAGCCACGAAAAGTTATAAACAATATTAAAAATTTAGCGAGACACTTCACAAAGAATTTTGAACCACTTCACTTTGGGACAGCCAAACCACTATAGCCAAATAATTTTGAAAGACTTGTGTAATATACAATGCAGACACGTGGGAACGTAAATGACAAGAAATCGTCTGGTTGGTGTCATTTATTCTTTCTTTGCTATCAGTGTCTAGTAATCTTAAGTATGTACTTAAGTTATCTCTGATATGTAAATATCGTTAGCACAAAGAGCGCCTGTTATTTGTAGAGCGAAATAATAGCTTATGTAGGAACAAAGATTTTCAATGACATGATAAGATCCCAAATAAAGTGAACGAAAAAAGAATATTTCTAATTTCTAATAATTTTTTGAAATCTTATGCATATTCATTATGCGATATTTCTAATGAATAAGAAACGATTCAGAGAATCATACATATTTAAATAAGAATAAATTTTCAATAATTAAAATACTCTAGCCTTGATTTACTATAATAACCTACTTTGATCAAAAATTTGTTTTGCACGAATTATACCAAAGTTGAAGAAAATGTTTCATTCTTTCAGAACGTTCCTATGTGAAGTAGATGTGAAGAAGGGATTATTTAGCCCAGCCACAAATGATAGAACATCTATCTTAAACACAACAAAAGTTAGCTTAGTAGTCCTGAAAAGTATATTATTATTGGTATTATTTTTTAAACAAAAATTATTGATCTCTGAAATGTTATGTTGAACTTGCTTCTTTTTTACAGAAATATTCTTCTTGTGCGCAAACTCTTTTCACGATCATGTTATACGAACCATTGAAAATCAGTTAATTATGGAATTTTCCGGTTATTTTCGTTCCCAAATTCAATTAACTTCTTCAAAGGCGTATTACTGCGAATTTTTATGTAGAAAGTATGGGTTACTGAAGGACTGCAGTGGCGTAGATAGGGGGGAGGTCAAGGGGATCAATCCCCCCCCATGAGCCTACGACAATTATAATAGAATTGAATAAAATTCTTCGTGTTTACGTATTTAAGTATACATGAAATTTATTAAGCACTAGCACCTCTTTTGGTATTATATATGTATGTGCGATTATATAAAAATCATCTAGATATGTTTTCGCGACTACTGTGCAATTGTGTGTGCAATATCTTCTTATAATTTCAACATTATAATAATTCAAGAAATTGAATCGTTTTTCTAATTTTGGGTGAAGTAACTAGTAGTTTAGAGCATATTCTATTCAATGTTCAATTAGTAAGTTTAATCAGTCACTATGAGCAAAAAACGTGTTTAAAAAAGTTCAAATGGGTCTAATAAAAAATTTTCATTTCGAAAGGAAGAAGTCAACCAAAATCACCCCGCACTTCTTCTCTTTATAAAATTGTTTACTGTACTTACTATTAGACAAACCTGCTCGAGCTTTTGTTTAATGGTGTAGCATTATATCTAAAGCACGAGCAGTTTTGTTTAATAGTATAGGTAGTATAAAATTTAGAAAGAAAAGAAGTGCGAAGAGGTTTTGATTGACTTCTTCCTTGGTAAATAAAATTTTCCATGTGTCACGCCTTTTTTGTTCCTAGTGACCGATTAAATTCCTGTTTACATTCGAGGAGCGTGACTTCTGCTCATAGAATATTTTCAATCAATATTTAATATTTCGAATATTTTTTGAGGTATAGTAGGTATCAAAATACATATGAGTAACTTTTGGCTTTGACAATTTAATTACTCCATAACATTTTGAAGTTAATAAAAATTTTCTGTGATGGCGTTCAATCCATTTCTGGACTTGTTCAATTTTTTTCATGAGTCTCGGCATAATATGAACAAGGTGTCATTCGATTCGAAAGAGCATGAAGATATTTTTTGAAAAAATTTAGGTTCCGTTCGCGAAAATTGTAAAAGTTATAATCAATTCACTGAAAAAAAATATTATCTCAAAAACTAATTGATATTTTTGATATCTAAATACATATACAAAAAGAGGAAATTTTCTATTGAACAATTTTCCAGTGACAAAACATTTTTATCGCGATTTTTCAATTGGTTATGCAATAGTTTTTTGCTGCTTGAGCAAGAACATTGCAAGTATAATAACTGTTAAACTATAGATCTGATACTTTTTTCCTCTCTTGGAGCTAGTTTCAAAAAAATGCAGAATAGATCCCTGTTAATAAAAATTTAATTTTTCAGTTTTTTATTAACAATTTACGCACTATAATTAATCATAATTTTTTTCTTGATTCTCTTATGAATAACGCATTTGTTTATAACAATTTTTTAAACAGTAGGGGATGAATATTGAAAAAGCCATTTCTAAGTAGCTTCCGATAATAAGAAACGGATCATTAATATTATTTTAAAAAATCCATTTTCATTTTGCAAAACTATACCCATGTAAGTTGTCAATAAACAACTGAAAAATTGATATTTTTTCAATGCGGATTTACTCTGAAGCCTTATAATAATAGCTCCAAGAATGAAAAATAATTTCAAATCTATAGTAAACAGTTGTCACACTTACAATTTTCATGTTCAAGTACCAAAAAATTGTAAATTAACTATTGCATAACTAATTGCAAAATCGCTATTATCGCCGGATTATTGCTCATTCACCGATTTAGTAACTGTCTGAATTTTTTCATTCCTTAATTTTCATATTTAATATGGAAAAATAATTGTTGAAGTGTCCTAAATGGGCGTGACTTGCCCAAACCAAATTACCCGTTTTCGGCCATATTTTTACCTATCTGAGAAAATTATGAATATTGATCCTACAGTTCCTGTAGTTGAGTCTTTCTTTTGGGAAATTTCCTCTTCTTTTCGAATCTTTCTCAGATTTCAAAAATCTAAATTAATTTTTGACATATTGGCAAAGAACCAAACCCCCCTTTTTTCAGTATATTGTTTACTTTCACAATTTTCGCGAGCGAATTTTTATTTTTCCCAAAAAATGTCTATATGCTATTCCGAATCGAGTGACACCTTGCTCATATTTTTCCAAGACTGCTGAAAAAAGTTAAACAAAAAAGCATTTTTGACTAGACTAAATATATTAAAAAGATTTTCGATGTTTTTCAAGCATGATTTATACGAAATTGACAAAGCAGTTGATAAATTCATCAAAACTGATGACTTTTATCAAAAATTTCTTACTGCCACACCTGCTGTTCTCGTAACTTGAAATTATGGAAGAAATATTTAATTCGTAAAGGCGATGTTGAACCTAAAAATTCAATAATAGAGCTTGATAATTGCCTAGAAATGTTTTTTTCGAGTGTCAATATGCTGTTCAGAATATTAGCTACGCTGCCGGTATCGACGTTTGAAGCGAATAAAAACGATTCAAAGGAGCATTGTTATTGAAAGGTTTGGCTGCTCTGGCAATTGGTGACATTGGATTCACAGCTGACGAAGTCATGAATGTCAAAAAACGCCGAAAACTAGATTTTCTGCTCTAATTTTCCCAAGAATATGTTTAATGATTAATATATCCAATTTAATATGATTCAATTTTTCACTAATTTTTTCCAATTCAAATAATTTGAATTTTTTGCAATTTAATTAAATTTTTCTGCTTTTTTGTACTATCCACATGAAAGATTATTTTTATCAACAAGAATAGAACTTTCGAAGAAAAACTAAGTCATATCCCCCCTCCCCAGCGCAAAAAGCTATCTACGCCACTGTGAAGGAGGACCTAGTTCATTGACACTTCACTTCGAAAATTGCGATTAAATATAACATATTGAAATTATTCTGATCTGTACAACATCTCCTTTTGCACATCAAATTTCAGTTATAACTAGCAACTATTCTTTACTCAAAATTTTTGGTGCATGAAAATTGCTTATTTCTGAGAAAATGACTCTACACAACTCCTCCATACAAAAAAATTTTTTTTTCTTAAACCAAGTTTTCGGTCGAATTATCGACATTTTGGACTCTGTGAATAGAAGGATTTCCGGTATTCCATCCATTATAGGTTGTACCATCTCCAAATGGTGAAACCTTAGGTTTCGTCGAGTTTTCCGCATTTTTCGAGCAATCAAGTTCTAAAAAACCGTCGTTTCTCCAAGTTGCGACTCCGAAAAATTTCCAAAACAGTGAATATTTTCAAAATAACAGATACTTGAAGTCCCAGTTCGAAATTCCATTTTTTACCCTATAAATGGCTTACAAAATCAATATTTAAAGGAAGTACTCTTTGTCTATACTCCTTATTCGAATGATAACAATTGAAAAATTTATATATTATTGTATTTATTACAAATTCTTCAGATTTCTCTTTTGAAAATGTCTCCAATGATTTAATAGGTACCTTTATATACTAAACAATAATAAGATAAATTGAAACAATCAAAATCAAAACAAAAGGCAAGAAACTCAAAAAATATTTTGTAAATTACTATCGAATGAAACATAAGGAAAAAGTCATAGCAGTGATATTTAAAGAAATCAATATAAAATTCAAGGCCTCCTGAATGGTCCTAGAATAGACAATTACTAGAAAATTCGCTTTACCTGTATTTTCAGCGCATCTTTTTAAAAAAAAAAGAGTAAGCTATAAAGTCAACTACACTACCTATTATAGAATTACAGAGTGAGACGTCTCAATAAACTTACAAAAATGGTTTCAACTGGATAAATAAACAATTTTCACAGAAATGGTAGGTAGTTGACTTGCTTTGTCAGAATTTCATTGATCAAGTTATAGGATGCTCTATAAAATGACCTGCTTCAAATATGAAGTTAGAAAAGATAGCAGCATATTTTTTAAATATTACAATATAGTACTTTCGAAACTCAGATCTCAAATTTAAATAGATGACGTGGAAGGTAGATTTAAAATACTGACTGAACTCCACACATCAGTTTCCAATGTATTTCTAAGGGATATATCTAAGTAAGAGTATTTCTGTATCTATAAATGATATAGCATATATATATATATATATATATATATATATATATATATATATATATATATATATATATATATATATTTGGGTTCCTTAATTGGTCTATAATGACAGACAAACAGCCATTGAAAAAAACATAAGAAATCAATCATCAAAAGTAAAAACTTTCTGGAATTTTGAAACACTTCATAACCATTTCATAGATTTAAATAATCTAGAGACATTGCATTTACTGAGCAAAGGAAGGAGGATGGACCTTTTAGAAGCTTAAGTGATTATGTCGGCCAGCTCCAGGAAGTTACCCATCACTAATGACCAAATAGACCACAAGATATACCCACATTAAAGCAGTAATATAAATAGATAGATTGTTGCATTTTGAAAACAGAATAGTCTTTTAAGCCAAGTAATTTACTTTAGTCGATTTATAATTTTGAACAATGCTACACCAAGAGTCAATCAGTCATTTGAAGTTATTAAATATTTATTTTTCGCTTCAATTTTATACTTCCTCATGTTTTGAAATTTTATAATATCATTTTGACTTGTAATTCCCTACAAAAAGATAGGAATTCCATATCAGGTACCATCCAGCACAAAAAGATTTAAGTCTTTGGTCTTTCGTTTTACATAAAAAAATACCACTGTTTTTTACAGTGTTTGAAAAAAGTTTTCAGGTTTTAATTTTTTTTTGCATATATGGGAGCTCCTGAAACTGATTATTGTATATCCTTTCTCTTCATAAGATGGTAGGGATTTGTATTTAATATTATTTAATAGTATGGGGCCGTTCAAGTATTATGTAAGCACTATAGAGGGGCGAGGGGGTCTTTGCTTCGCTTATTCTTGATGACATGGGGGGTGGGCGGTCGAGATGGTGATTACGTCAACAGTAGTTTTTTTTTCACGCACTGGCAACCCACACATTGTCAATGCTTGAAAACCAAACACATATTCGGGGATTCCCACAAATAATGAATACGTTTAGGTACTGGATAAGAAGCGCGTTACTCACTTGTCGAAATTTCTTCCGTCAATCTATTGTTTCGTTTCGGTGCGATTGACGTGTTGTAAGCAAAGCAAAGCAAAGCAAGTTAATGTTTGTGTTACCGTTGATCCTCTTTCGCCAAAGTTGAATTGTTTAAGATTTCCTGCAAATGCCTATTTGTGCCCGACGGTAAAATTGAAGCTATCAAAACGAACATGCAAAACGTGTGGACTTTATCATGCTTCCATCAAGTCACTAAATCCTCACATCGAGAAGATCCATAAAAAAGTAAACACGCACACTGATATGAAAGTGAGGCCTATAAGAGTGGCTGCTCTTCTTGCTAATGAACTGATGTGCATTATTCAAAATTTAGAGCACCAAGATGTTGAATGGCTTGATGAGAACGATGTAGACATTCCAAAATCGGATGAAAGTGAGCAGATACACAACATTGAGCAGCAATCATGCAATGTCATCGAAAACTTCGAATCATGGATTTGGGAGTCATTGACTGAAGACTGCTAATTGGAATTAATATGTATACCAAAAACTCGAAAGAAGTTTGTTCTGTAATAGTAAGTACTTAATAAGGTTATAATATTTGTACCTTACTCTATGTTAATTACTGTGTCAATAAAGTTTGTTTAAATGCATATTATGTGCTTCCAAGTCCTCTATCCTATGCCTATTTTATAACTGCTGCTAATGAATCGTTAAAAAAACAGAATATACTAAAAGAAAAATGCATATAGGTACCAATGTTTACGTAAGCATAGGGGAGGGGGTAGGAGCTTTGCTTACTTTTGCTGACAAGGTGGAGGAGGGGGTAAATATTTGTAATAAATCTGCTTACGTAATACTATAATGCAAAATTTGTATAGATAAAAATTATGCATGTTTCTTAGAATTATATTAATGGAATTATTCAGAGTATATTTTCACAGAAATGGTAGGTAGTTGACTAGCAAAAACAAAAAGACTTAAATTGATAATCAATTGAAAATGTGATGACAGAAAACCTGTGGACCTTGGTATAATGTTCAACATAGTCCGGCTATTCTAGACTATATATTGGAAATAATCAGTTCAAAGTAGCTTTAGATTTTAGAAAAATAACATACTAAAATGAAAAGATCATTTTAGCAACAACATTATTTTGATAGGTACTAATGAAATTTATGTGAATTTCAGTCATAAAAGCAATATTCTTCTTGGAAGATTTCATTTTATTAATAACCGATTACTTTAACTTGTTTAGTACTCCATAAACAATTTTCTTGATATACCTAATTAATATACCTAATTCAGTTATTGAAAAAAATTATGTATTAAAATAAAACAATTTGCTACAATCCAATTTTATATATTATTTTTAACAGTCTGTAGATAGACTATTGAAAATCACAGTTACCTAAATACCATGACCTTGTCAGTAGAGGAACGATAAAGTTAAATTTATTTTAATCAGTATGAAAAAGATATACCTATATCACTATAGACGAAATACTTGATAAATGTATACTATATATATATATATATATATATATATATATATATATATAAATATATATATATATATATATATCATTATATATATATATATATATATATATATATATATATATAGATATATATATATATATATATATATATATTGCCACCAGTATGAAATAAAACTTTTTAACTAACCTTCTATGTATCTCTTGTCTTTAAGAATTTTGAAGTAGCATAAGATACTTTTACTTTGATAGAAGTCAATATTATTGAATTCTTATTTAAGCAAGACCTAATCATTATAGTTATATATATATATATATATATATATATATATATATATATATATATATATATATATATATATATATATATATATACACCTCAAAATCTTGTTTGTAGTAATAAAATGACAACTACTTTACCTGCTGCTTAACTGCTTAAAAATTCTTTGGAATGTGGAACGAGGATAATCAATAATTAATGTATTAACACATTGTATTTAAAACAACCATAAGAGAAAAGTGAAATTTTGTTCAACATTTGATTCACTAACAGAAGTTGAGGTTAAGTAAACGTCACTGTCATTAATGTCATGTTGACAGTTACATAAGAAGAATTTTCGCGATGTATCAGAGTCCGAAATATAATTCACACGTGACGTCATAAATTCTGTATTTTGAAAAATGTGTATCTTAGTAATTAAAAAACACAGACTCTGCCGTCTTATAGAACGCGAAGAAAAATATTACAAAATAACCTCCAAAAACATATATGTTTATAATGTTATTTTTCGTGCAACACTTTCAGAATTATACCTATTCTGAAAAATATTTTATATAACTCTATTCATCTGACAGGAAAATATCATATTATTTTTTTTTAATCAGTAAACATATTCAGAACTCTAATTTGTGAGTATATGTTTTGAATTTCAGTTAACATACATATTGATATAAGCATTTAATTTTAATTTTAATTAGGTAGGAAATATTGCTTTAACCCCCCATTAGTTATTTGTGTATCAATTGAATTCTGGGATTATAATAAATTATAACTGATTTGAGCTGTGGCACAATGCACCGAGCTAGTTGGCGGAGTGGTTACGCTTACTGGCTAGCATTCGAGAGCTCGCGGGTTCAAACAGTCGATTGAAAGAAAAATTAAGCCTGTTGCCGGCCTTTCTATAAATCTTCTCGAACGATTTTAATATCCCGGAAATTGTTCTTCTAGCCTCTAGCGAGTCTAGCCATCGTCTTTTCGGTTGGGCACAATGGGATGTATCTTTTGTTCATTTGGTTTGCCAGCATTGTTCTTGAGCGTTAGATAAAAATATCGCAAAGTAGAGATGAAACTTGTCGTGAAACATTTTCAAAATTCACTCTTGGTATAAGATTTGACGAATTAATTGTTTTTATGAGTATATGCTTGATATTGATATATAAAATATGGAATATTGGAAACTGAAAATCGGATTATATCAACGCAATGGAGGGGGTTCTTTGCTTAACATAAGGTTATGAGATATTTTTCTATCTTAATATTTATATTCAACTTAGTTAGGTATTTAATGTTTTGAGATTCTGACTGAATGTTTACTAAATAAAATATTGCTTATTCTCATATAAATATTACAGTTTTCCAAAATGCTATTTGGAATTAAAGCATCTTCCATACTGTTGTAATTAGAATCTATCTTTTAATTTTTAAGGTCTGGGTAGACAAATTATATGAATGTCTATAATATTTTTGATTGCCTTTTTTTGGTAATCATAATTTAACTTTTTGAATTCACAATTGAACGGACAAACACTTGTTCCAATGAAATAATTGGCAGCTACATGCATGATAATTGTAATTATAAAATATAACAGCTAGCATTGATAATATTAATCTGCGCATATAATATTTCATCACATTATTTACGAATGCAAGCATTCGACTTTGAATTTACAAATGATGGAAAATATACAGTTAATTGTATCTTCAGTAAGATATCCATGAAATTATTAGATAAATATAATAATTTCTGATAATTGGATTTTTATCTAAAACTGAATATCTTTGCTCTGAAATGACTAGTTAACTTAACTCAGTCTCAATTTATCGAAATTGCCATTTTGTGAATGATTTTCGAGAATCAATTAGCACTATTTTGCTTCTCTTCATAAAATCTTAAAATGACGAACTACATCTTTTTACTAAATACCTCACTATCTCTCAGTTCAATTGATCAACTGTCTATTTTTCAAATGACGTGTTATTGCTAAGAAAACACGTATATATATATAATATAAAGTAGTACTTAATACTTTAATAGTTTGTTTATTACATTGAAACAATAATGAACATATGACATGCAAAAATCTGAAATATAATAATAGTGGTACAATCTAAAATCAAATCGTTAACGTAGGTATTTTTGAATGTGAAAATTTATTTTGAATTTTTGGAAAATTTTTCATAGAACAGTTTATATCATTTCTGAAGGAGGATTCATTTGCTGATGCTCCAGTGAAATGTAATGTATATCTTCAAATTCTTGTGTAACTGGGATAACTGCTTCTGAAACGAACATATTTCTCTTCAACGGTATTTCTGTTTCGAATGTTTCGGACCAAGATTCTGGTCTCAACTGGTTCTGAAAGAAAAAAATCAGCTCGTGAGAAATTAATCTTAGGTGTGAACACTTAAATACCAAAAATGCACTTTAGGAAAAAAGCAAAAGAATAATTCTCATTTTATATGCATCCCCTGAATAAGAACCGAAATATATTCAATCAAAACAATGTTATATTGAAAATGAATCGTTATATTGCCCTAAAAATTCGCGTGTATGATGAATAAGTTATGAAATCGCGTGTAATAATAAGTTATGAAATCTACTTGAAAAAATAATGATTAATAAAATCAACCCTACAACGGAGCTAGTTTCCTGAGACATGAAATTCCCATTCATCATTTAAGGAAGAATTCTCCCTTGAAGGATGAATGGGACTTCATTTCGTCCATTATTATATATATATATATATATATATATATATATATATATATATATATATATATATATATATATATATATATATGTGTGTATATATATACAAGGCTATTCAAATTCGAGTCTATGCATGGGGATTTCTCTAACGGTAAGAGATAGAGGGTTGATTGAAGGGAGCAAAGTAGCGTATTTCAGAAGTTGATAATATGAATTTGAAAAATCCTTTTTAGCTTCTTCAGTTCTGGAGTTATACTGGAAAAATCGAAAATTTCGAAATTCTTCTTTTGCCTATATCTTTTTATTTTACGAAGATTTTTTTAAATTTTGCCACTTTTCCATAGCAACTTTTTGTAGCCTTGCCAAATATCTAAATAAAATGTATATACATTGGGCAACCCTCAACTTTTCATTTTCAAATACGGACCTGCATTTTTTATTGCATTTTTTCAAATGCCAAGAGTCATGTTTCATATTGGCCTTTTTTAAAATCTAAATCATAAAGTGTTTTTGAAATATTGAACTAATACTAGGCATTCTATACCTTATTCTATTATATATTTTTTAAATTACAGCTGGAATTTCAAAATATTTTGAAATTTTACTGGTACATAGTTCAATATTTCCAAACCACTTCATAATTCAGATGAAAATACTACGACAATATGAAACATGACTCTTGGCATTAAAAAAAATGCAATAAAAAATACAGGTTCGTATTTGAAAATTGAAAGTTGAGGATGGCCCAATTTATACGATACCCTGTATATAATTTTTATTCAGATATTTGGATAGCCTACAAAAAGTTGCAATGGCAAAGTGACAATTTGTTTTAAAGAAAATCCTAAAATAAAAAGATATAGGCAGAAGAAGAATTTGGAAATTTTCGATTTTTCCTGTATAACTCCAGAACTAAATAAACTAGATCAGATTTTTTATATCCATATAATTGACTTATATCAATATATGTATGTATATATATATATATAATATAAATATATATATATATAAATATATATATATATATATATATATATATATATATATATATATATATATATATATATATATATATATATATATATATATATCTATATATATATATATATATATATATATATATATATATATATATATATGGATTTGTTAAGAGTTCGGAAGTACGTGGTATTTCGGGAATGTGATCTCAGTCTATCAACTCCACCAGTTAAAATCTGAAGTCTCAAACTGCCAACAATGAATAATTGAAGAAATATATATATTATTAAGTATCTGCGTTGCCAGAATATTATTAGAATTTAGAATTCTTTTGATTTTGCGGCCATTGATTTAACTGAGCCTAAGCGGAAGAGGACACTGGGATGGAATTTCGAATTCTTAATGTTTTGAAAAAAAATTAAGCTGGTAATATGGAAATAGGTATTCAACAAATAATTTTGTTAATACATAACTCTTCGAAATGAAATTTCGCTTGTTAATTTTTTTGATATTACTATGCATGCAAAAATTAACCTCTTCAAATTTCTAGTTGCCCAATAAAATATAAGTAATTATAATACGGAAAAATTAAGCAACTATAGAATGCTATACATTTTTAACTTTATTTAATTTAGAAAAAGAATTAACTTGAGTTTGATGAGAAACTAGTGTTAATTTTTGGACGTAAAATTCAGAAATATGTTATTCATGTACTATAAAATTTACTCACATCATAGTAGACTTTTTCATCAATCTTTTGGCTTTTCTCCTCCAAGTCTACAATGAGAGATTGTGAATACCAAACAGGGGTGGGAACTTGGTGGAAATAGCAAGAAGTAGTATACCTAGAAAAAGAAATATTAGTAATGCAAACATTAACAATAGGTATATCATCATTGAAAAAAATTAAAACTTCGCTTGAAGTTTTATGATATATCAAAAAAAAAAATGTGAGCAGCACTAAGTAAAACTTAAAAACACACGAAAATATATGAAATATCTACATCAAAATGGCGGCCGTTAATGAAAAGAGTCGAATCCTATAAAAAAAATTTTCTTAGTTTCAACGCAATTCACGTAGCAAATTTCAACTCTCTAACTCTACACCACAAAACCACGAAAAAACAAGAAATCTTTGCATAAAATTGGCGGCGTTAAGAGAAAAATTTCATACCTCCAAATGGCACTTCACTAATATTAACCTAATCCCCGTACACATTTTGACCAAATCAATTTGGAAAGAGTTTGGGGGTGCAAAAACCTTTCAATAACCGCTATACTCAGTCTCATGCACCACCAAACAACTCTATATTATATATATTAATTTCCACAACTTTTACCACTGGTATACAAAATTTCTGCTCATGCTCCTCCCGACACTCTCTGCCTCAAAGTTTGAAGATGCCAACATTGTGACTGAATTCACCCCAAATTTAATTGTTTTGTTATGCCTCAAGAACAATCTCAGATATCAAATTTTATCTATCGGATAATATTAAAACCAAAAGTAGTGACCGAGGATGCATAAAACAGATTTGAAAACCTCTCCTGCACTTAACTATTCGATACAGTGCCTATTATCTTCGGAGAAAAGTCTTTAACTAGACAGATTACTGAAAATCGACTTCGGAATTCACATGTATGAGAAATACTTATTTCCCCAGTGTTTATAATTATTCATCATATAAAAAAATTATGAAAAATTCAATCACCTACCTTTGAGTTACGGTACCATTATTTTCAATTCTCGTTTCAGTTATGAAAGAACGTGGTTCTTCTTCCATTTCTCTGTAAGTTCTCCTGAAAGAAATTCAGATTCAATTGAAGTATTTCATATGATGCTGCATATATATATATATATATATATATATATATATATATATATATATATATATATATATATATATATATATATATATATATATATATATATATATAGATTGTGCGAATTTTATTTGCACCTACACTTTCACTGATTTCTGATCTAAAACTTTTATCGCGAAGTTATCTGTATCCTCAGGATCTCGTCTTATTTTTGCAGGTAAAAATTTCGAACGTTTCTCAATTAATTTTTGAGTTTTGAATGTAGAAATCATCATTGGTAATACGTTGTCAACTTCATTTGATAACTGAAGCATATTTTCTGTCATACCTGCGTTTAATGAACAGATTTTTTAAACAGAACACACATATGGCAGATGAAAATTATCATGTGTTGTGAGAGCTGATAAATAATTGTGATAATTCATTTATATATAGATATGTATATATATATATCTATAATATATATTATATATTTATATCTGTTATATATATATATATATATATATATATATATATATATATATATATATATATATATATATATATATATCAAGAACTAATTGAGATACATTTTGAATATGTCAATTTTGAAAATGCAAGGTATAATGCAGGACTATAAATAATTGACATTTGTTTGAGAAACTTTCTCAAAAATATATTTTTAAAATGATAACTGGTAGGTACTCTTTCTAATGTGTAGCGAGAAGTTCTTGTAGGATCAAATTTATCTGTGGCACAAATGTTGAGGATTAACAATATTCAATGGAAATAAAATTATTGTGAAATTTTTTAATTAAAAAAATGTTTCGACAAATGCATAGCGTATAGGTAATTATGTAAACTGAAAGGAAAACAGAGCATAATATTTCTTGGCTTCCTTAAGCTCAAGTTACTTGAGAATTACTTTTTTTATTGCATTCCTCCAAAATATTATTAGTAGTGATTAGTATATTCTCAGTAGAATGTCTGAAAAAATGTTGAGGGATGAAGAATAATTCTCATTGAAATTTCCAAAACCTTTTATTTACTATAAATCTACAAATCGTTACAAATGATATTAATTATATTGCTTCCATTAAATAAAATAATTTTATTCGAAATTCAATATTTTTCGTCTTCGTCTTCCCTGCCAATATAAATTGCAATCAAAATCACTAATATGATTACCAAGATGACATGGCAACTGAAATAAAAATATTCATTGAATACGCCATCAGTTTTTGAAAATAGTTATGCACAAAGGAAATGGAAGAAAAAATTTATTTATACGACATCTTTTAATATTCAATGCAGGTCGGATCTTTCGAAAACAACGGGGCCTATTATCAAAAGTTGTCATATCTGCCCGATAAAATTTTGATACAATAAAATAGGTAGTCTAAGTCTAAGAAAAAATAAGAGATATTAAAATTTGGTTTTTCCAAAACAAACAAATATATCATAATATGCCGATAGAAATTATAATTCAAACAAAAAAAACTGAAAATTTGCAAAAAAATTTAAAAAAAACGGAGAAAATCTACTTTTTTTATTGATATCTCAAAAACTAAGCGAGATACGATTTTTTTATTAGTAAATTTTTCAATCAGAATACGTTACAATGAGAATCAGTTTATGTCGAAATAAAGGTCCCAAGGAAGATAAAAATTGAAAAATTGATGAATTTTTATTGGCAGCAGTGCCGGATTTACCAATAGGCTGAAGTGGACTGCAGCCTATAGACCCCCATCGAAATTGAAATTTTGAAATTTAAAAATTAAGTTAACCCTTTATGCCTAGAGTTCAATACTCTTGAAATTAAATTTTTTTCGCTATACTATATAAATTCAATAATCCATGAAGTATCAGAATCACATGATAGCGAATATTGGAATTTTGGGATTTTCGTCTTTTTAACAAGGCCCCCACCACTTCTTAGCCTATAGGCCCCAAAAATATTAATCCGGCACTGATTGGCAGATTCTTATTTCTTGCGTCAACTCATACAAAAATATATAACAGTGACACAGAGTATCGGATTTTTAATCTAGATTTCAAAGCCTCTAATAAATCTAAGCTTGAAACTTTCAAGAGCTGTAACTTTTGAACAGTTAAATCGACCGACTTTAGACTCCTTTTACATCTAGATTTCGTGGGGAGCTATCAATCGATAGGTGGCAAAATCAATAATGTAGTTTTTGAGAAACCGCCGGCAAAAATATTGACCGTTTATATACACACACATATATACAGCTCGGATATCATCCGTAATAATACATGATCTCACAAGGTCATGTAAGGGTACACATACATGATCGAACTTGAGTTTGGACCATGTCTCTACATTCATGATCGTATATATATATATATATATATATATATATATATATATATATATATATATATATATATATATATATATATATATATATATATTATATATATATATATATATATATATATATATATATATGAACTATGATTTTTTTCCCGGAAAGTTTAGCGTAGAGCCTTATATTTTGAGTGAGAATTTGGATAACATTTTCCGAATTTTCACTACACATACATATGTCGGAGCCCCGTGTCCCAGGGGCCCCGTATCATAGATACAGTTAATACGGCGGCAGCTACTCTCCTACTTAGTATATGAAGGAATTTGATTCGATTGAATTAAAACATTTCATCACTGTAAATTGAAGTATCAATTAAATTGTATAATAAACAAGAGAATATCTGAAAAGCACATCACGAAAGACAACGATAAATATGACATAAATTATAAAGTATTCCTATGTCTAACGCGTTGCCCCACAAATGATATACAATATAAATTTTACTGACCTTTTCGTATACTGCCTCCTAACTTCCAAATCGCTTTGTGTTATTCGCTGGGAAGGTAAATATTCGTTGCTATCGGTCGAACTATCTTGACCTTGTAAAGTAAAGAAAACTCAATTATAACAATCGGAATGAGAACAATAATCGTGGTTAATTATTTCATGATCTGTAGCTACGTACAATGTTAACAATGAATGACTTCAGATACACAATTCTTATCTTATCGTCGCTAAGTATGACTGTGTTGTGTTGTCGTTGAGACGTTGGTTTTGAAAGAAATGATTATTTTATTCCGTTAAATTTGATGATGTAAGCCTCTATGTCTGATGTGGATGACTAATACATAGCAGAGGATTTTGTTGAATCTTCGATTTTTATTATGATGATTTGTACAAATACTCGAACATTTCTTCCATTTAAATTTGTTTTATGTAATAACAAATAATATAGAAGTTTTAATTGGAAAGTAATATTACTTCCTCAAGTTAATATTATAATTAACTAGGTATCTAGGTCCATTATCGTGATATTTCAATGAAAGCTCTGTACACACACACACACACATATATATATATATATATATATATATATATATATATATATATATATATATATATATATATTATATATATATATATATATATATATATATATATATATATATATATATATATATAATTATATATATATATATATAATATATATATATATAATATATATATATATATATATATATATATATATATATATATATATATATATATATATATATTATATATATATATATTATAATATATATATATATATATACTATATATATATATATAATTATATATATATATATATATATATATATATATATATATATATATATATATATATATATATATATATATACCGGGTGTAAATGAGTGATGGGCCACCCCTATAAATTTTTAATGGATTCTTCGATTTTATTGAAATTTGGGTGGTTTATCTCAGACATAATTTTGAATTTTTTCACATACAAAATTGGTATAGCTGACTTCCGGTTTCTCAGAAAACGATATAAAAATTAAAAATTTAAAACACCCTATATATTTTTACATATTTTAATTCTGAGGCTTCAAATACATACATTCCATCTGTCAAATGTCAATTCTAGCGCCGTTTCAATTTTGTTGTTCATTTTGTTTTTTTTATCGTAGATTGCTGCGACGTCGTCTGAATCATAGATACTTGATTTAAAATATCGCCCAGAGTACAAATTTTTCAAAAACTTCATTTTCGTGAAGTTTGTTAACGATTAAATTCTTTTTCGAACCAAAACTCAGTTTTTTAAATTGAAACATACATGGGCTTCCCTGTATATCAAAAAGCTCCTTTAAATTCCTTCAAAATGATTCACACATCAGTTTTGTCAATTCCTAAATAACGAAGTAATTATTAAAAATCTTATTATTATTAGTTCCCTTTGCTCCTGAGACCGACCCTGTTAACGAAATATGAAAAAAAAAATTGACAGATGGAATGTATGTATTTGAAGCCTCATAATTGAAATATGTAAATATATACATGGTGTTCCATTTGAATTTTTAATTTTTATATCGTTTTCTGTGAAACCGGAAGTCAGCCATATTGATTTTGTATGTGAAAAAACTCAAAATTATGTCTGAGATAAACTACAAAAAATTCAATAAAATCGAAGAATCCATTAAAAAGTTATAGGGGTGGCCCATCACTCATTTACACCCGATATATATATATATATATATATATATATATATATATATATATATATATATATATATATATATATATATAATATATGAAAGTAAATATATTATATATATATAATATATTTACTTGCACTTTTTAGCCATAACAGGTTTAATGAATTAGAAAAATGACTTGATTATTTTTATGAAACATAGGTGTTCTTTTAAATAAACGTCAAATGAGTTTCAATAGTAAAAAAAAAATTGAGAATATCATGAATTTTCAGCCGAAACGTTAACAACTCAATAAAGTATTTTTTCTAATTCAATGAGTCTGTTTTTGAAAAAAAAATTGAAGTAAATAACAATACAACGCAAAGATTGAAATTAAATTAGCGTTTATGAATTTCGGAAAAATTCAAACGATAAAAAACAGTCAACTATGCGTTAAATTTGTTGCGGCTGTGACCGTCTTCAGTTACCTACTAATTATGTAGATACCTGCTATTCAGTCCAATATCAGCAGTCGGGTTTGTTATAATATTATATAGATGGCAAGGAAAAGCAGAGAAACCAGTCACTGTAGAGAAATCCTTACCCACATAATATACAAAATAGGTTTCTAATTACCTATTTGATTTGAGGAGGAGTTCATGAACTTTGAAAAATTTAAAATTCATGGAGAAAAAAACTACCTATGCAATTTTCGAGAAATTTATAAATTCCTTCTTAAATAAAATAATTACACACTTTGTGTGGGTGGGTAAGTGTTTCTATGGTTTTACTAACCATCTAGGTACTATTAGCAGACCTGACTACTGATATGGTACTGCTCCTAATTAGTAACTAAAGACGGCCACAGCCGTGAGAAATTTACTGAAACATAGGTAGATTTCCTTACTTTGTATTTTCAATTTTTCAAAAATTTATATGTTACTCCTTGGATAATATAAATATATATATATATATATATATATATATATATATATATATTTATATATATATATATATATATATATATATATATATATATATATATACCGTGTGTAAATGTGCGATGGGCTACCCCTATAACTTTTTAATGGGTTCTTCGACTTCATTGAAATTTGGGTGGTTTATCTCAGACTAAATTAAGATTGTCAATTCTAGCGCTGTTACAATTTTGTCTTTCATTTCGTGTTTTTTTGATGAAGATGGCTGCGACGTCGCCTAAATCATAGATAATTGACTCAAATATCATCCAAAGTAATAATTTTCTTAAGAATATATTTTCGTGAAGTGTTAACGATCTTTTTGGAACCAGAACTCAGTT